>SSNS01000113.1:650968-787665 GCA_006937985.1 Aphyosemion australe
TGTGTGTGTGTGTGTGTGTGTGTGTGTGCGTGCGTGCGTGCGTGCGTGTGTGTGTGTGTGTGTGTGTGGGTGTGGGTGTGGGGTGTGCCTGTGCCTGCTCTGTCTTCTCAACCCCCAGTGAGTCGTAGCGGATGGCTGCTCATACTGAGCCAGGATCCTCTGGAGGTTTCTTCCTGTTAAAAGGGAGTTTTCCTTCCCACTGTCGCTAAATGCTTGCTTAGTATGAGGATTGTACCAACACAATGACACTAGTCAGTGTCTTGATGCAATCTGCTGGGTCCCTTATATAGGAAACTTTTTTACTGATTGGCTTATGAACTGAACTGTATTGAAATGTTTACTTTGTGAAGTGCCTTGAGACGACTCTTGTCGTGATTTGGCGCTATATAAATAAACTGAATTGAATTGAATTGAATTGACAACACTAGTCCGTCGTACATGCCGTTCTTTCTAAAAGAGCTCTCCAGTGAGGAAAAGACGGCCCAATATTAACTCTGGTCTTTACTCTTGCTCTATTGCGTTGTCTTTTTCTTTTCCTAGATTGATCTGATAAGGGATTTCTAGCTTTCTTTGGAGGATCTGCCATTGCTCAAGTCTCTAAACTGGACATAATGCACGTTTAGAATGCGCGATTTTAGAACGCGCTTTTTTTTGTGCCCTTTGGTGTCAAAATGCGCGCTCAAGATGCGTGTTTTGGCGGACATTTTTGACCCCTTTGGCTTGCCATATCGTGCTGTAAAACAACATGCAGTCAGTACTTCTGGCGGCAGAAGTGGGACCCCCTAACACTATCACAGCTCCGAAAATGAACATATTAGATGATAGTATGCTGCCAAAACTTTGCAAAAAACATAATTTTAAGGTGTAAAAGTTGCGGCACGTGTCTTTAAAATGTTAAAAAGATGAACTCAGAAGAGAAGAGAAGAGTTTTGCTTTTGGCTTTACAAAATGGACACTAGGAGGTGCTAAAAGCAAGCCAAAACTGCCTAGTCTCCCTTTAATAAACTCAAAATAGGCAGCTGGAGACTGCAAACTTAAAACATGCTGCATGCAACAAAGATTAAAGACACACATTTTTACATTGTAGGGTTAATTGTTAAACACAGTACCTGTAATTTAAAATACCTAACAAGCATGATGTGCTGCAGATGTCAAATGTTTCTGCAGTTAATCTTGCAAAAAAAATCACAGATTTCCTTTACAAGTAAATAAAGTTGTCAAGTCTCTGCAAAAGAACCTCAGGGGAATGTGGGACTCTGTGGCATGCCGTACCCAATAAATGTCAAGAGGGTCACATGGGTCTGCAGATATGTAAAACAAATCTCAGAACTATAAAAACTACAAACATACCAATTTGGATTTGGTTCATTACACTGAAGAACGCTCACTTTAACCAAATGAGTCATATTTATATTTGATCTTGTATTTTTCATTTCAAGCTTGTTTAGCAACACCTGGAGCTCTTTGATTCTATCATTCCAAATAAAACGTTATCCAAGGTCATTGTTTTATGAAACTAGAACCAGCTCAAGGCGAGTGCGAGCCATTAAACAGTCAAGATCATCATTTAATGTCTATTGAAGTAAGAGGGCAGGAAACACACTGAATGTGTCAGCTGGCTCATTATTCAGATGGTTATTGTCTCGTTAGATTTTAAATTTGCTCTTTGGTCTCAGAAGGCAGCTTTAATCTCCTTTCTGGTATTACAGAGGGTTGTTGAAGAGCTGATTCATCGGTACAGTTAAACGTGACTCGTGCCATTCATCATGTTGGGAAATGTAGCACAGCTCCCACTGAGTTTGGTGTGTTGCCCACTGCTCCCAGGGAAACCGATTTTGGGTTCCAGCTGCTGATGCGCCCTGCTTTTGGGACAGATTAAACCTTGCAAAGGGAACATCCACTCAATTAAATGATTTGTTACCAATGTGTGTCACAATGTTAAAGTAGGTATGATGATGCAAACGTAAAGAAAAATCTCACTGTTACTCACATTTTGTTGGGGAATCAGTTTTAATGTGTGCATTTTGATAGGAAAGTTGTGTTTATTGTAATTAATGAATACAATTTTTAAGTTTAAAGCATGCTTTTTGAAAACTGATAAACTTTTTTATATTTTTTTTTACAACATAAGCAATCTATTGTGATTTGTAATATAACTGTTTACCTAAAATAGACATTTTTGAGTGATTTCACGCTTTTAATGTTACAGATTTGCAGCCTTGGTCAGTTTTTCTGCAAGGAAATGAGAACATAGAGCAAGTTTCTCTTTCTTTTTTTAGATTTAGGAGTAGAACACGTAGTGGAAGATCTAAAAAATACATTTATGGTTAAAAATCTGAGAAAAGGGCATGGTAGTTTGATAAACCATTAATCCAAAGGGGTTTTAATGAAGGCAACTGGACTTCTTCCATTTCTTTAAGATGTTTCGCTTCCCACCAGAGGAGCTTTGTCGGTTCTGACTGGAATATGGGAGGGTCAAGCTTATAAACTGTAGCTGTCTATTGTTGCTCAACGAGCAGAAACTACCTATGAATACCCCTCCTCCCTACCTTCTGGTGAGTCGTCGGCGTTGTTAGCCTCTATTGTGAGGGAATCGTTGCATTGATTAGATGCACGAGGCTGTGACTTAGACTGAAACTGTCTGGGGATTAGGTTCAGAGCTGCATTAGAGCCGTGATATACTTGCTGTTTAACCTCGTGTTGGCGCGGGCAGCAGGCTCCGTCTTTGTTCATATACTTGCTGCTACACAGCGCTGCACTGCATGTAGTACTGGAGTGTTCCACTAGGGGGCAAACAAGAGTACTCAGACCGGATCGAGAGCCGGGACAACCAAAACAAACAAGGCGTCAATAAAAGAAATCAGTAACTAATTTTGACATTACGGCAGAAAAAAGACAGCAGCGTATCATAGATGGTGTGAAAGACCTCTAAACCAGAGACGGAGTCACAATGGTGAGTGTTTCTCACTCGTTTTGTCAGCTCCACCACTGGTTGCTCGTATATTACAGCATTCGGGCGCGTCGTGTTGCCTCACATTAATTTCGGGGGACGCGCACAAACAACGCTTCAAGTCAAAGTAAGCTACGTGTGGCAGCCATTTTAAACACGCGTACGCGTCGCTAAACAGCAAATATATCACGGCCCTAAGACCTCCTCCTCTATTTAATGTAGGTTTTCCCGTTTGTTATTTCACAAAGGCCCAGTTAGTGTATCTGAAGTTTTGGAGAACTTTCTTGATGTGTTTCATCCTGGTTAACTTTAAACCCAACAACACCTGCCTAATTTTGTTTAAACAATTATTGCACACTTTCTGTAAATCCTATAAACTTTGTTTCACTTCTCAAATATTGCCATGTGTCTCTCCTATTTAACTGAATTTTTTTATTGTAACAACCAACGATTTATAGAGGAAAATCATGAAGATTAACAAGGCAGTAATGATATAATGATAACTGCATGGTCCATCAAACATCTCTGATGCTGGGAAGAGATGCACCTTTTTGAATCTGTGGACAAACACAGTGGTTTATTAATGGCCAGTACAAATAAGGAATTTTAATATAGAAAAAGCATTTCTGCAAACAGAGTGAGTGATTTTTTTATTTTACAAGCTTAAATTTCTCAAATTTGATCATGCATGCAAAAAAAATGCCCCTACACATAAAAACACAACACTTCAATTAATCATAAAGAACGATCCTTAACGCCCATCTTCTTCTTCCTTGCCCCGATCACTTCCTGCTCCCAGCTGCACCACAGCACTTTCAGCAGAGTCTCAGAACAGTGTCACATACTCACTGTACACAGAGGCTCTTTTCTGTTTAGTAACAACCCACTCAAATTCACAGCTCCGTCTCGCTTGGAGAAAAGCTCCACCGTCATGTGCCAACAGGCGGTGCCTCAGCTCGTTGCTTAAAAGGTGAAGTTTCACCTCAATTATCAAAAGACGTCTGGTGATGCAATCAGAAAAGGTGAAAAGTTAGATTATTCCAGCTTAACGATTGATGATGAGTAAATTTTGTCAGTGGTGAGGTGGTATTGCAAGAATCTCAAGCCACTCTTTTGTTTTTTAGGATATTTGAAACTTCAAGGAGTCTTGAAAATAAAAGGTGTTTGATTAAGACACTCAACACAAATCTATGACTATTCAAGGATAAAAGGACACTTTGAGCTCAAAGGGAAAAGGAGTGTTGCAAAAATTGGAAAGGAAAATGTTTTAAATGTATTATTAAAGGCACATTTTGGCACAGTTTTGGCTTGCTTTTAGCACCCCCTAGTGTTTGTTAGTGAAACCAAAAGTGAAACTTATCTCCTTGCTGTGTTAATCTAACTGCGGAAATGTCTCCTCAGCCTTCATTAGTGTCTACAGGAGCGGTTCATCACTAAATCAAACAAATCTCATGATCTAAAACATGCAGGAAACATGCTGCAGCACCAGGTATGCCAGCTCCGTTTTGCTAAATCCAACAGGGAGCGGACCGCCACTCTGAAGTTGCAAGTGCGGTATTCTGTCCACAGAGGGCGGTGGAGGTCTGAGTGACATGTCATTAACCCTGTAAAGGGTAATTTTAGCACAAACTGGCTCAAGAAAATTATTTAAACATATGAAAAAGTTGCATAGTACACTCTAAGAAATGAAATGTTGAATTTACTTAACCAAGTTATGTCAACTGGTTCCACTAAATCTAGTTGCTTACATGTAAAGAGTAATATACATTGTTATGTTACAGTAAATTAATATTACTCTTTAGATTTAAGCAACTATGTGACATAATTTGTAAGTAAATTCAACATTTCATTTTTAGAGTGTATGGCTTTAAACTACAAAAGTGTTTCTTACAATAATATCAGTTTCAGCCAGATCTAATAAAGAAACCTAAGTTCAAATAAATCAGCGATGCAGAAGAGGACACCTCTAAAAAAGCAATGTTGACAAACAATTACCAGCGATGACTAACTGTGACACAGATCTGTCAACAAACAGCGTACCCTGAGGAGTACAGGCGCGCTCTACACTGAGGGAATAAATCAGACGTGTACAACAGGTGCAGTAATCTGTTATTGAGACCAGGTGTGTGACAAAGCAGAGAGTTGAACTAAAATAAAAAAACAGAGAGGACGTGCTCTTCAGAGTTGCCCAAAATGGTTTTCACATAAGGCGTAGAATCCCTGTTACTCTAGTGTTTATATTAACTTTGCAAATAAATAATACATCTAAATGACCAGATTCCCTGACTGGAATGATCATTTGTGATGAGCAGCTAGTGTCAGGAAAAGAAAATACCCAAAGACCATCAGACGTCCTGAACAATAATTGCCCAAGGCTATTTTCTGCAAACAGGAGCAAAAAACCAGTAATAAATCACATCTGCTTGAGCGCCAACTATAAATAAATGAGCAGCTTAAAACTTTTGCACAGCGCTGCTTGTCAGCTCTGTTTTAATTATAGCCACGAGCTGTTAAAATCTTTATGGAACCCAACAATACCTTAAAATTCCTTTAGGTTCGCTTTCGTTCGGACTTGCAAAGTGAACAGATCTGATATTTATATCCCATCTAATTGCGAATCATGATTACAACCTTGGCCTGAAGAAAGGCTTTGGAATAAATTGAATTAATTTGGCAGCCATGAGTTGTGCCTGCATGCTGATTCACTGTGCTCCACCTTTAGAGAAAGTCTGATTAAATGCACTAATAATGTGTTTGTGCAAGTGAAAATTCTGAGAAGGGAAGGAAGCCACAGTTTAATTGTGTCTAAATCAGTGTCGTTCCAAATCTCAGAGAAACGATCCAGGTCCATACATTCTTACCTCTGCAGGTCCCAATGATTCTTCATCATCTCTTTATGTCTGTCTCTCCTTTCCCCCCTTTTTTTCCCTGACTGCTCACACATCCCAGTAGGGACTACTGATCCCGCCCCCGCCACCCCTCGGTGGTCTTCCGACATGCAGCTGGGGTCACGGATGATTAAAGCTGTGGCAGGTGGACTCCACTTTGAAACCATCAATAGACCCCTGGGAGTAGAATGAAACAGCAAACCCTCCATCTCTGTCAGCCCAGCTCTCGGTGGCACAGAGGGAAAGGACATGCAGAGGGTGAGAGGGCACACTCCACCTCTGGATCTTTGTCATGTACTCTAGATTTAAACCAGAGATGTCTGTCTGTCCGTCTGTCTGTCTGTCTGTCTGTCTGTCTGTCATAGTGGTTTGGGATTTTAAACAATTTTCCAAGAATTTGGATTATTTTTGAAAAAAATCCACATTTATTACAACACAAACAGCATTTTCTCTCTCTATCACGTGTCGTTGTGCCATCATATTCATTATAAAGCAATCATGTTGGATTAGGTTACCTGCACTCGAAAACATCAGTTGTTGGAACTAGGGACGTTTTTTTTCTCCCGATCCGATTTCGAGTCATTTGAGTTTGAGTCTCTGCCGATACCGAGTCCCGATCCGAGACTTTTCAGGAAAGAATTAAAATAATAAGAAAAAAGGAAATCATTTTCAGGAAAGCATTAAAATAAGAAGGAACAAAGAAAACACATCCAAGTTGTCCTTGAAGTTTCACTTATTAGAAAGTACATTGATTAAAAAATGTTTTAATATGATAAATATATTAAAAGTATCAGCATTGCTCATATTTCAAGTTGTTTATTCCTTCAATCTGCAGCTGTATCCCTGACTGGGCAGGCTTTCCCATGCATAGCACCTGTAGCTACCGGGCAGCTCAGGTGCTGCAGCAGACTTAACCCCACGTTTTGCAGTCTTTTGGCAATTTCCGATATTTTACACCCGATTCCAATTTTTAAAAAAACACGTGATTGGGCCCGATTTCCGATCACGTGATCGGATCGGAGCATCCCTATTGGAACCCAACCATGTTCAATAACCCAATTTTGACCATTTGGCATAAACACAACATGTTCATGTTTAATGGACAACTTTCATTGAAGTGCAGGTTAACATAGAGAATGGCTGACTAAGTGGTTGGGGTGTTTAATAGTTTCGTGGGTGTAATAACCGGTAATTAAAACGGTGATAGAAAAATCATGTTTTATCGTTTTGAGAACACCAAACCAAGCAGGTGGTGCTGATTTCACTTCAGATCAGAGGAAGTTCAGAAAACTTCAAAGCTGTTGGAGTTTGTTGAACGTTGACTTGTTTACAAGCAACAACAATAAAAAATAAACCCTTTAGTTGTTGATTTTCCTGAAAATCTTATATATAAAGAGTTTGTGCAACTCTGTGGGTTTAAAACCAGCTCAGCACCGACATCAGATACGAGTGACTCAGTTACTGTGGTGACCTTCAGCTGGGCGCGGTTGTTCTTAGCGCGTAATCTCCACCAGTTGGCATTACAGCACAATTAAAATGCGCACTGAGAGCGACCTGTCACCGCGGCTGTTTGCCGCGCTGCTTGGCAGCCTGTAGTGGAGAAGGTGACATCTATGACTCCTCGCCAGGGGAGCCCGGCACCAGCGCACCTAATTGCGCTGATTCTTTCAGCTCTGCGTCCAAAATCTACTGAATAACTACTCCATGCAAGCTCTTTTTATGCTTTTAACAAGGACTCCTGCAATCTGCACGTTGTCATGTAAGGTAAGATCTTTTTAAATGTATTATTTACAGAAAGCATCGATGCGTTGTGGAAGTGACCATCAGCGCACACGGAGATAACCTTAGACCCCAAAAGACCAAAACGCAAAATATTTTTCACACTTTTTCTGTTTTGAAGCTCCGCTTTTATCCTCACAACTTGCGCTCCGCTCAGGAGGAGCTGTAATTTCTGGGCTGGGACGCGCCTTAGTCCAGATTTGGATAGATTCACGCTCCGAGCGCATTTTTATCCATGTGTGTTCGCTGAGACTCAGATCCGATGCGCCCGATGAAAAGTTCCTCATTTAGAACAGGAACGCACGCATAATGCTCCGTTGACTTTTCCAAATCAGAATGCGTAATGTTAGTTTTCTCAGTTTTCATGGTGTTGCGCGCTTCTCTACGCATCATTATAGCAATTATCAAACCCCTATAAATAGAAGTATCGCTCTAGAATGTTGCGTTTAAAGAATCAGTCCAAATTGAACTACTATAAATAAAGTCGCTGCCTGTGTCGATTACCCCAGATCACCTTAATATGTTTTAGACAGAAAGTTCCAGCAGGCATTTTTAAAAAACAGCAGAAGTTGAGATTTATCAGCGAGTCAGTGTTATCTTTAGGACCCGGCGGAGCGCTCATATGTAACTGGACATCGTGGCTCCATTTCAGAAAGATTGCTTATCTCTCTCCACCTCTGTTCACAACTCGGCTGGGCTGAGAAACCAGCCTAACCCATCCAGGAGGCTCTCCATCTGGATGCGTTTGTTTACGCGTAGATGGATAAATCTTGGACTACGGAACTGATACTCGAGGTTTTTCCTCCGTGCGCCATTCCGACGAACACTGCGCCATAGGCACCGCTGCGTAAAATCAAGCTTATTGCGTGGACAGCCGTCGATTCTCTAGTGGAAAAGAGAAATGTAACATCAGCTGATCGCTGTTCGGAACTAAAAAAGCTCCGTTAGAGAGGCTGAAAGTTACAGGAAAGTTGCAACAAAAGGAGAAAGCGACATTTTTCTTTTAGCGAAACGCGCGAGTTGTGCGTAAATTTGACTTTTATTGACACATTTTTTGCAAAGATCAGAGCAAAGTCCCTCAAAGGCTGCCAGCTTCGAGTTCAGATCCGTCAGTGAATTCTGTAAATAACTTGTTGAATGAGCAGCTCGTCCCAGAAGCGAACGTAAGTACTCTAAAATCCCTTTGTCCGTCCCGTGCCTTTATAACCTGTTGAGTAGTGGGCAAACACTGTTATTTGAAGTTTTGTGCTTTTAAAATTCTGTTAAAATAAAGTAAAGGATGAAATGCTGAATGCCTCCTGTTTCACAGCGTGGTCAGACTCTATTAGAGTTCCCCAGATCGGGTGAAACGCGCTTTGTTTTGCAAGGCAGAAGCTTCTTAATCCAAATGAGAATCCTTTTCCCCTTTAAATCACAAACATTCAACAAAATGAGACTTGTTGCACAAAAATGAAGCTCGCTTCAATGTAATCTGATCATCTTTGAGTAGAAACATTCTTAATTTTGCCAAATGCATGCCCTTATTGGTGACCAGACTGCAAATTAGCTGCACTCTCCATGAAGGATTTGTTTCCAACATCATGTGTGCTTTATGCTATGACCTGCAGAAGAACTTTGAATAATGCATGGCAGCAGATTTCATATGTGACTGTGCTGCTGGCTGGCTGGATATGGTTGGGACCATCAGTATCAGTGCATCACTCACAACCTTTCTCAGAAATGGCTCTTTGCAGAGAAGCATGGGGAGTCCCCCTTTGCTGCAAATAACAAGTGAGTTAATGTGCTGAAGAAGTTAAAGGTGCAGCAGTAGTGGTGTTTTCTGTGCTTCTAGTGAATCAAAGTGGCTGTGGGGGGTGGGGAGACAAATATTAGATGACTAATAGAAGAAAAAATGAATGAAGGTCTTTTAAAAGAAGAGAAATCTGATGAAAAAACACGTTTCCTTCTGCGTGCCAGTCGATCCCGCTGTGACTCATATTGAGGGGTCTGTTCTCGGCTCAGAGAGCGTTGGAAGAATTAACCCATTTATTGTTGCTCCCATCAGCCAGAAAACAAAGCATCAGTCTGCACACATTGGCAGTGGATCAGAAGTTATTTCTTGGACGTTTATTAAATCAATAAACACAATGAAAGGGGTGATTATGTGTCCACATCCAAAACCCTGACCAGTCAGGGTGGAAACAAAAGGCAGCAGGATAAATAACAGGAGACACTTTGTGTAAATGACTTCATTTAAAACAAACATGCATGATTGCAATAATTGTAATCAACAAAGTTCCATAAATTCAGCACCGCGGACAGTTCTGTGCTGCTGAAAGCCTCTCAGACAGGATCGCTGTAAAACCAACCAAACACGTCTGGCGTGATTTTTAAGAGTCTAGCTGGGCGTTTGTAACCATTACGAGCCGTGGGGGCACGACTGCCTGCTGATTCTTAAAACACTCAGCTATGCTTGAGCTGCCCAGGGGACGGGGATGCAAGCCGACACGGGGGGGTGCTTCAAAAACAAGGGAAGGAAAAGCGACGGAGGAGGGGCGAGGGGTGAGGTGATAACCCTTAGCTCTTCGTCTCCTTGCATATGGAGAGCTACTTAAAAATTTATGACTTTTAATATAGAATCTGACCTCATATTTTTCCCTGGTGAAATTATGGCATTCCTGGTTTCTAGAATGTGAGGGAGACGTGTGAGGATGGAAAATAAAAGCTCAGACTGGTGATACTTGCTTCAGTATGAACTGAGACCACAAGAAAATAAAGGAAACACATCCTTTCTGTGTCCTACCTGATGTGTTTTTGTAATTTATATGCATCAAATGCATGAATTTGATGTAACTGGTGCTTTTTTTTCATGCATCGTCCCTCCTTACTAGTAAATTTCATTATATGAGTGAATTAAATCAACAATTCCTGTTGTGTACTCGGTTGTTGTCTTTTATTAATGTTACCTATGAAATAAAAAAGTTGATAAGTGACCTCCACTACCCACCGCTGCTACCTAACTCGATTTGGTGATTTTACCAAAGTCAACCTTGGTGCTGTGAAACAGGATGATGGAGTGCAATGGGACAGCGCGTCTGAAATGAGAGCGGCCCATCCCGCGGCGCATCTCTGATCACAGACTGACATTTATATTTATATAATTTGATACACACCCCGGTGAAAGAAATTGCTTATTCATCACTCAGAGTTCTAGCTGTGTTATCAAATTTGTAATTGGTCTCTTGTTGGGAGGCCTCTTGATTGACATGAGCATATTTAAAGGGGCAGGTTTTGTTTGCGCTGGTTGCCGCCAGAGGTGTGTCAAAAGAAGGCTGCAGTCAGTGACATCATTTGCTCTGAAGGGTCTGCTCAGTCTGGATGGCGATGCAGATAAAGTTAGAGTGCATTTAAGCCTTTGGTCATTTTTTGAAAGGTGCTTTACAGGCTGAATGAGGTAGAGTTAAAATTGCCAAGGATGCATCAAAAGCATTAAAATTAGCGTGGATTAGAATGTTCCACACATTAGTAGGAGGCTACATGTGTGTTTTCACTGGCCACTTTATTGGGTACACCTTGCTAATACCAGGTTGGACCTCCTTTTGCCTTCAGAACTGCCTTAATCCTTCGTGGCATAGATTCAACAAGGTACTGGAAACATTCCTCAGAGATTTTGGTCCATATTGACATGATAGCATCACGCAGTTGCTGCAGATGTGTCGGCTGCACATCCATGATGCAAATCTCCCGTTCCACCACATCCCAAAGGTGCTCTATTGGATTGAGATCTGGTGACTATGGAGGCCATTTGAGTACAGTGAACTGATTGTCATGTTCAAGAAACCAGTCTGAGATGATTGGAGCTTTATGACGTGGAGCATTATCCTGCTGGAAGTAGCCATCAGAAGATGGTGCACTGTGGTCATAAAGGGATGGACATGGTCAGCAACAATACTCAGGTAGGCTGTGGTGTTGCAACGATGATCAATTAGTACTAAGGGGCACAAAGTGTGCCGAGAAAATGTCCCCCACACCAGTACACCACCACCACCAGTCTGAACCGTTGATACAAGGCAGGATGGATCCATGCTTTCATGTTGTTGATGCCAAATTCTGACCCGACCATCCGAATGTCGCAGCAGAAATTGAGACTCATCAGACCAGGCGACATTTTTCCAATCTTCTATTGTCCAGTTTTGGTGAGCCTGTGTGAATTGTAGCCTCAGTTTCCAATCCAATTTATTTATAAAGCAATAATAAAAACAGAAAACTGTACCAAAGTGCTGTACAAGAACAAGTAAAAAGATAAAAATTTCCTGTTCTTAGCTGACAGGAGCGGCACCCGGTGTGGTCTTCTGCTGCTGGAGCCCATCTGCCTCAAGGTTCCACGTGTTGTGCCTTCAGAGATGCTCTTCTGCAGACCTTGGTTGTAACGAGTGGTTATTTTAGTTTCTGTTGCCTTTCTAACAGCTCCAACCAGTCTGGCCATTCTCCTCTGACCTCTGACCATCAACAAGGCGTTTGCCCACAGAACTGCCGCTCACTGGATATTTTCCTTTTTTCGGACCATTCTCTGTAAACCCTAGAGATGGTTGTGCGTGACAATCCCAGAAGATCAGCAGTTTCTGAAATCCTCAGACCAGCCCGTCTGGCACCAACAACCACGCCACGTTCAAAGTCACTTACATCACCTTTCTTCCTCGTTCTGAAGCTCGGTTTGAACTGCAGCGGATCGTCTTGACCATGTCAACGTGCCTAAATGCATTGAGTTGCCACCATGTGATTGGCTGATTAGTCATTTGCATCAGCGAGCAGTTGGAAAGGTGTACCCAATAAAGTGGCTAGTGAGTATAGGTAACCTATACCATTATGACACAAAGGTGAGCATATGCATCAAATAAAAATGCAATTTTTCACAACAGCTTTCAAAAAACTTCTCAGTAGGACTAAAGCTCACACCACTAGAGCACACGCCCCCCACACACTGCTTTTACTTTAACACTATGTAGGTCTCAACTGACTTGCTGCAAGACACCATCACCTGATGAGGTAGGCCCATCTGACTGATGGCTTGTGAAAGCGCTGAGAAACATACAATCCCTCAAATAAACCACTTCTGTCTCCCAATTTTACTTAAATGCGACGTCTCTGTAGGTGTTCAGACAACCGCAGCTCCACGTCAAGGAGTCAGAAGAGTCTGAAAAAGCAATAAGTTAAATGCAATGAGCTGACGAATGGAAATAAGCCTTTCTGTATGAAAATCAAATGGAGATTGCACTTTGCAGAGCGAGCTTGATTTGACTTGTACACAGTGGTTTTGGCAAGGTTATTATTTGGTGTTACGTTGAAACATGCAACCCTTGCAGTGTGTGTGTGTGTGTGTAGACAGTGAGATGCATTTCCTCTCCTTATAGGGGATTCTAAGCATTTTTTGAATTGTTAATATTTTATCACTGCATCACAAATGTCTTACGTCTCTACGTGATCGGCGTGTTTAACCAGAAGGTCTCCTTCTCTTCCCCTTTAGGATGCCGCCAGATGCAAACAACACTTTTGACAGAGGATCAAGATCAAATGTCTGCTGACATCTCGAGAAGTGTCACTCCCCTCTGAGCCTCACAGCTGACCACTGGTTGACCTTTTCATTGGCGATCAACACCACGGAAGCTCACGTGGTGGCGCGTCCCGTCAGCCAGTCCGACGAGGTGGCAATCAAAGGCAGAAAAAACCAAAACTGAATGGAGGCTAATCCTTTCCTCAACCTGCTCACACACAAGTGCAAGATGCTGTTTCTAAACGCTCGATTGCACTTCTCAAACTAGAGCGTTCTCCGTGGCACAGCCAGTGAAGAAGCAGCAGCTTTAGAGACAAAAAAAGAAAGTGTACAGAAACTATAAAGAAAAGATCAGCAATGTTTTGGCCTATATTATTCACCCTGCAGGCTGTGTGCACCAGTGTGGCACATGCTATGCAACATTACCCAGCGGCCTGGGGACACTATGACGTGTGCAAGTCGCAGATCTATACAGAGGAGGGCCTGGCATGGGACTACATGGCCTGTCAGCCAGAAGCCACCGACATGACAAAGTACCTACGAGTGGCCCTCGAACCCCCAAATATCACGTGTGGAGATCCGCCCGAGACGTACTGCGCCTTGGTGAGTCGTAACCTCGCTTGTCCCCTGATGGAGACAAATGAGGCTGTAGGCAGGATCACACAGCATACTGGGTCAGGGATAGGGAGCAGAGCACACAAGGCAGCTGCAGCAGAGATTAATGCACACGTACAACCGGCGAGCATTAGGATACAAGTCCTAACTGCAGCTCGAGCACACGTGTCCACATCAGCAAAGATTTCTGATGAATTCAGACAAACTGGCACAAACAAAGACTGGCAGATGCACATTTGAGGATACAGAAACGTGCATTCAAAGACGAGCAATGCAAATCAGAAATATAAAAGTACTCATACTCATGGGCATGCATGAAGCGGTACGATTACAGAGCATGCACACAATAACACAATATATGGGTCATCTGTTGGAATGAAAAATGTGAGATTTGTCAGCTATTCCTCACGGATATAAGAATGTGCATGCTATAAATCCCCAGAAAACAACCTTAAAGACAACATCTCCAATAGAAAGTAAAAACACTTTGATTTGCTTGTTTTGTTTTACAGCAGCAGCTCTCCTATGATTCACAAAACCAGACCTTTTTTATCCTTTTGGAACATTCCTCTTTCTTCATGTCTCATTCAGAGTGTCTAGACATTCAGATTTAGTTTATTTTCATGAATCAGAATCAAAACCGGGCGATAATAAACATCTTGTAGATTTCTTAGGTGTCTGCACTGACAGAAAGGACACACAAATTCATTCATGCCTGCACGCGATGGCAGTGAGAGTAATTGCACGACTCCACCGTTTGAGTGTCTCGTTCCAGTCCTTACAAGCTGTCATCAACAGTTCAGGCCCAAGCTGCGTTTGTTTAGAAACACGCTAAAAGTAAGCTTAAAGAGCCCAAAGGCTTTGGTGACTCATTAAACGCTGCGCGCCTGCCCGCTGAGAGTTCCTGCGAGTAAACATTTACCAATTAGAATGGGCATCTTCAGAAGTGATTTTTTTTTATTCTCACTGCTCCAGATGGCATTGAGACATTTAACGCCACTGTAGGATAAAAAAGAGTTAGTCTTGTGCAGTCGTGTGTGATAATTTTTTAGAGCCTTGTATCAAAACAAACTGTTTAACCTTTATCAGCCTGGAAGTGCCGTTTTCACGCAACCCAACGATGAAAAAACAAGAGTTTTGACAGATCTTTTCTCCTTATGCCATTTTATTTTGCATGATTTCTGTTGATGCCTTATAATTAATCTAATCTACACTTATTTTTTAGGTTTCTACTTTGCAATAAATAGTGAGAAATTTGCAGGTGAAACTAGCTGCAGTGGCTTTTCTGCAGATTTCTCAGCCACATTGTGCACGGTTTGTCAAAGCAGGGCCTTTACCTGGTAAAACTGTTTGTGTCATTCAAATGAAAATAAGTCTGTGGCAAAGTTTCTTACACATTGCATCACTTAAGATTGATACGTGAAGCTGATGGTATAAAGTTGCATCAGACGAGGGTTCCAGTAATATTTTGGGAGAATGCTCAGTAAGAGTTTGGCTCATTTATTGCTTCTATCAGTGATATTTTATTTTTGAGTCAGCTGTGGCTAAGTGGGTTTAATGGTTGTCCTCCGACTGTAATGTCGACATGCCATACAGTCCTCAAGTAAGATACAATCCCATACTCCCCGTTGACAAAACTAGCTGCATACACTGAAAAAAGTAAACATGCATTAGTTAAAAATTGTAAATGGCCTGTATTCGTAGCTCCTTCGAAGGGTTCGACAACCCCCCAAGGTGCTTCACAACACAATCAATCATCCACCCATTCACACTCTGGTGGGGATGAGCTACATTGTAGCTACAGCTGCCCTGGAGTGCACTGACGGAGGCGAGGCTGCTGTACACTGGCGCCACCAGTCCCTCCGACCACCACCAGCAGGCCAGGCGGGTTAAGTGTCTTGCCCAAGGACACAACAACAGCTACAGACTGAGCGCGGATTGCAAGGCAGCCACTTAACTCCTCTGCCACCATTGCCGTAAAAAAATATTAGTTTGCTATTTAAAACTAATTTACGCCTATGGGTAAATTGTTTATTTTACATTACTCTAATGTTATTGACAGCAGGACTCCAAAGTGAATATTTTTATTTTGAGCAAAGCACTTTTATTAGGTTGAGTGTGATTTGTGCACACACACTCCTCAAAACTTAGTTCTGGCAGCATCATTTCTTCATGTCGGACTCAAACCTGAGCTTCCGTTTTAGAGTGACTGTAAATGGCCTTAATAGAAGCTGATCTAGCTATCCAGACAGCTAAACACAGATCCAGAAACTTCACAGACTCCGTAGGACGATCATTGTTGTTTACTTCATCTTAATTTTGTGAAACTGTAACAATACAGACATACATGAATAAATTTGTGTCCCAAAACAACAATTATGGACCGTAAACAGCTAACTAATACATGTAAAACAGAGAATCAGTCTTTGTCAGACACGTGGTCTGCCTGTTAACCACACCCCCCTGGCGCCATATTGTGTGTATGTTGACTCACGTTGCTACGGGAATCCGCAGCCGAAGTTGGAGCAGCACACAAAACAATCAAAAGAACAGATAAAAAGATGAACGAACGCATCCCTTACAGGGATAAACTTGTGAAGGAGGTTAGGGATCGATATTTTGAGAAATTGTCTACAATCGACAATGTAGATCCCTACGAACTCCACGTAAACAAATGGAGCGCAGATGTTTCATCACTGCCTCCAGCTACCGCGTTGGTTATCTGGTGTTTGGGATCAGAGCGTACACGTGTCAGCAGTTTAAAAATTACAAATCACCTGAGGCATATGGACATTTCACACATAGCTGGGTACAAGATATGCTAACATTTCGACCGCAGGACTGCAACAACACGATCGTCTCTGCCAAGGTGAGCATTTTCAGGGATCCCCTTTCGCTCGAGACCAGAGTAGAGGAACCGAAAGTTGTTCTGAAGTCAGAGTAGCGCTACTTAAACATATTTTACTCAAATGGCAGTAAAAAGAAGCCATCCCAAAAATTACTAAAGAGTAAAAAATTATTTGATAAAAAGGCTACTTGGGTGCTGAGTAACATCTGATTTAATATTTTTAGAATTTTGTCATCAGACAGACAAAATTATACAGTTATGCGCAAATTTTTATATTTTTGAGACTAAATAATTGAAAGGAAAATGACACAAATAAATAACATAATTACACATTAACAATTTATAAGCATAATGTAGAAAAGGAAAACTCTTCAAATCATATGAGGAAATCTCCGTTTATACACCAAGCTCTCCCATCATGCAACGCGCCAGAGCGCCCGATACATCATCTGACAAAGACCGATAACAGCCGTTAGCTTAGGGATTAGGGCTGGAATATACTTGCTGTTTAACCTCGCATTGGCGCAGGCTGCGTCTTTGTTCATATACTTGCTGCTATACAGCGCTGCACTGGTTGTAGTACCGGAGTGTTCCACTAGGGGGCAAACGAGAGTACTCAGACCGGATAGAGAGCCGGTACAACCAAAAAAAATAAAAATGTCGTCAATAAAAGAGTTAAAAATTGGTTAATTTTGAGATTACAGCAGAAAAAAAGGACATGCGGTATCGTAGATGGTGTGAAAGACCTCTAAACCAGACATGGAGTCACCATGGTGAGTGTGTCTCGCTCATTTTGTCAACTCCACCTACCGGTTGTTCGTATATTGCAGCATTTGGGCGCGTCGTGTCACGTTAATTTTGGGGGACACGCACAAACGACGCGTCAAATCAACGCTGCTACCTGACAGCTTCCTGCTCCACCCATCGCCTGTCTTGGCACAATATAAACATTATGACAACTATAATTATTTATTTGGGACAACTTAAAAAAGTTAAATTTGCTCAAACATTCAAAAACATCAACTTAAAAATTTTGGGTTAGATTTAGTCAAATATTTACATTAAGTAAAAACTTAATTTCTTTGATTTGGAACAACCTGTAATAATTAATTTGAATCAACTACAAACATTAGTTTACATGAAGTTAAGAAATTGAGGATACACTAAATATTTTTTTAGGGCTGTCAGTCGATTAAAATTTTTAATCGCGATTAATTGCATGAGTGTCCATAGTTAACTCATGATTAATCGCAATTTTTTTTTTCTTATTCAATTTTTTCTTATTTCAACTATGGAGTGGACAAATATACTTTTTTAAAAATATATGTTTATTATAACTGTGCCAAACAAACATGATAAATACACTCCAGTATCCTCCTCAGAAAAAAAAATATTCAAAAGTGCAATTAGGCATTACCTCCCACACAATAACACCTTATATGGTTCCACCATAAGGACTCACAAAATCAACACATGTGGTACTAAAACAAGGACAAAGGGAAGTGTGATAAAGAACTAGGACTCTGCCTATTTAGCACATTTTAAATATATCTTATTATTTTTAACAAAAATCTAAGGCAACACTTCAGGTCTTTTTTATTTTGCTTTCTTAATCCATTGAACTCAGACAAAAATAATGCAACAGGGGCCAAACTCATGTTGCTGCTGAACTCTGGCCTACACACACACACACACACACGCACACACACACACACACACACACACACACACACACACACACACACACACATACACACACACACACACAGTTATTCTGGTAAGCTATCAATTAATTTTTTCCATAGTTATATCAATGTATACACGCAGCGGTAAAACTGGCAGCACATTGTTTTATTTTTCTGTAGATTAGTGAATTATATTGGGACAGAATGATGAAGCTCTCTCATCAGCTGAGACCTCAGGTCCCGGTTGCAGCGCTTCGAACACAGGAATTAAATACTCAATAAAAGTGAACAAACTGTACCCTCCTCCTCCGTTTCGCCACCGGTCTCCAGTTCGGCTCACAAGTCTTCTGAGTTAAACAGTCAAGCATGTGTGCACCTCCGTTCCAGCTTGCTGCGTAGGAGTCAAACTCTCAATCATGTCCGCCTCGTCGTAATCCAGAGAAAAACAATCTGACCTACTATCAGAGGTTTCAGAAGCTACATCTGACTGATGAAACATTAAATACCGAGCTGCGGGGCTCTTTTTACACACACTCGCGTTCTGAGCGGTTACGTCATCGCCGGCTTTACGCTCAGACTGGAAGCCTGGTAGGCGTAGGTCCCCGCGCAATTTAAAAACAATGTTTTTTTCTTAAAAATCCAGCCGTGGAAATCCTAAAAAAATTGACTTGAGGGTTTAATAAATTTTTACACATGTGATTCAAAGGAAATTTGCCTCTGGCCAATAGTTTGTTCCTGCTTCTTATTTACGTCAGACTATGGAACGCGAGGAGGGCCAAAACAAAACTACGGAAGCCTGCGCGTTAATCGCGCGTTAAAATAATTAATGCTGTTAAGGGGGCTTTGCATTAACGTATTAAAAACGCGCTAATTTTGACAGCCGTAATTTTTTTTACATCAAGTCAATGCAAAAATATTAGATGTGACAGATTACTTCAATTTTTTTAAGTTGAGGCAGTGCTAAAGTTTTTTTCAGTGTAGTTTTTATCTTTGTGTTGCAGAGGGAAACATCTTGCATTCATTGTCTGTTATAAGAAGCACATTATTAGTGCGTGTACACGGTTTTATGAAAACGATAAAAAGCACTTTTTTAGAGGTTGGAAATCTTCATAGGGAGAATAATTTTTACGTCTAATTACAATATTTCATTTAAAATGTTAAACTGAAGAAACCTGAGGGCCTCTGACATAAATTCACCCACTTGTTACACTATTTAGCTTTCCTCTCACATTTTCCTAAGCAGCTTTTATATGTAGATATGTTCCTGTTTTGTGATGCAAATCCTTGTTTTAACCTGACTTCACACAAAAAATTGTCAGAAAATGTAAATTTTATGGATAATACTCTCTTTGAACACTGTTTGCTAGGTGAAATGGTCTGCAGCTGTTGAAAATACCTCACACTTCTTTGTTTATTTTTATTTGTTTATTTATTTATGGTTTAAATATGGCTGCCATTTAACTCATTTGGCTGAATAGTTGGGTGAAATTCATTTTCACAGATTGTACTCCACAGATAAGAATTGCTGTGATGAGATCCTCATTTAATTTCTTCATTACCTTTGTGAAATATGCAGTTATAATGTAAACACAGCACAGCTGCTCCTGAAGAGAACTAATTCAACTTTATCGCCAGCAACACATCAATGCTTTAACTTACTAAAACTGGTGAAATTGAGTCTGATCTTCAGAACTGCTTCGTTAAGTTTTTCACAAAAATTTCCATAGCTTCCATCGGACACATAGCATGTTTTAGTGGTTTGTTTATCAGATTTTTTTTCTATCTCTAATCTAGTGTAGAACATTTTTGACGTAAAAAATTTCCAAAATTGGGTTAGGAGATGTTTTCCTGGAGCCTTTTTGCCACATTGCTTGAAATGCTCTTCACATGCCGAATAAATGAAAGGTTTTGCCAAAAAAAATGTAATCGCCTTTGAAACGTACAATCCTAGAAAACCTCATCCAATCATTTTGAAAGTCCCATTTTAAATGATTGGATGCTGATCCATCTATCAAAATGCCCTTTGCACATTTCTCTCTTTTATGCGCGTACCCCCCTTTTGGTACAAATTGAAAATCTTGGCTTGAAGCATCTGAACAGGAAGCTCCAAGGGTAGGGCAGCGGCCGCATTTGAACGATGGCGTCAACTTTTTATTCCAGTTGCAGCTCTGAAGGGTATCCTGAAGAAAGGGGGCTTGAACTTACTTTTTTTTCTAATTGTTTTTTCTAAATGTAGCTTTCTTGAAAAACATTTTCCTAGAACTCCTACCCTACCCTTAAATGTAAGAGAAATACTGATTCACCAAAACTGCCATAAAGTTTGTTATTGAAGTCCATCTTCAACAATGTTCACCAAAATTGTCCATAAATGTCATATTGTCTGTGATATTACAGTCAGGCAACTATTTATTTATTTATTAAATACTAGAAAATTATTGTTTTAATTGTACAGCATTATATTATTGCGCCTAAATTAAGCATCAAACTGCTGCTGTCTTCATTTGAATATGTCGGGTTTTATTATTCTCCAGTTTTTGGACTTACAGACATTGAAATGTAAAGTAATTTATTATAGGTTCAAAAATATAATGAAAATATAAAGAATAATTAAGGATGGGGAAAAAAATCATACAGAATGTCCACAAAAGGTTAAAGATCAACAACACATTTAATCATTCTGAGAAGTTTTTTAATCCCTATAATAAATAAACTGAAGAATCCAAACCCTTTTTCTCCCACATAAATAATATTTGTGTTTAGAAATCCAATTTTAAGCTGAGTGATTAAAAAAATGTTTTTACTAGTTTTGCATTTTTCTGATTTCCAGAAAATGAGTCACTTCTGTCATGAATGTGAGGTTATGATTGTCCAGATGATTAGGAACACAGGCGCCTGTGGGCTCGCTTAAATGGCTGTTGCATGTTTGATCTGTTTACACACTTAGCTGGCACACAGGCAGACTGACACCAGTGACCTTATCCACTGGTGCTTCCTGAGAGTTTGCAGGAGATGAGAGAGGCATGCAAATGAGCCCTTTCAGCCAATCACTACGTTGCCTGTGGTTGTGAGCCCGGTCTAATCAGTTTCCCCAGGAACTGATTTGCTTCATAGAGGATGGTCAAAGAATTCTGGGTGGCTCTTTCCTCCTCCAATCCCTCTGCCTCGGGGCTTGTGATTCTCTGCTCTGCTGCTCAGTTGTGTTTTCTTTTAAGCTCTAAGAAAGATAATTACTAAGGACAATCAGTTTGTAAATAATGTCCTAAAAGAACACAGAGCCTTCAAGGATTCATTAAAAGTTCTCCATTTATCAGCATGAGAGGAAACAGGAGAATAAAACTGCATTTGGGACAGATGTTCTGCATCAGGTAGTTAACTTTCCTCTTATTTTTAGCTGCAGGCTTTCACTGGTTCTTGATAATGGTTCACCATAAAATCTGTTTTCATGTGGTGCGCTAAAGCACTGAAACTCAGTACCACTAAACTTTGTTTTAGGCTCTTGTGCGCTGCAGAGGTCCTGCAGCGTGCAAGTTGGTTCATTTGCATAACAGCATAATTGAATACCTGATTGAGGAAAGCAATCATTAGAGTGAATTCACCAGTACGTTGTGTCCTCCAACTTCTTTTTTCCAGTTTTGTGTAAAGATCACTTGTTCTTTTTGTTGTAATCAGTTTTAAAGAGAGAAGTAATTATTCAGTATTAATAAAAATTGCTACTCATCTGACTTTCTAAGGTTCAAATCAGGCTAACAGTCTTGCAAAAGTGGAAAGTTTTGACCTTTTAATGCATTTTTGTTTTCATTATAAAATTGCCAAGAGTCAAACCAAAGCCTTTACCACATAAAGATAATTAGCTCTTTCTAAACTGTTCTCATAGACATGGCATTGTTTTCACAAATAAATGTATCCACATGAAAAGGCCAAAATAAAAAAAATACAAAAAACTTGCATTAACCCTGCCATGCCTCTATTTGACACTATAAAATGCCACAAACATACACCAAAAACAGGCAAAAAGGCATATTCAGGCACACTTGGCAGTTTTGGCTTGCTTTTAGCACCTCCTAGTGTCCGTTGGTGAAAGCAAAAGTTAAACTTATCTCCTCGCTTCGTCTTTTTAACACCTTAATCTAACTGCTGAAATGTCTCCTCAGCCTTCATTAGTGTCTACAGGAGCGGTTCATCACTAAATCAAACAAATCAGCTGTGTTCACGATCTAAAACATGCTGGAAGCAGACTGCAGCACCAGGTATGTCAGCTCCACTTTACTAAGTCCAACAGGGACCGGACTGCCACTCTGAAGTTGTAAGTGTGGTATTCTGTCCACAGAGGGCGGTGGGGGTCTGAGTGACACTTCATTAACCCTGTAATGGGTCATTTTAGCACAAACTGGCTCAAGAACATGATTTGAAAATATGAATATATGCTACAAAGTAAACAGAACAAAAGTCATATTTTTCAAAATAATGACGCAGCGGACACCTGTTAACTAAAGCATTGTTTCAGGGTAATCTAATAAAGTTGAATTAAAAATATATTTTTAAAAACGAGCTAATTTTAAAACTACAGTGGTCAAAATAGAACGTCGAATAGGTTTTAATCTTTGTTTTTTTTAATTTTTGCTATTTATTTACATGTTTAAGGAAAATGATAAGGGACATTTCCCCTCTATAACATCTGAGAATTTATGTTTGATCTAAATGAGTGAATGGGAGCGCTGAGTTAGACGTCATCATCACACATGTCCCTGACCAGCCAAAGCCACGCTAATTCAACCACGTCATCGAGGCAGTTGTGTAAACATTTCTGAGCCTGACTCAGTTATCGTGCTTATTCGAGGCACTCTGGGTATAACTGAGTAGATTCCTGTAATTCCTCTGAACTTTGCTCAGTTCTTTCACTGTGGATGAAAAGAACTGTAGCTGCCAGTTCACCCATTGTTCCCGTTGGTGGCTTAGAAAGGGAAGACGAAAGGAGAGCTGTCGCTAAGCTGCTTGGAGATTGCACATTATTGGCAGTCAAAGCAGCAGGACTTATCTTTGCTGGCATTGACAGGAGTCATTGTGAACTTTCTGTCTGTGTCTTACATGTTTAAAGGAACTTTTTTTAGACGTAACAAGAATTTACCAGCAGAAATAGATCATGGACAAGAGAAATGGTTGTAAACCTGACTTGGAACCAGGCTGTAAGGTGTTTACCACTTTTTCCATTTATGTACATTTTATCATTTTTCACTGGTGACATTGAAAAGCAGAAAAGCTTGATAAAGAGTTGTGATTTGTGTCTCAAATCTACGGAAGTATATTCCTGTCAATGTGAAAAAAAAATAAAGGACCAGTATCTTGTGATATCAAGAATGTATCTATCTTATAATGTGATATAAATATTTTTTAATGAGAAATTTTCTTGTAATAATGACACAATTTTTTTACGAGTTTCTTGTAATAACGTGTTTAATATCTTGTTATAATGAGAAAGACCGTAACGGTAAAAATATGTTGTGGTGTTCCAGTCCCAATGAACGAGGCAGTTATATCAGTTTTTGCTGTTAATTTTTGAAGCTATACATCAGCAGTAGGGACACAACAAAAGGGGGAAAACCGCTAAACAACAGTGCATAACTCAACAAATTACACTTGCTAACATTCTTCTCAGCAGTCTCCGCCACGCAGAACCTGTTGCCAAGTCAACAGACTGACATCTTCTCATGGCGAGAGGTTGCGTTCAAGTGTAACAAACACCAAAAGCTCCCACAGATTTCCAACACAAAGAGGACATGTCTAAACTAATATCGGGACATTCTGTTAATGCATATAATTTTATTAATGTAAAAAGGTTTCAAAGTTTTTAAATGTGAAAAAGCACAAACTAGGAAGTGAATTTTACTTTGAAAGTTGCACCTAAACTAGAAAGCGGAAGTACTGAAAACTTGCGTGGACAAGAAATCCTTTCAAGAAAGAAATATTGTTTTTAAATTGACAGTGTGTAGTTTCCTGGCTAGTTGGCTGCTAGTTTAGCAGTTTTGTTATTAAATTCATGTTTCTTACCGCCTAAATGTTTTTGAACGTGGTAACGTAACTTCCGTAAGTCGTATGTCCAGTCAATCATCTAGTGTGACGTCATTAGCAGGCGCAGGACCCCGAGCCGGCTCACGCAGAAGGAAACATGGCGTCCCACAGAGACTTAGACCCGTGCCCTATGTATTTTAGACCCGATTTTTATGGTTGAATGTCACAAAGCCGCCAATATTTTTCAACGACTGGACATAATTTTATTCATTTTTAACATTTCGATGGATATTTCCATAGATTAACGGTCAAAACTACACATTGTAACTTTAAAGTGGAGGATGGCTTGACCAAAGGAATATGTTGCGTCAAAACAAGATACTGCGCCTATATTTTTTTCCCTCTCACTGACAGCAATATGCTTCCGTACAAAATTATACGAAAGTTAAAGATTCTTTGTTGAACATTGGAGATATCTGCTAATAGCAATCAGAGTGCACACACACACACACACACACACACACACACACACACACACACACACACACACACACACACACACACACACACACACACACACAAAATCACTATTTGTATCCTTTGATGCAACAAAGTATAATCACAGAGCATTTCATGTAAGTTACAATGGTTCGATTATTTGTTTTTTTGCGGTTGAGTGTGATGTAGACTTCAATGAGCTTGAAAGAAAAGTGCACCACACACTTCTCACAGAATACAACTCTGCTGTTATTGCAACCTTGTTGCATAAGAAGATAGATTTTAGAAGACAAAGTTGAGCAATTTATCCCAATTATGATAAATGCAAGGATTAATCACGCCCTGTCTTAATCCTTTTCAGGGTCCGCGGTTGTGTCCAAAAAGGACTGCTCTTCACACTCATTAGTTATTCCCTTTATATTGGAACATTGCTCATTCTGAAGGGAGCAGTTAATTAATGAATTTGAGGGTGGCCGTTACCTCCCAGAGCTGAAATGTCCGTGTCAAAACTGTTTTTTATGAACTCTTTGTTTATCTCAACTTGCTGAAATGTCAGGCAGTTCAGAGGTCAAACCTAAAACTGTCATTGTCCCTCTTTGATCTCCGCGCCCTTCCTCCTCAGTGGGAGAATCACTCATCCATATATTTGTTTGGAGACAGGGAACAGTTGGAGCATTTAACTTGCCGTCACCTCCGTGCCCTTGACTCTGTTCTGAACTGGCCCTGCCCAGCACATCATCGCCGCACCACTGCGTACCGAGACACCGAGATGACATGCAACATGTCCCCTGACTCCAGGAGATGGGGGAGAGTCATCATTTATTCTTTCACTCGCCTGCCACCTTCTTTGTCTCCTGGCTTTTTAATTTCCCTGTCCCTTGTTTTCTGTCAGCTGATGATGCATAATATCCATGTCTTGTTTGAACATGTCGAGGTTGGATGCTCCATATGAGGTGTGCGTTTGACAGATAGAGATATTCCGGCATTACTTCCTGGGATCTGTGACAGGTTCATCTTTAGTGGTGTGTAAATACAAAAATAAAAGATGAATTAAACATGGAGATATAAAGGAAGGTTATGCTCCATGTGGTTTAAAATGAGTACCTAAGATTTAAATACATGTTGTTGGGGTTAGGGTTTACTGGGGATGATTAATTCATGGTTTGATGTTTAAAGTAAACAAAAGCCAGTTTTTTGGGTCTATATTAGTTCCACTCCACAAAATATGTTTCAAAATTCCTTTTGCTGGCTTTCCCCTGGCTAACCCAAACCATACTGAATGCTTCTTACACAACCCTACTATTCTATTACCATCTTTTCTAACAAAATGTCATTTGGGGCAGCATATAGAAAAACTATATTGATGCTTGCTGAGGATGCCATGGGAATTTGGTTGATAACGATTGTGTGATGTCTGCATGTTGTACAGCTATAACAGGAGCAGTATCTGCATTCTCTGCACTGAGTCAAGCTCAGAAAGTGTCTGATTTTGGGATCTTGGGATCTCTGCTTTTAGCAAATGATGTGGTGGATGCAGCTGAGTGTGCAGTGGTGATGATGAGAGTTGGTTTCTTTAAATTTGTCTTTGTTCTTAACAAGAAGTTCATCTGGATTGGGAAGAAAGTGGATGGATAAAATGATGAGAGAATATTTTAGTACTTAACAAAGAAAAAATTATATTTGACCACAATTTACTTGAATTTCATGGTTAAGCAGCTCCACAGAATTTAATTTGGTTCAAGTTCAAGAACCTTTATTCCCCCCCCCCCCCCCACCAGCAATTTAGTTTCACAGCCAGCAGCAAAGAAAACAAACATGAATTAACGATTTTATAAAAGTTTTATAAAAGTCAAACATATCTTCAATATCTTCTTCAGAGCAAGAAAATCCAGCCATGACTGGGCTAAAAAAATCCTTTGATTTTATTGGTTTTCTTTAAATGAAAACTTTGAACAATGTTCAATCATTCTAAATCTCATCTACAAATACATTTTCAGTTGATAAAATTTATAATATTATGAATGCTTGAGATCTCACTAATTGCATGATTTTTACCAAATCTGATCCTTTTCAAACTTCAGGCCCCTTGTTGGTAAATGTTTGGCATTTTGTCGTGGAACATTTTTAGGATCACTACCCAGCCAGCACACATAGGTGGGCCCCATATGGGATCTATATGGGCAAGCCATATGGGTCCCAACAGGGTTTGTCTGCGGTTTCCACGGTGGCCCCATGGGGGTTTGCCCAGAAAGATTTTTGCCCACATAGATTTTAACGGACTCATGAGTTTTCAGAGGGTTTGACTCAAACACCCGCAAGCCCCTGTGGGGCCACCATGGACACCCTGCTGGGACCCATACGACTTGCCCATATAGATCCCAAATGGGGCCCACCTATGTGTGCTGGCTGGGTAAATAAATGATTGTAGTATTACTTCAGTGTTACTCGTTTATTTGGCCAAGAGCAGATTGTGTCATATCTGATCGTTTCATATAAAACACCCCTAACAAAAACTTTTTAAACTTTCTTAAAAATCATTTTTTTGCAGTGTAGATGCTGTTGAAGAGCCAGTTTCAGACTTTAAAACAGTAGAATAACAACTCTGAGTCTTTAAAAACAACACAATGACAAGGTTATTTAAAATGACTGAATAAATACAAATCAAAATATTACAATGAAAAGACAAGAGAAATGATCTAAAACAACAGGAGGCAAAAGTTTCAAAAGATGGAGGGAAACTCTAGATTCAAACTGGGACTGATGGGATAACGAGGCACAGGTGGGAGCAATCAGGAAAATTACACCTGCTGCAGAGCAAACGCTGGAGTACTGTTCACGCTGGATATCACATATAAAAGGTGTTTGAGAATTCAAACACTTTTTATATTAAAAGTGCTTCTTAACCATAAATTCTTTAGAAATGTTGTTTTTCACCAGCTTAAAACATTAAAACATTTAGATTTTTCTTTCCTTATATAGTCACCATAATGTTAGACAAGCTTTTACAATTAAATTAAGACAAACTTGTGTTGATTTAGCTCAAGGAAAAAGCATTTCCACAATTTAAAGAAGATGTCAGTATATTTTAATGTTTGCAAAAGCAGGATTTCATTGTTAGGTTACTGATTTTGAACATTTAAGGAGTCATGTAGGTGGTGTGAGTCACCTCAGACACGGTCGCTCTTTGAGAGGACTAATCATTCTCGTACGTCAATGAAGTGCTTTTCTAGTGAGGCCATTGTTATGGTGACCCAGGGGGCTTCTCTTCTTGCAACCCTCCTTATTCTTGTTCCTTTCTCCTCGTCCTTTTCAATAAATGTAGGAATTATTCTTAAGGTGTAAATGTTGCATGTATTTTTTCCAGAGATGTAGAGGGATGTTGCTTTTGTAGCTGTATAATCTAAAAATGGTATATGGTATAAATAAATCTTGATTTAATCTGCATACATTTAAATAATAAATGTATAAAGTTTTTAAATTGAAGGATTGTTTCCTCTTTAAAGCAGAAATCACAATTAAAACATTACAGGTTGGAACAAATGTCATAATACTGTTTTAGACCCTTGTCCACACAAACAGCTCATTTCAAAAGTATTGCTTTTGAGTCTGTTTGCACTTTTATACAAACGTTTCAAACAGACCTTTGTGGATCCAAGAGCTTAACAATGATATTAAAGGGCAGCAGTAGCTCAGGAGGTAGAGCGGGTTGTCCAGTAATCAGAAGGTTCAATCCCAGCTCCCACCAGAAAATGCTGCTGTTGTGTCCGTGGGCAAGACACTTAACCCACCTGGTGGTGGTCGGAGGGACCAGTGGCACGAGTGTTCGACAGCCTCGCTTCTGTCAGGGACTTCAAATGGTGTTTTTTTTTTTGGGACTAGTTTGTCCTAAAGTTGAAGTGGTAGCAGCCGGCTGTTTCTCCTTCTCTGGTATTATTGAGTGGAGAACCTCTCACACCAGGGGTGTTCTGTTGCTAAATATAAATATTAATGTAGCCAAGACAAAGGAGCTCGTTATATCTTTGAAACAAGATCTTATAGTGGAACCAGTTTTACTTTCTAATCAACCTGTTGAAACTGTGGCACACTTTAAATACTCATTCTTATTATATATTTTGAGAAAGCTTAGGTGTCATTCAGCAAACCCTAGAGCTCGTTTATTAAGCAACTGTTGAGAGTACTTTGGCTCTACATCTGTACAGCTATTGCCAAACATTTAAGAATTGTCTCATGGGAAGACAAAATAGTTGGCAGACTACAAAAACTATCTCCCAGTTGGCTGCTGAAAGGACGAGGAACACAGCAAGGAACATCGTAGCAGACATTAGTCACCCACTCTTCTGCCAGTTTGAACCCTTGAGCTCTGGAAGGCGTCATAGGGAGCCTCTGGCAACCAAAAACATACATAAGGAGTCATTTGTTCCTAGTGCTGTAATGATCCTTGATGGCACACTTGGCTGTTTTGCTTGCTTTTAGCACCCCCTAGTGTCTGTTATTAATTATCTGTGGACATAAGCAAAAGCGAAACTTCTTTTTAACACCTTAAAGGTTGAATATGGAACTCGGACACCATAGCGACATCTAGTGTTTAGAGGTGGTATTGCAACATCAGAACAAAATTTCCAGCTGTCTGGGTGTTCGTTCATTGCTGATACGTGAAGTGAGCAGCCAGCACCATGTCCAGTGATGAATCATACAGGTTAAGGACTAATTTCTACTAATAAGTTTATTTTACAACAATATTTACCGTTAGAACATCTTCTGGGCTCAGAATCAGCTGCTTGACTTGTTGAATCCACCATTTTACACAGTCCCAGCCTCGCCTTGCTGAGCGGTGCCCTCTAGTGGCTGGTAGATGTAAACATTAACCCAGTGTTGTGCCCGTCAAAATAAAATTTTGATTTGTTTTAATAAATATAGCTTTTAAAGGAAAAACTGTACATTCATTCTGCACACCTCTAAACACCCTGAGGTATTATTTAAAAAATATATATAGCTTTTTATTAAAATGTACCATATTCAACCTTTAATCTAACTGCTGAAATGTCTCCTCAGCCTTCGTTAGTGTCTACAGGAGCGGTTCATCACTAAATCAAACAAATCAGCTGTGTTCACGGGTGGCGGACCGCCACTCTGAAGTTGTAAATGCAGTATTCTGGCCACAGAGGGTGGTGGGGGTCTGAGTGACATTTCATTAACCCTGTAAAGGGTCATTTTAGCACATACTGGCTCAAGAAAAGTATTTTAAAATATGAAAAAGTTGCATAATATGGTTTTAACCAATGTAAACGATAAGACCCAACCATAGTACATAGTGTCACAGTGTGTGTGTGTGTGTGTGTGTGTGTGTGTGTGTGTGTGTGTGTGTGTGTGCGTGCGTGCGTGTGTGTGCGTGCGTGCGTGTGTGTGTGTGTGTGTGTGTGTGTGCACGAATGGTGTTTTTGGTCCTGGAGAGCCGAAGGAAAATTTCCACTACGGTGGACAATAAAGTTTTATTCTATTCTATTCTAATACGTGAGTGCGTAATGAATGGAGGATCCAGAGAAGTGCGGCGGTTCGGCCAGACCAACAACCAGATGGTCCAATGGTTGGTTTCGGTCTGAAACGTGTTATTGGTGGACGTTTTTAGACAAATGCAAGAGAACCACTTCATTCATTTTTTTCTTTTTTTATCTCCACAATATATCTATAGCTATATTATGTTAGAACATTGTTAAGAGGCATGAAAAAATGTTTTAAGCTAATTTGTTTTCCAAATTTGCCATTGTAGCTTTAGTGTAGGAAACATGGCCACTGTCTAATTCGGGTTTGAACCCACCAATGGTATAACTGCAAAGTCCCAAACAAGTCAAAATAAATCCAAAAAGGTCAAACACAAAAAGGGTTCTTTTAAAATGTTTTGTAATATTTTCTAAAGACTAAAGCGTTACACTGAAGGGCGAGACTTGAGAGAGAGAAATAGTAGCAAGATGACAGGCAACTGTTGCGACGCAGCTACCCTTAGGAAACCCAGCCATCATGCTGTCAGGCCGTATCGATCTCTGAGAAAGAGTGAAAGAGACTGGGCTGCAGAGGGAAGGGAAGTCTGAGAGCACGGGAAGGAAAAATGTTCGTTTCCAAAAGAGGTGCTGGTGTGATTTGATCGTACCCGGTGAATGGGTGACATTTCAGTAACGCTTTATTCCTCACTTTGGCATTTCAAATTAATAAAAGCCTCTAATAACTATGCAGATTGAAAAGATGGAGGACGAGTTGACACACTATGAGCTGGCGCATTGATGAACAATGCAGCAATTTCACTCTCGTGCTCCCTCATTCTTTCTTCCACTCTCTCAATTTCATCCCAGTTTCTACCAATTTATTTGATATGACCCTTGCATCTCATTCTAACTGGCTGAGAGACGAAGATGGTGTTTTCTGATTTTCTTCTTAATGACAGTGCACCTAGAATCCGAAAAAAAAGGATTTCTGTTTGATTTGAAGGTGTTTAAATGAACATTGCGAGTCAAAATCAATAATGTATTGATTTAAAGATCACTCGTTGGTGCTTTTTAAGACTGAAAGCATTCTGGGATAGCAGATGGATTACACTTTGATTTTAATTTTGTTTTAAACTACAGGGCCACCAAGGAGTGGATCAATCAGAACCTAAACTTGGTGCAAACAGCTTAGTTTTATTGGTTAATAAGATTTTTGTGACAGTTACAGCCAGAAAAAAACATTTGGGATTAAAAAAAGACATCTTCTATGTGCATTATTCAGCCAGAATTGCTCCTCCAATGCTGTTTATCACAGAACATGCAGATCAAGTTGATTAATTTTCATTCTTATAATTACTTGAGCTGTATTTGCACATATTACAGATGTAAAATAATGTTTTTTTAATTATTTTAAAGAGGTCCTTCAGTCAGGAACCATTTTTGATTTTTGAAAACGATCAGTCACGATCAGAAAATAGTCTCCTACACCTATCTCCTGCATTAGCTTCTGATAGAAAATAGACGGTGAAACTCTAGGGTCTGAAAATCCTGACAGATCTACGTCACACTGTCACTGAACATTCATGGACTCACCCATCTTGACTCACGACGGAGGAGGCTGTTGTTGGTTTAACGTTCAGGAAACAGCAGAGAACGTCTCGGCTAGTAGAAGCTAACCGTTAGCATTAGCAACTCCACCACACAGCAGAACTCCTTCAGGCTTGTGTTATTTGTGGGAAGCAAACTGAGTCAGTGGTAGAGTCATGTTGCTGTTAGCCAATCAGCAACGAGAAGTCCAAATGTCAGGGAATAAAGCTTGGTTTATGCCCGACGCATCCGCGAGGTCCGCACCAAATTATGTCATTTTAGCAACCACGCCCCTCCGCGCGACCCAAAGTTTCCGCACCTAGGAAATTTTCTAACTACGCGGACGGTCCAGCGTGGAAAAACATGGCGGACTGACAAGAGCTCGTAGTGGCGGAGGTTCGTAAATACAAACATCTCTATGATTCGGCCCATAAAGATCACAGTGATCAAATTGCTGTCACACTCGGAAAGGACGAGGAAGCAGTAAAAAAATGTAAAACAACAGTGATTTCTACTTCTACTATGGTGTAGTGTTGGATGCATGCCGTAGAGCCCCATGCCGCCCCCTACAGTCTGGGAGAATATTGGCTCACAGCAGAGACAAGCCGCAGAATGTAGGAAGGAACCATAAACTATAAAAGTTCTGACACGCGTTCCATCTGCGCGTCTCATTTTCATGCGTCAAGCATAAACCAAGCTTAAGACTCCAAATCCTGCTGTCTGAAGCTACTTTCTCCTCTGGCTGAATTCTCTGTGGTGAAACAGGCGCACCGGAGCTTTTTTTCCCACGAGTCAGACTTACAAGGCATTCATTCCTACTAAAGACCACTGCAAATGTATTAAAAATATGAGTGACTGGCCTCTTTAAGAATATCGGACACCCCTTGTCTGCTATCTTACAGCAAGTTGTTTTGAGCGTAGTTAAGTTACATTAGAATGTCTAAAACAGTGACTTTTAAATCCTGCTCCTATTTTCTTTCTCACTATTTCAAAGAAAATAAGCGGTCTGCGTGTCAGGTTGTGTGAGTCAAATTCATATTAGTACTTAAGTAGATGAAAAAGTAAGTGCTTGACTTGCTTTTGCCCTTTGGAACCCTTCTGTTTTAATAGCTTTGAATATTTGTGTTGAGGTTAAGTATTTTACTCATACTTGCAAGTTGATCCTTGCTAGGCACGTTAAATTATGAGTGGTGTTTGGTCACTGTGTCAAGAAAATGCAGTAATTAAGGAAAGGGATCCTTAAAAATGACAAAAACACAGTTAAAGCATAAAAACGGACAAAAATCTGAGCAGTACAGTCGTTGAAACAATGATATTTTTAGAAAAACTCCTTCCAATGAAGAACTTTGGAAAAAAGTCTAACGGTAAAGTCTAAAAAGTACCAGATTGTTTCTTTTTTTTTCAACATACATTCATTCCTTTTGGTGTAAATCATCTGTCCGTGAGTTTTTTCACACCAAAATCCTCTTAGCAGATGTTTAAACTCCATTCTCGTCCTGAAAAACAAACGTATTCTGTATGATCTCCTGTCTGGGAACGGGTGTCTGCTGTTAGTGATGCCCACTCATCAGATCAGAGCACTGTGACAGTGAAGCTTTTAATCAGACACACAGCAGATCATATGTCTGTCTTCTTTCACAGCATGATGAGTTTTTGACACTGAATGAAGAGTTTTATGCAACCAGACGCTGACATTTTCATGTTTTATTAAAGAAACGTTAAACTTTAATACTGGATCCTTGTATAAGAGAGAAAACTCTGCACAGACAACCAAATAAGCACTAATGTACACGAAGCTGCAAACACCAACACAATGAATGCACGCGCACGGATGAATTTAGGTCTTCATGCATGAAAATGGACGTTTAATACGCCTAATCAAGTGTACAAACACATGAAAGCTTACCACCACCTTTAATAAATCGTGTTAAATTTACCCCAGTGGAGTTGTGCCACATGGGACAGATAATGAGGCCAGGTGTTAATTAATGTGGAGTGTGTTTCCTCTCGTCTGCTGACGCCCCGTGAATCCAAATCAAGGCTGCAGCCCTGCATCTTGGTGCGGCTGAATTGCCAAGCGATGCACTTCAAAAGGCCAGACTGGCTGTGCTGCAACCCTCAAAGGGACTGCTTTGGTGAGGGCTGCGTTCCAAAGGGCGGCGTGTTTGGTGTGCAGCAAATCCAAATGCGAACGCCTGAAGAAGTTTGTGTTTTCTTTTTGATCAAACGTCAGCTTCAATAGCAAGTTACAGACATCACCCCGGCATCCTCTGATGTGCTGTTAGAATAACTACCTGATGTAGGTACTCTCTCTTTGTTCACTGACCAGTCCAAATACGTCAGAGGGATATTTTTAACATATGTGCAACAAACAACTAAGCATTTATCTTTTTTATTTTGCCTTTTTGCAAACTAACACACTTTTTTACGTAAAAATCAACAAACATTTAAAGGTTGAATATGGAACAATTTAATAAAAAGCTATACTTTTAAAATATAATAATACCTCCACTGGGCGTTTAGAGGTGTGTAGAATGAATGTAGAGATTTTCCTTTATTAAAAAAATTTCCTATTTTAAAAAAAAAATTCAAATTTTATTTTGAAGGGCACGATACTGGGTTTATGTTTACATCTACCAGCCACTAGAGGACACCGTTGCAGTAAAAAGTCAGCTCGGCAAGGCGAGGCTGGGACTGTGTAAAATGGTGGACTCGACAAGTCAAGCAGCTGATTCTGAGCCCAGAAGATGTTCTAACGGTAAATACTGTTGTAAAATAAACTTATTAGCAGAAATTAGTCCTTACCCTGTACGATTCATCACTGGACATGGTGCTGGCTGCTCACTTCACGTATCAGCAGTGAACCAACACCCCGACGGCTGGAAAATTTGTTCTGTTGTTGCAATACCACCTCTACACACTAGGTGTCGTTATGGTGTTCGTGTTCCATATTCAACCTTTAACGAACCATTTTTTTTATTCATAAAGACATTAATTGGGTTTTTCTTGCACTGTGCCAAAATTTTAACAATAGTACAATAAAATGATTTAAGAATCTTCAAATAAAGGTATTTTACACAAAAGATAAAGAAAATGAAAAGCTAAAAAGAGGAAGTTGAAATCTTTCTGTTGTCATTAATCATCACTGTGGATATGTAAATCAATAGTACAAGAGTAGCAATCAGCAGGAATATCTAGAGTACAATTATGTGTTTTAGTAGCTGCATGGGGAAAAAATCTATGGTCAACTTCCCTCCTAGATTTCAGTAACTATGGGGGAAATAAAACAAAACAACTGCAGAAAAAGCAGAAAACATATTTTACTTTGGCTGTTCAACTGTTCAACTGCATTAAAGGCTGCTGGTACAGGAGGTCATTCTGCCCACCACAACACAGTCTTATATAATCTCCGTATGTCGGGTTTGTATCTGAGTTACGGTCCCATAATGGAGAACCAAAGACAAGGAGGCAGGAAGGTCAACAAAAATGTATTATTTTCTTGTTTTAACAAAATAAAACAATCTGCAGTAGCAAATAGTAGTAAGTAGATTTTTATTTGCATCTGTAAGCTATAAAGAGTAAATAAAACACGATGAAAAGGTGAAACACAAAAAAGAAAGACAAAATGATTAAAAAATATAATAATAACAGATAAATAATTTCATAAGGATTCTGGTGGTGATGAGAAATTAGGAGCAGGGACAGAACAAAGGGGCAATTCAGAAACAGAAAAAGCCCAAATAAAAAATATATAAATTAAAAAAACTATTAAAAATAGAAATATTATAAAAGCACGATCATAAAAAAGCAGAATAAAAAATGTCTAAATAAATAATGTTGTATTTTCCTTTTTATTCGTTAACATTTTTACAAAAATACATTATCATTTCCTTCACTGAGATAAATAAAATATCTTTTATTTAGATATTCCTAACACCTCCTTTGTTCATGTATGAATTGTTGAAAGGCAACATAAACGGTGAAAATTAAGAAAAGATAATTTCTGCAAAAAACAAACTTTATTCCATTTTAATAAAAGCTGGAACACATTGGTTATAAATTTTTTTGTGTTGCTTTTTCCTTTTATCTACAAAAAGCCTAATTGGTGTCGTTTTTGAAAGCAAAAGGCTAAAAGTGAGTGTTCAAACAGACTCACGAAAATGCCCGTGGACTCGGTGTTCCTGAATAAATGTGAAAAGATTTACAAAAAGAACCTTTTTACCTCGTGTCCTGAGCATTTAGGCAGATGAACTATCATGTAGACGGGAGTATTTTCTGTGTGCATGAAGATGAATTAGCTGCTCTAAGCTCCTTGATGTTAATAACCGCCGCCGCCCTGCTACAGATATGATGGAGCAGTTACAGGTCATACATGAAGTCAGCCTGTCCTCTGTTCCTCTGAAGGTCAGAGACATGAAAAGCCCAGCTCCGATGTGAGCCACGACCGTCTCCCACCGTCGGCCATTAGAGCTCTATTGAGTTTCTGCCAAAACTCTGACAATGAATATCTCACCATAGCTCACCCCAGCTGTCCATTCTGTCACGTTTACACCAAATATACCTGATGGGATCAATATGCGGCATCTTTGCAGCATCTTGTGCAAAATCCCCCCTTTGATATAAAAGTGTAATTTCAGCTAAAATTGTTATTTTTATTTACCTGGACCAAGTCTCTGAACACTGACTCACAGCCGTCTGCTTTTCCACTTGTGAGATTTCTTCTCCTCCGGCGCGCTCCATGAATGAGGATGGGCATCCGGAGGTGTGATTGAGAGGGTGTGGGGCCAGTGACAGGTCGGCAGGTGTCATGTGGCAGGTTAGGAGGTGTAAGGCCGAGCAGGATGATGGGCTGATTAATCCAGCAACACCTCTGGTCCAAAGGGAGAGACTTCTCTCTCAGCCACGGTGGAATCACAGAAGTTACAGAGTACAAACTTATAAAGTACACACAGGTCGGAGAGATTTCTCAGACTTTTTCTCGTTGGATTTCTTCCTCAAAGTGTGTTCCAAAAAACGGCTAACATCTATATTTAATAATAACCTTTTGGGACCAACAGTGGTTCACCTTACTATGTCTTTTATTTGTTTATTAAAGGAAATTGATCCTGATACCAAACAAAATGCATCATTGTTACAGCAAGCTAAACATGCTGGGGCCTGTTGTAAAAAACTCTGTTTTTAAAGGTGTGGTTCACTGAAAAAACATTTTTAATGATTATTTCTGATTATAATCAGTCACTGTGAGTTTTTCATGCAGGGTGAAATTCTGGGATTTGAAAAGCCTGACAGATCTACGTCACACTGTCACTTAATCTTGACTCACGACAGGGAAGGCTGTTGTTGGTTTAGCGTCCAGGAAACAGCAAACAACGTCCCGACTAGTAGAAGCTAACCATTAGCATTAGCAACTTCACCACACAGAAAAACTCCTCCAGGCTTGTGTTGTTAGTGGAGATAAAACATCAACGTTGCAAGTAAGTGGTAGAGTTGCGTTGCTGTTAGCCAATCAGAGGTAAGATGTCAAAATATCAGGAAATAAGACTCCAAATCCTGCCGTCTGCTGCCACTCTGTGCGGCATCAGACTCATCTGTGCTGATCCAAAAAATGATGGGCTTTTTTTGCCCTGAGTATGGCTTGCAAGGCATTCATTCTTACCAGAGACCACTGCAACTGTATCTATTAAAGTTTTTAATGTTTTATGGTAATGTTTTTAGCACCCCCTAGTGTTCGTTAGTGAAAGCAAAAGTGAAACTTATCTCCTCGCTGTGTGTTTGTCTTTTTAACACCTTAATCTAACTGCTGAAATGTCTCCTCAGCCTTCATTAGTGTCTACAGCAGCGGTTCATCACTAAATCAAACAAATCAGCTGTGTTCATGATCTAAAACATGCAGGAAACATGCTGGAAGCAGACTGCAGCTCCAGTTATGTGAGCCACAGGTGGCAGCCGCCACTCTGAAGTTGCAGATGTACTGTAGTATTCTGGCCACGGAGGGCGGTGGGGGTCTGAGTAACATTCCATTCACCCTGTAAAGAGTCATTTTAGCACAAACTGGCTCAAAAAATGTATTTAAAAATATGAAAAAGTTGTATAGTATGCCTTTTATCGAGTTTCCCACACCTTTAATAGTTTTGTAAAATTGTATTTAGGTTTCATGTTTTAGCTACATAAGTAACTAATTGTGACATAATGCTGAAGAGTTTATTGCAAAAATATCTTTGAGACAAAACCTCGAGAACACCTGTCATCATTAATTGTAATGGTTGGCCAACGTGGGCAAGGTCTGTGCCCTCAAAACTAAAGTTGTTCCAACATAAAACTTAAAAAACAAAATAGGGCTTGAATTAATAGTTTTACAGCCTATTCACAGATTTCATGTATTCCAACCTCCAAAACAACGGTATATTGCTCAAATTTGAGGCAAGATGTCCAAATATCAGGAAATAAGACTCCAAATCCTGCTGTCTACTATGGGCTGTTTTTGCCCTGAGTATTCATTCCTACCAGACATTGTTATCTTCTCAATGGCCTAGTGTGAGTGTCCACCCGGAGACTGGGAGGTCGTGGGTTCAAATCTATGGTCAGGTCATACCAAAGACTTTAAAAATGGCACCCAGTGCCTCCCTGTTTGACATGCAGCATTAAGGGGTTGGATTGGGGCGTTAAACCACCAAATAGTTCCTTAGCGTGGCCACAGCTGCAGCTCACCGCTCCCAACGGGGATGGGTCAAATGCAGAGATGTAATTTCACCAGTGTGTGATGATGACTAATGGGACTTTAACTTTAAATGTGTAGTTTTGATATAAAAACTCCTGACAGCAAGTAGACAATCAAACCAAAGTGTTTTTAGTGTGACTTATTTAAAGAATATTGGAATAGCCGTGAACTGTTCTTGACACACCAGAATAATGTTAAAAATGCTATTCACACCAAAGGCTTCTGATATTTGAGATTCTGAAAGGACGGCAAGTTGAACGATGTTGCGTTTGATTTCTATTTCACCCGTTCTGGCACATTTTCTGCTCAGATTTATTTTAGATTGAGTGCCTTCTAGTTCACTATGAGGGTGTTGTTCTGAGGAATTAGGATTTCCATCACAATATTTCAGTCTGACCTTGTGTTGTGGGCAAGCAGACAGAATTCTCCCAGGTACCCAAGGCTATTAATTTTGCTTGTACAGTTGTAGAGGTATTTATTGAACTGGGGCGGGTTAATTATAGGAAACAGCTTGAGAAAAACAAATCCTATTATATTATTATACATCTTATGTAGAGACGTTGATGATAAAAATATATCAATGTGAATTAATATTCTTATTTTACACCAATGACATAATTGTACCTCTTTTACTTTTGTTAATAAAGGTTGTAGAGGTTTACCAGGCAGAAGATTGTACCAGGGTGATTTTTAGAAGAAGCGGCAATCACATTTCTCATTAAAATAATACTTTTACATGTTTTAAATATTTTAAATGTCTAGAAGAAAATGCTGGAGTAGAAAACTGTTGTGAATTAAAGCTCTGACCAAAGCTCCGGGTCCAGAAATCTGTCAGCTGAACTGATTGGTCGACTCGCCTGTGCCCATCTTTCATCAGCAGCTGTCTTTATCGTGAGAATTTATCTGCAGGGCCACATCGTCTGTCAAAGGGGACATCAACACGAGGTTGCACTTTGTCACGCGCACAGGTTACAGGACACTCATTTGAATACTTCCTTCTCCAAACCAAGCACCCATGTGGGAATTTCTGTTGTCAAGGTGGCCACTTTGAGGGAAAATCACGTTAAAAAATTTGCAAAACAAAAAAAAAGCCTTGTGCAGTTTGATCTGGTGTGCTTCATTGAATTCTATACATTGCAAACAAGTGAGCACAGCCATGAAATTACATCTGAACATCCCCTAAGCCTTCGTGATGATCTGAGGAGTGTCCTGATTGCTTTACATTCCGGTAAATGACATTTGGATTCACAGCTCAAGTGTCTGCCTTTGTCTGCTTTGCTCTCTGGCTCTCCTGCTGCGTGACTCCCTGATATTGGATTGACCTTATAGGCTGCAGAGATCAGGGCATCATTAGCTGTGACCGGCCGCAGACTCCCTGCTCAAAGCCTTCTGCACTGAGCAAGCGCCTTCAGACGGATCATGTAGCTCCGATAAAACCCAGCAGGGCTCGGTGACACAGCAGCCAAGGTGGTAATATAGATGTCAGCTGGAGCGGTAAGACACAGACCATTAAAAGGGTTCACGTGTGTTACATGTGCTGTTTGTCGATAAATGTGAATCTGAGTTAGCTATCTGGTTGGGTATAGAATGGGCATACGGAAGCGTAGACGTGCAGATATTAAACATTCATGATCACACTTTACTAAATTTTAACACTTTTAGTGAAACAGAAGATCACACTATTTTTATGATAGAGACTATGCTGTTTGAGACGTTGTTAATCCTATAGATGCTCAACCCAACACAAATCTGTTGTTGTGCCAGAAAGTACTGCTGAAAACTGATCGGCCACCATGACAGTGTGCTGACCACAAACACACCTGAGCTGATTAACCTGCATGTAGAATCAAATGTGATTGTTTTTGGAGAGGTTGGATGTTTTATTGATCTAGTGGCAGTAAAATATTATCCATTCATAAATTATTCAAAGTGGAAAAATATAATCAAATGGGATATTTTTATTTTTTGATTATTAAAATAAAAACAAATTTGAGGATCAACACAAAACATATTTTCTTTACCTGCAGCGTAGAGCTAAGTATGTTTCAAGCACATTTATTGATTTTAAAGCAGCATTCCGCAACTTTGCAGTTATATGGTCTCTGTCGCCCTCTAGAGGCTTGCTGCGTAACGTCACTGTCGTAACATTAAATCTCTCTCGCGGGCATAAGAGGCATGTTTACATTCCTAATGTCAGGCAAAACAACGAAAACAAACTTTTCCACCTCCACACATTGAATAAATAGTTTTATCAGGACTGTATAACAACTTTATGCCCGACCAAACACAATAACCCTGGTGAAATCATTTATTACTTACCTAGCCATTAGCAGCACGGCTAGGTTAGAGTTCGTAGTTCATGCCTTTCTTTCTAAGAGCTCTCCAGCGAGAAAAAGACGGCCCAATAATAACTCTGGTCTTTGCTCTTGCTCTATGACATTCTTCTTTTCTTTTCCTATATTCCTCTGATAAGAGATTTCTAGCTTTCTTTGGTGAATCTGCCGCTGTTAAACAGCGAGTCTACGTTATACAATTATGGCAAGCCAAAGGGATAAAAAAATGCGCGTTCTAAACTTGCTTTCAGAACACGTGAGTTTTGGCCTCCTTTGGCGTCAAAACGCGCGTTCAGGACACGCATTTTGGCGGACATAACGCATGTTTAGAACGCGCGCTTTTTTATCCCTTTGGCTTGTCATATTCTGCCGTAAAACGACACCCAGTCAGTACGTCCTGCGGCTACCTGAAGCTCAAAAACTGTATAGTGCAGTAAACAGACGTGGGACCCCCCCCAACACTATCACAGGTATGAAAATGAACATAATAGATAATAGTGTGACGCAAAATAACATAATTTTAAGGTGTAAAAGTTGCGGAATGTTGCTTTAATAACTTACAATAACACACAGCTGACAATGGCTGAGTCATCAGAGAACTTCTGGAGATGACAGCTGCTGGTGTTGTAGGTGAAGAAGGTAAATAGAAAGGGTGAGAGCACCGTACCCTGCGGAGCTCCAGTACTACTCACAACTACCTCAGACATGCAGTTATGCAGCCTCATGTACTGTGGCCTATTGATGAGGTAGTCGATGGTCCATGCAGTCAGATGTCCGTCTACTCCTGCTCCCCTCATCTTCTGCTGCAGTAAAGATGGCTGGATGGTGTTGAAAATGCTTGAGAAATAAAAAAAACATGACTCTCTCAGTGTTTTTTGTGTCTGAAGGTGAGTCAGAGTCCAATGCTGCAGGTAGATGATGGCGTTCTCCACCCCCATGTTTGGTTTATATGCAAACTGCAGTGTGACTTTCTCTGGGCTCACCACATAGCGTAGGTGGGTGAGGATGAGTCTCTCCATGGCCTTCATCAGGTGGGAGGTCAAGGTGACTTGTCTGTAGTGGTTATTAAAGGAAACTTGGTTCTACTTTTTTATTATCTTTTTATGAATTTTTAATTTCAAAAATGTAAATAATATAATTTATACACACACACGCACACACACACAAATATTAGCTAATTACCCATAATTTCTCAGTATTCTGTTGAGATGTTGGAGTGCTAATCAAAGAATAATAAAAAAATAAAAAAAGAATATGATGCATTGTTGTTAAAATGGTAACCCATCCTTTCATAACACCCCAAGCTAAGCTGTATTTTCATGCCAGCACTTCCTTTTTTTAAGGTCATGTCTATTTTCTAGTTGGTCGATATTTCATTTTGGTACAAAATTCTTGTTTCTTTCAAATCCTCTGCTGACTTTTTCCCTCTCCCACAGCCGTGATCACAGGTAAAGGATCAGGTTGAGAGGGTTTATTGTTTTTCAATAGCTGCCCCCTGGTACAGCACCAAAGCTCTTGGTCTTAAATGGCCATAGAAGGTATTGATCTTCATAAGGCAGTTCGGTGTTTTCGTTGTTAAATAACCACCACAGGATGCCCACTAAAAGGTGTTGACCTTTTCCCAAGTCTCCCATTCCACCTAAACAAGGCCATTTGGAGATCTGCTGGTATTTTAGGGCTCATGGAGGGAGAATAAATAATGTACCTTTTTAAAAATTCATAAAGAACTTTGCCCTTACATCAGATCATTGAGTTACATCAACAATGAGAAATATGACCTTTTTATAACTTTGTGTCTTTTTGAACTGGTTCCTGAACACTTGACTGAGCAGATGTCTCCCTTAAAGACTCCCGTTCTTCCTCTATTTCGCCAGAAACATGTTGTCTCATTAACCACAGATGAAGTCGTCACAGTGGTGTCTGTATATAAAGATCCCTCCTATGTAGATACAAAGGCAGCCACCGCAGTGCTCCTGACCAAAACAGTGAGAACTAGTAAAAAAGTGAAGACTCACGCTCCTGAATAACAACAGGGAAATCATTCTCTCTTCCCATGTCCGTCTCGCTCTCTCTTTCTCTTACTTTGTGTACCATCAAGCTCTAACAGACCTCCAGACCCATTCAAGCACAAGCAGGGAATATAACGAGCCTCAGCACACATCATTGGTAAACTGTAGACTCGAGTACAATTTATTGTCCCTGTGGCAGAACTCAGACAGCCACCATTCTCCTTATTACCACTTAACTCTCCTTTTCAAATCTTGGTTTTTTTCCGTTCCCCCGTGTTTGTGGTTTCAGGCTACGCTATGGCCTTTCAAGCTTTCTGTTAGTGCCGAATGTGTGTGGGTGTGCATGGGCGGGAAAGGAGACTACTTTTAGCCACTGAGATCCTTCTTTAAAAAACACATTCCTAAAGGGTTACATTTTCTCTACCTCCCACTCTATTTCATCCTCACATTCTCTCTTTGCAGCATAACCCTTATTACCCTTCTAATTGGATCATGTAATGTGCGATTGAGTCAGCTGCGCGGGCCTAGTGACCCACAATCCGGCAGTCTTTTTCCTTCCCTCATCGAATAGTTATCTTTTCTAGCTTCAGAGTAAGTGACTGATAGCATATCAGAGTCCCACAGGAAATGAAATGGACTCTGGAGATGTATATCTAAAAACAGAGCGGCCATCCATATATCTCCCCAAGAAGAAGATAAAAGAAAATCTAATATATTTTTTTTCTTTGGGGAAGAGAAATTCTAAAAAATCGCTTTAAGACAAAAGCAGCTATTGGTCTTTTCAAATAAAAGACAATGGTTTGGTGCTTATCAGTATTCCTGCCATTGGTCTTCCTCCAAGAGAGTGGCAGTTTGGGATGAATGCACCGCAACATCTAAGCGATAGGTGACTAATGTGGGAGATAGCGCCGCTCTCACCTTTAGATAATTTTGAGTGTAGAGTGTCAGATGATTGCAGATTATCGAACCATGTTACAGTTGATCTGAATCTCATCAGCACTTAACCCTCATTGTTCGTGCAGCAGAGGTGAGAGGAATGTCAATTGGAGAGAGTCTTGTGTTTTCTGGCCTTGTTTCAGCGCTCTTCTCTCTCTCACCGCTCTCTCGCCTCGCTGTCCAATCACATTTGTGCACTCATAAACACACCCACACATACAAATACATACAGCACACACACACACACACATGCAAACACATTCCGAGCTCTCTATCCCTGTCACAAACAAACACAAACACATCAAGAGAGCGCCTCTCTTTCTCCCCACTAACGTGCTCGCACAAACACCCGGGCTTACTGGATGTCTATGGTAGAAAGCAAACATGGGCCCATGAAAAATGCATGTCCCTTTGCCTGTTTTATAAGAAACACTCATCGGGATTCAGTTCCTCTCCCAGCTGAAATACCACACAGGAATATCAATTACACAAGGCAATTTGGGTGGAAGTGTTGGCAGGAACGATGCTCAACGAGAATACGGTATCTACAGTGTCGTCTTAATGAGAGGGTCACCGTTTCCTCCATCCTGGGAAATGACATTTCTAGATTACGAAATACATTTTGGCTGGAATTTGATAGAAATTGTGTTGAGTCGGTGGAATTTTGATAGGATAGTAAGTCAACAAGGCAGCGGAGAAATAAATAACTTCTCAAGGCCAAACACCAACTTGCAAGACCCTCTGAGGGGTTTGGTTCGAGAGTCAGAACTAAATTTGTTGTGAAATTTTGATTTACAAAAAAAATACTGTGTGCATTTTCCTCGTCAGGTTTATTGAACAAAATGACAATCTTGACATATTAACATTTCAGAGACTGCATATTCTACCTGATGTTTGTTCCTTGCTAGCTTTACCACCCACCTGATCAATTCTGATTCAACTTTAATCAGTTTGCTGTAGGGTTACACGCTTTCCCGGTTGCTGTTGGAATAACTTTTCAATATAATCCAAAGAAGTCAAAACACAGAAAAAAACTGTTTGAAAAAAACGAGTGAATGCTAAAAGTAGTCAAATTATTGCATTAATTGAGATTAATTAATTACAGCCACATTTAGTCCACTATTTTTTTAATCGCTTTAATCTAACTTTTTAATCTAAAACTTTACTGGAACTTTTCTAGCCTACCTGTTCATCCCAACATTTATTTCATGTAATTATATTTATATTTAACTATCATGCCATACCACATGTCAGAGGTGAGAGAGTGAGTGCTTAATGCTTTTTCAGCATTTTATTTTGTCATACGCTAACTTACAGCACTGTAGTTTACAGGTCTATTTTAATTTTAGATAAATGTTTTAGTAACAAGTTCTGTGATCACTATTTGCTCAAAAAGGCATTCCTTGATGTGTTAACTTAGATTATTCTATATGGACCCGATGTTTTATTTTTAATTTCTAATTATTCAAGACTGACAAAAGAGCACAGCATGATTCTGCCTTGGTGATGCAAAAGGAAAGTTTAGAAGTCTGTTAAACAATAAGTGACTTTATAAAGTCAGTTTTTTGTTATATATTAAGTAGGGGTGGGAATTTAACGTGTTAATTATGATTAATTAATTAGAAAAAAATAAAGCATTAAAAACAATTAACGCATTTAACCCTTTAAGTCCGAGGGTCCCCCAACTGGGGGATGTTGAAGTTTAGCAGCAAAATACATGTCCTAAATATCAATATAGTCAAGCTGCACCTCTAAAGTAAGCTCAGAACCTTGGCTACAAGATCCTGTAAACCTTTTTTATGTGCTCCAAACACAACTAAAACTACAATCAAATGAGTGATCAGAAATCCCTCTTCATGTGTTTTTGCCTTCATTTCTGTCTCTAATGATGCTAAATCAAATTAAATTGCACACACATTCTATCAACCCATTATGTAGATTTTTTTTAAGACAATACCATTATCAAAATGTACTTAAAATAGTATTGCACTTTTAGGTCTGTCCTATTTTTGCCAGTGATATACATATATTTTTTTTCTCCTGTTTTGAATTGAAATACAATTTAAAAGCATTTTTTTTAGAAATTAAAAAAGCTTGTGTTTACAATAATAATGTCAATGTCTATTGTTTGATTTTCTTCTCATTATTTTTTATTTTAAAAAATTGCTTTCGGTGCAAATTTTCTTGAACGATTAAAATGCGATTAATCAAGATTAATTAATTACAAAGCCTCTAATTAATGAGATTAATTCTTTTAATCGAGTCCCACCCCTAATATTAATCTTTTAGTCTGCCACAATAATATAATGAATTTAAATAAAGATACGTCAAAATGAGGGCTTTTCTCAGCCATTAGTAGGTGAGATTAAAAAAGAGATTAATTAGATTAATTAATTACAGGTTATAATTAATTAATCTAAAAAAAACTTTACCTCATGACAGCACTAGCTAAAAGTAAGGAGCCAGGTTTACGACACAACTCATTGAGTTATAACTCTTGTTTTCATTTTTCTTTTGTTTTGACCATTTTTAACAAAATTATTGAAAGTTTTAAATATTTTTTTGCAAATTGCACGTACAAACCACTGTTAAATCTTGGTGTTCAATGAATATGCCTTCACTTGCATATGTTCCGCATTTATGTTTTGTTTGATCAGTAAAAGCTGTTTTTCCTAGAATCACTTCAGTAAGCACTTACCTTTGTGTTTTTTTTTCTTTTAGGAGAATCCTTATATGTGCAACAATGAATGTGACGCTGATACAGAGGAGCTGGCTCATCCTCCTGAGCTCATGTTTGACTTCGAGGGTCGTAACCCTACAACCTTTTGGCAGTCAACGTCGTGGAAAAAGTACCCCAAACCCCTGCAGGTCAACATCACGCTTTCCTGGAACAAGACAATAGAGCTGACCGATGACATTGTAATTACTTTTGAGTCGGGTCGACCAGAGCAGATGGTTCTTGAAAAGTCACTTGACTACGGTCGGACCTGGACCCCTTACCAGTTCTATGCCACTGACTGCTTAGACGCTTTTACCATGGAACCCAAGACAGTGAACGATCTCACCCAACGCACCCTGCTGGACATCATTTGCACTGAGGACTACTCTCGCGGCTACGTGTGGAAGAACGACAAGACTGTTCGATTTGAGATAAAGGATCGCTTTGCTCTGTTTGCCGGACCTCGACTACACAACATGGCCTCGCTATACGGCCAGCTGGATACCACTAAGAACCTGAGGGATTTCTTCACGATCACTGATCTGAGGGTTAAGCTGCTGAAACCAGCAACTGGAGCCACCATGGTGGATGAAAACAACCTGTCCAGATATTTCTACGCCATCTCTGACATCAAAGTACAGGGCAGGTAAGACCCACTTTTGTGGTTTTTGTTCTTTTTCTTGAATAAAAACAAAACTTACAGTTGTTTTTAAAGATTGCCTACTTCACACATAAAACAAGATAATTAGGTTTTAGGTGTGGTTTGGTGCAGAACTGTCTTGGGACTAGACAAAGCTACATGGGATATTCTGGAAAGTTTCAACCTGGGACCTGCTCGTATAATGTTGATCATTCTCAGTAACAGTAGAGTGCACAGCTTGGCAGAGTGCACTATTTCTCTCTGTGAGTCATCAGAAGGAGTCTGCTTTTTCAAGGGTTGGGAACACTGTTGTTTCTGGATGCACAGAAATGGTCCATGAGACAGTCATAAAGCCTTCCCAGCTGCTCTCCAAATGGAACCTTTGTTGCGTGCTGCAGTTGGTTTATGCGGAGGGTAACTAGGTTTGTAATGACCCATCAGATGGGCCCCACGGTAAGTTGAAACAGTTAGTCTCTAATTAAAATTCAGTAGACTTCAATGGTAGATTAAAACCATTAGCAAGTTGGCTAATTGGTGGGAGACTAATCTTGTAATTAAGAGCATTTGCAGCTGATTAAATGCTAATCATCTGGGACACATCGGTGAAGCGTGAATACATCTAGAATAACCAGGCTGTGGTTCTAAATTTAGCCCTGCTCTGTTGGTAAAAGACTGGATTTATGGTTGTCAGTGTTAGCTTAGCTTTTTTAATGATCATCACGTTTTCTTTTTCTTTATTTGAGCAATTTACTCAGTAAGACAAAGTGAGACAAAGCTTCATGGTGCTGGACTTTTATGGCCTCACAGATATTTTTCATAATGGAGCCACGGTATGTTTGCATTTGAGCTACAAACTATGTTCTGAAGTCATAGGAACCATTTCAGTATTGACACTTATACTCTAAACATGAATTGATGAGTTTTAAATTGAAAGGACTGCCAGCCAGGATGACATAGCGTCTCCCACAGTTATCTTGTTTTGTTATTCATTAGAGTCTCGAAAAAGGTTGGATGCCATGAAAATAGCTTATTTTGCCCAATTTTCCATCCTGCCCCTGGGCATCAAATTCAATTTTTGAGCAAAAGTTTTCAGTGAGGAAGAAAACAAAATAAACATATGATTTCAGTCCAGAAGTGGATCAGTAACTCACATGAAAGAGTGCGATGGAGGCAGGTGGAAAGAGACTGATTAGAGTTCCCAGCAGCCTCAGCAGCCTTCTGGCTACCACCAAATGTGAAAGGCTTATCACAGGATGGCCATCCTGTCCGAAAACTCCCAGAAAACCCCACAAAGGCTGATAAACACTCCCTCTCTCTCTCTCTCTCTCTCTCTCTCTCTCTCTCATACACAACTGAATATTTGCAGGTTCAGGTTAGCTGCTGATGTGTTCAGGATTTTGAAGTCTGGGCTCTGAAAGGAAGGAAAGCTGCATGTCATTTAGATACAGACAGGAAAGTTGCTGCTAAATTCAATTTACAAAGGGGGCTTTGGATTCTTTTACAAAGTTCAAAATTGAGGTTTCACACAGAGAAATATTGATTTGAAATGAGGCTGTGACCATAATTAGAGCTGCTATAGCGAATTTGCAAACAAGCTAGGCTAAGCTTTAAATGCAAACACGGTCGTGGAACACTCACCCCTCCCCTCGGTTATTTTCCCTGGTTCTGTGTCCATCGGAACTGGAAACCAGCATTGCCAGAGGACACGAGATACCACTAAACACAAGTCGCCGCTTTCTCCGTCCCAAACGTCTCTTGTTGTTCGTGACTTCAAATGGTGTTTTTCTTTTTGGGACTCTGGTAGTTTGTCCTAAAGTTGAAGTGGTAGCAGCCGGCTGTTATTGGAGGGAGGTTTTTAGACAAATGCCAGTAAACCCCTTTATTATTTATTTTTTTATTTTTTTTATTTTTTTATCTCCACAATATATTTACAGCTATCCTATGTTGTTAAGAGGCATAAAAAATGTTTTAAGGCATGAAAAAAATGTTTTAAGCTAAATTGTTTTCCAAATTTGCTATAGCAGCTTTAAAGATGTGGAACATTGCAAAAACATATTTTTATTATTATTTCTGATTATAATCGGCCCCTCTGAGTATTTCTGAGTCTCCTACACCTATCTCCTGCATTAGCTTCTGATAGAAAACAGATGGTGAAACTGTAGGATTAGAAAAGCCTGACAGATCTACGTCACACTGTCACTGAACATTCATGGATTCACCCATCTTGACTCACGACGGGGAAGGCTGTTGTTGGTTTAGCGTCCAGGAAACAGCAGAGAACGTCTCGACTAGTAGAAGCTAACAGTTAGCATTAGCAACTCCACAACATATCAGAACTCCTCCAGCCTTGTGTTATTTGTGGAGATAAAACATCAAAGTTGCAAAGCAAACAGAGTCAGTGGTAGAGTCTTGTTGCTGTTAGCCAATCAGAGGTGAGATCAAAATATCAGGAAATATGACTCTTATCTTCTAATTCATGAAACTGGTGCACCGGAGCTTTGTTCCCCCAGAGTACGACTTACAAGACATTCATTCCTACTAGAGACCACTGCACATGTATTATGTAATTTCTTGTCAAATCTGACCAAGGATTTGAACGATCATCTAACGAAATGTGCTTTTTTTCTGTACGTCTGCCAGAGTTTGAGAAAAATGCAATACTCCCTTTCATAACATGAGGACATATTGAGTTTAACTCAGCAGGGAACGTTTGAGACATTCAGCCACTTTTTAAGATTATTACAGAAGTAAATAAAGCTGAAATGTCAGCACACATTTAGTTTTTGATTGCAGCCAATTATTGATGGATAAAGCTGCACATACGAAAAATTAATATTTGAGCAAAACACAAATCATTCAGTTACAATCTCAGACTTAATTCACCATTTCTAAAAGAGAAGCTAAAAGCAGCTTTATAGTGTTTTCTGCATAAAAAGTCGATGCATCTGTGTTCTGCCACACAAGTCTTAATGTTTTATATCTCATCAGCTGACAACAAAAACCTTGAACCGTGTCGGCTGTCCCACTTTTCACATCCCCCCTCTCCATTGTTCCTCACTTATTGATCAGATGTCTCCTCGTTAATTAAGACATGACCGCTACCGGGTGGTTGCGCGGTCAGCGCTGCACATCTGCAGGGCTGCAGCAGAGCCTGGGAATAGCAGGCAGTTAATCCATAAGTGCTAATGTGCTATTCTTCAAACACCATCCCCCAATTTCATTCTCTCCTTTCTTTTGTCGTATCATTTTATTTTCACTCTGCCTTTAACCCATTCTAGACATGATGTTATAGTGTTGGGAACATCGTTTTGTTTTAAAAACTAGTTAAATACTTTTTAAAAACTGTTTTGTATGTATTGTTATTAAATGTGTTTTATTAAATGTGATGTGTTCATGGTGGTGTGTTACAAAACCAAGATGGAGGAGTCTACAACCGATCACAATCATTTAGAAAGGTTGCAACACAAAACTGTTAGATGTTTGTGGCCAAAGGTTGTCATGTTTGTGTAATTAGTGTCTTACCTGCAGATTTAGAGATAATGAAAGAGTCACGCTATAACAGCAATTCAAGAGAGAGACTTAAGAACAATCTTCCAACATCTAACAAGTCCAACCTCAAAAGATTTTCTTTTATTACATACTTTTTCATCAGATAGTTACGTGAGCTGGGTGCACTTAACATGATCTGTTTTATTTCACATGTTGCACAAGAAAGGTGCAGCAGAGGACCTCAGACTGTTCCAACATGGCTTGTCAGAGTAAATATGGAGCTTCCAGTCATCAGGCCAAGAGTTGGTCTGTGGATTTTTGGTACTGGACTAACAGGAAGAGCAAAAAATGCAACAAAAAAAAATCCTTTTGCCCTTTTTCATATGCATTTGTTTGTAGATTCGTTTTTTTAAAGGGATACTTTGCAGTTTTGCCTTGTTTTTAGCGCCCCCTAGTGTAAAAACTGAACGTTAAATTCTCCTCGCTGCTGAAATGTCTCCTCAGCCTTCATTAGTGTCTACAGGAGCGGTTCATCACTAAATCAAACAAATCAGCTGTGTTCATGATCTAAAACATGCAGGAAACATGCTGGAAGCAGACTGCAGCACCAGGTATGTCAGCTCCACTTTACTAAGTCCAACAGGGACCAGACCGCCTCTCTGAAATTGCAAGTGCGGTATTCTGGCCACAGAGGGCGGTGGGGGTCTGAGGGACATTTCATTAACCCTGTAAAGCAGGGGTATTCTATTCCGGGCCTGCAGGGCCACTATCCAGCATGTTTTAGTGGTTTCTCTGCTCCAACACACTTTATTCAGTGGTTGAATCACCTGTGCAGCAGCTCATCAAGCTCTGCAGAAGCCCGTTAATCACCTGCTGATTGAAATCAGGTGTGTTGAAACAGATACTGCTGTAAAGGGTCATTTTAGCACATACTGGCTCAAGAAAATGATTTAAAAGTATGAAAAAGTTGCATAGTATGGCTTTAAATTACAATGTTTATGATAATAATAAAAATAAAGTTCATTATAATTACAACAAAAAACAAAAAAAGGTTTTTTTGCTCGCGTCATAGATTGAAGTCCATTCTGTCCAAGTTCATTTTAAAGTAACTGAACCCAATGTTGTTCTGAAAGTACAAATATTACTCCGTAAAGATTTGGTAAAAGTGTTGCATTTAAACAAAAAGTTAAGAGTATGTTAGGAAAAATTGTCCTGAGGTATTTAAAATACTTGATAAATCTGTCAGGAGCTGTCTCTCTTTCCCAGTTAATGTGACGCACCTGTCCCTGATTTGTACCAGCACACCTGTTGCTAATGCTTTTTGTGTGTTTAAGCCCTTCTGTGTGTCATCTTCAGGTATGTTTTAGTTAGTTTTGTCCTGTCCAGTTAGTTTGTTCACTTCGTCTTACACTCCTTTCGTTCTACCTGCGTTCGGGTCCTGCATCACTACACCACTCCATGACAAAATCTTTCAATGAGACTTTTAATGTTGATCAAATGTTTGAATGAAATCAGGTTAATAAAAACTAAAAGAGCACACTTAATACTACTTTGAAAGTGACTAGATATTTCCTTTTGGTCCTTTTTGGTCTTTTTCCGGCTCCAGTGTCTTTTGATAACTTTCCAGTTTATGAAAATCTAGTCTAAAATCCACATTTTCAACAAAACATATATATTTACCTAAGATTCTCATTGCAAACAGAGTTGGATGTATTGCCAAATATTGAAGGGCAGTTATAAAACGAGTTAAACACATAAATGCAGCATTTTAAACCACAGGAATGTAAAACACCTGCAGGCTTGACTATATTAAAAGACATGTTTCAGTTCCCACTGGTGTTTTATACTCAAGTAAAGCTGAAAAAACTCTGAACTTTCTTCTGAGATTTACATGAAAACGATTCAAAAGCGTTTTGGATACAGGAGAATAATAGTCTAAGATGAGCTCTGAAACGTTTTCGCTAGAATTTGACGCTTCCCGATGTTCCCCTAAAGTCACAGACTCTATCTTCCCTCCCTGATGGGAATCCTCAGATCATAAAAAGACCACATCACAGACCTTAAATGTGTTTTTCTTTTAAAAGGAATCTAAAATTGTACATAACTTCTTCTCAGAGCGTTTAGAGAATCTACACCCTAACGATAGCTTCAGATCCAGGGGATGCCCGTTGGAAATGAGCAATAACACCATGCCTTATCTCACTTTGTCCACAGATATTTGCCTCCTTTGTTTTAACGACGACATTTAAATATCTTTCTGTGCTGAAGAGACGATCTTTAGGAATCTCTTTCTCATCCTTTCAGCTTGTTAGTGTTTGTTGCAGCGCAGAATGCAGCAGTATGAAGCCAATCAATATTCCTGGAGTGTTTATAAAAGACTGTTTAGCAGCTTGATGGAATTTTTCTTCAGTCTTATCTGTGGCTCGTTCCTGCACCTTCAAAAACACGAGCAGGTTACCTTTGCTTTCTGATTTAAGCGTTTAATACCCTAGAACTGATGGTCCAGGTGGGCTTTTTCTTTTAGCTGTTGAAGTCTGGTGGTCAGAGAGGTGGAGTTCTTTCGTTTCTTTACAATAATCAGGTGTGGCAGCTGTTTGTAGGATGCAGACGTGTGTTATATTCATGTTTTATTCATTTAGCAGATGCTTTGATGCTCTGAAGGGTCGAGTAAGACGATACGTTGGTCAACGATCTGTTTAAACTTACACTAAAGTGCTTTAGAAGTTGGGATAATGTCAAACTATAGCATTTCTCTTTGTTTGTGGTGTTTTATGTGAATGGAAAATTGATCTTGGCACAAATCAGTCATCTCACTGAGTCTACGCCGTTACAGATGTTTGGGCCGCACACAGCTGGAAGCAGAGGCATCATGGACTGGTACAAATACCAAAACTAACACAAAATCATTAGAATTTTATGAATAAATCAATATTTTTCTGTAATTCATGAAGAAGTTTCTATCATTTCTGAAAGCAGTTGAGGCATTTTGCAGACAGATACAGGTTCTAAACGTTTGAGGGACAAATTTCCTCTGAAAGTAGCCGTTTGTCTCCATGAGTCAGAAAGAGTAAGACATCCAAATTAACTTTGAGAGGAGTTGGCGGATATTAACAAAGAAAGTCTGAGTAAACTGCAATCAAACTAGAACATATTGAGACACATGACTAAAACACACGCCTATAATTAGGTTGTAAAAAGCTTTTACAAAAGTGACTTATGGACCATTTTAGTGACAGTCTAAGTGGAAATTTTACATATTTTTTCTCAGGTCAGTGAGATAAGGGGCGCTGATGGCAGAGGAGTTAGGTGTAATTGGAAGGTTGCAGGTTCAAGCCCCACTCTGTCACAGCTGTTGTGTCCTTGGGCAAGACACTTAAAGCAGCAATCCGGAGTTTTCCCCTTTCAGGAATTAAGTATGATTTTTTAGAAATACGTAAAAGTGATCGTTTCATCATGTAGTGTGATATAATGTAGGTGATACATCTTTTTTTTTTAGCTAAGCCCGCCCCCTGCCCATAAAATCCGTTCAATAGTAAACTGAGCGCCGACCAGAACTAACCAATAGCGTTAGACTACCGCTTACGCGCTTCAAATTTAAGGAAGCACCTCGGCTGATGCAGCGTTGATGAACTTTTCACGGACAAGTAAGTCTTTAAAATATAAATATATGAAAACACAACATGACATGAGAATAATAATTGTAAAACGTGTTTTAGCTCTGTTTGTCGGCTACAGAAGCACATTCATAAACAAGTAACGTGCAGTCGCCATCTTAAATTATCAAGTCGCCCCGACTGTTGGTGTGATACGCTTGTCAGCCACTAGATGGTGCCATCAGATAAAAAAAATACTCCGGAGAGCTACTTTAACCCACATTGGCTGCTGGTGGTCAGAGGGACCGCTGGCGATGGTTCTCAGCAGCCTCGCCTCCGTCAGTGCATCCCAGGGCAGCCATGGCTACGCTGTAGCTCATCCCTACCACAAATGACTGCTGTGTTGTAAAGCACCTTGGGGGGTTGTAGAACTCTGAAAGGCGCTATATCAAATACAGACCACTTACCATAATGTGTTTTGCTTGTCGGCAGCATGAGACCTTGTTATTTAAGTTCTTAAAATTTGAGGTGTGTGATCTTTAAGAAAAAAGGGATCCTCACACAGACAGGTTAGGGCAGTGGTTCCCAACCTGGGGTCCCCAAAAGATTTTGTTTGTGCTGACGTGAGGTTACCAAGTTCATATTTGTAAAAATGACATTTATAAAATCCCAATAACACACCCAGTAGTATAATCAAACTCTGTATAAGAGTTATAACTCTGTATGTCTTTAAGAAGCTTGTTATTAATCACTTTTAATTGTGTGCATGCGGGTTGGGGTTGGGGGGGTCCTGAACATAGGAAAAGGGGTCCTTGTGAAAAAAGGTTGGGAACCACTGGGTTAGAGCATTAGTTAAACGACTTTATTAGAATTTGAAAAATCGACTTTGGCTTTTAAAAACTCTGATTCCTTCTCTGATGATTTAATATTTCAACTAAATATTTTGTGTAAACTAATATCATAGATTCTAATATTGTGGCGAAAAGCATCCAGGTCAAATATTCTACTCCAGTGTGTTTAATGTCTAAAATAAGGAACCTAAAAAATGCAAACTAAAGTTTTAAAAGTTCTGGGTTAAATTAGATTACATATAATGTTAAACTGAGTTTCTGATGAACGTTTAACTTGCAGAGATGAACTGAGAAACCCAAAAGCCTAAAAAGCTCCAACTATAAGCGACTGCATTGCAAACGTGTCCTTCATACACACAAACCTGTGGAAATACACATGCACACTCAAACCTCACTGGCTCCGATCCAGTCTCTCACATCTAGAACACCGGTATAAACTCCCAATCCTCCGAGCCCGCGCCCTCTGAACCAGAACAGCTGTAGCCAGCTTGATTGACAGAGTTTGAAAGTCAGGTTCAAGTGCAGGTTCACGCGACTGCAGCATTACTTTGCTTCCGCCATAAGGTTCTCTCCAGATCTGCGATTACATGATGACTTATCTTCCACCAGATGTCTGTCACATGCTGCGATGTTTTCTGCCAGTCAGAGCTCCGAGTCTCCGGTGTTTAATTAGTGCTCATTACGGCCCAGGCTTTCTTTGTAAATAATATATGGGTGCCAGGGAAAGTACATCAACATAAGCTGTCTCTGGAGGAGAAGCAGCCGTGAATAGTAAAATCATCAGCACGTTTGTTCGCCGCGTTCTACTGTAAGATCAAACTGGACCAGCAGCGAAGACAGACAAGCGTGTAGCTGTACTCGGTACTGTACATCCTTATGGGGGATGTTTACTCACTAATGAGCAGGACGTTTCTTCTCTTTTAGCATGCTTTTGTTAGAAAAGTGGAGAGCGGTACATTTGCAGTTTTTATGCAGACAGAATGCTAATTTACAGTCAGACGACCTCTGAATTTCTTATGAATACAAGTTTTTTCTCCTTGCAGATTTCTCCAGGGCTTCCATCTCCACTTACATCACCTCAGAAATAGTACAGCCCTCCACCGTGAGCGCTGAGGTGGGATTAGGGTTTAGACATTAGAATACTGTATGACTACATCAATGCACACTTCAATAATAGGCCCTGTCATTGAAACAAATCACAGGCTTTTGGGGGCAAGAGCCCCGAGCTATGCAAATTCAGATTCCATTTTACCTCGGCGGAAAATCGGAGCAGGGGGAATTAACTTGTGTTCCATTCCTAATATTTCTCCAATAATTCGGGAAGCTCTAGCGAGGCCACTTAATATTTCGATGGAGGACAGAAACAATTTGCTTGATATTGCATTACACTATAGCCAGAATGGCAAAATTGGCCACAACACAGAGCGACGAAAACAAACCTAATCTGACTCTTCAATTTCACGGTGACAGACCTTGCTGTAATGAGGTGACTCTCCTGTCTCCTTGTGAAAACCCTCTATGCCATCTGCAATGTGAAACAAGGCAACGGAAGGGAAAGCTGTTGATTGCATTGCGGTAGCTGGAGTTACAGTGGGGCAAAAAAAAGTCACTGGCAGTCACCAATTGTGCAAGTTGTCCCACTTAAACATGAGAGGTTCACTTAAAGGTCAACTTTACTCATAGTTGAATACATTTGCAGTGGTCTCTAGTATGAATGAATGCCTTGTTCTCTGGGGGGAAAAAAGCTCCAGTGCACCTGTTTCAGGAACTAGAAGTGAGTTGAGCAAATGACGACAGGATTTGGAGTCTTATTTCCTGATATTTGAACATCTCTCCTCTGATTGGCTAGCAGCAACACGACTCTACCACTGACTCTGTTTGCTCTGCAACTTTTATCTCCACAAGTAACACAAGCCTGGACCCAGCCAGCATACATAGGTGGGCCCCATATGGGATCTATATGGGCAAGCCGTATGGGTCCCAACAGGGTTTGTCCGTGGTTTCCATGGTGGCCACACAGAGGTTTGCCAGTGTTTGAGTCAAACCCTCTGAAAACCCATGTAGGGCCCATTAAAATCTATGTGGGCAAAAATCTTTCTGGGCAAACCCCCATGGGGCCACCGTGGAAACCGCGGACAAACCCTGTTGGGACCCATATGGCTTGACAATATAGATCCCATATGGGGCCCACTTATGTGTGCTGGCTGGGGAGCTTCTGCTGCGTGGTGAAGTTGCTAATGCTAACGTTAGCTTCTGCTAGTCGAGACGTTCTCTGTTGTTTCCTGGATGCCAAACCAACAACAGCCTTCCCCGTCACAAGTCAAAATGAGTGAGTCCATGAATGTTGGAATATGGAACACCAACATCTAGTGTGTGGAGGTTGTAGTTACAACAATAGAACAAAGTTTTCAGCCATCGGGATGCCAGGTTTGCTGCCGATCTGTGAAGTGATCAACCTAAACTCACTCTGGTTGTAGATCTTTTCTGGTCGCTCCTCTTCTGAGATGGATAACGACGTCTTCTGGGCTCAGAAGCAGCTGCTTGACTTACAGAGTCCGCCATTTTCCACAGTGCTAGCCTCTTTCTGCCGAGCGGACTGTTTACCGTATTTGGAAACCCGCAATGGTGCCCTCTAGTGGCTGGTAGATGTAAACATAAACCCAGTGTCAAAATAAATATTTGATTATTTTTAATTAAAATATAGCCTTTAAAGGAAATACTGTACCTTCATTCTGCACACCCCTAAACGCCCCGTGGAGGTATTATTTAAAAAAATATATAGCTTTTTATTAAATTGTTCCATATTCAACCTTTAAGTGACAGTGTGACGTAGATTTGTTAGTCTTTTCTGAACCGAGCACTTTTCAGCAGCTAATGCAGGAAATAGGGGTAGGAGACTATTTTCATGTTCAGCCTGCATGTTAAACTCAAAGTGACCGATTATAATCAGAATTAAGAATTAAAAATATATTTTCAGTGACATTGACCTCTGACTGTGAGAGACAGATTGTAAAATAAAATCACATGATTTTTAAAGAATTTGTTTATATAACAGTACAGAAAATAAGTATTTAGCGCCTACAAACAAGCAGGAATTGTCCCTTCACACACCTGTTACTTCTGTTTCTTAGCTTTTGTTGTCTAAGCTTTGGGGTTGCTCAGTTTTCTGCTTGATGGAAAGAAGTTAACCAGCATATTCTTCACTCTGGTCCTGCATCTACTGCTGCAAATTCCTCTAGAGACAGAATTCTGCTGTCGATCCTTTTATTCAAGCAGATTTAACCACTTTGTAGTGCTCCATTAAAGCCGGTATCTCACTGAGATAGCAAATTCCAAACAGCATTCACAAGAGAGCTTTGAAAATGTCTCAAAACATTTGTCAGTGTTCCAATTTACAATTTAAACAATTTAAGACTTATTTTGGAAGCTTTTGGACTAAATTATGACGAGAAAGTTGGCACAACAGTTGTGTGATTTATGCAATTTATTTGTACCATATATCCCATGAGATCTGGTCATTTATTAACCTATACTTATACCAGTGCATTGTGATTATGACTGAAAATTGCATTTTTCTTGCATGTTTGCATCTTCAAAAATTTCAATGGAGTCCTAGCTTAAGTTTGCAGTGAAACAGCAGATGTACCAGGTTATCCTGGTAGCAGAGCTGAGTCAAAGAATGAAACTGATCATTTTTGGGTGAGTTTAGTAAATGTTATGAACAGAAGCCCAAATAATGAGGCAGAGCAGCTAACAGAGCTTCCCTCTAAAAAAAGATTAGCACTCAACCTAAAAAATAAGATGCTTGGCCTTTTGTGAAGGCCTTAGCGAATTGTTGCTGCCACTCATTACTGAAAGAAGCTGGAAGAAATTGATTAAATCTCATCGGGATGCCTGCTGAATGTCATCCAGGTGAGAGGTTTCAGGTCAAGATGAAACCCGGCGGCAGATTCAGGATTTGATGGAGGGACTGTATTTCTTAGAATAAAAGATTTGACCGTTTTCTCACATGAAACTGAGAGGAACATGTGCATTTAGTTATTTCCTGCAAATTATTGGTGGACACACCTTTTTTACTATTATACATAAATTTAATCTTTTGCAAAAGTAACTTGCTCTGGCTTTTATTGACAAGAGTGTGACTTAAAGGTTTGCAGATAATTCTGACCTATTTGGATTTTCAAACACCACTTTAAAAGAAATATAAACACCAGCAACAAAAAGAAACTATGACCCTGACTCCACACTGAAGGCATCAGCGGCGCGGAGCAACGCTGCTTCAAATAGAATCCATTACAGTCTATGGGGTTGATCTAAACCGGCCGTGGCGCGGAACATTTCAGGTGCGTCCCAGAAGCATCGCACCGCGCTGCTAAAGGTAGGATTGTCTGGGAGACATCAATTTCCACAAGAGGGCTAGACAGGAACACATGGTTTCAGTGTAAAACGTCCAGTAATTTTCAAAATAAAAGCATGTTGCAGCGATGCGATTTTATATCTGTGTAGATTACATGTGACCTGACTCCCTACATTGTTCGAGAAGAACGGTATGTTTTTCATGGCTTTAATCCTGGCAGTGGGAAAGAACATTATATACGACATCAAACACTAGCTGCGTTTACATGGACACAAGTAATCGGAATGAAAGCCTGATCGGAATAAAAATGCGTCATGTAAACAAGCCATTCGGAATACTCTGACCCGATTAAACTCAATCGGATCAACTTTTAATTTTGATTGAGACGGCTGGGTTATGCCGATTGTTAATCCGATCGTGGTGCATGTAAACACTTATACCGATTGTGGGTCATTACTGAGCATGTCAGTTACGTCGTACGTATACGTACATTACGTCGCCGTCTACGGAAGTTGGATGAAAGCATGGCGTGAAACAAAACTGGTCTGTTTCGGACACAAATGCATTGCTAGATGTGCTTAAAGAACTAAAAATAAAACCACGCTCTGAAGAACATCGTACTGCTCCATTTTGACATGCACGCAGCCATGTTTGTTTACAGCGGAAGTCCGCTACTACTTCTTCTATGGCCTTTTTTGGTATATTGGATCGTTCTGCGCATGACAAAATGATTTATTCCGATCGAACGTATGACGAATGTAAGCACAAAACCGGATTAATTTTTCCAGGGCCCGTGTGCGGTCATATTCTAATCCGAATAATGATCAGATTAAAAAGATTTAGATAGGTTTAATGCCGGGTGGCATAAACAAACCATGACCTTTGAAGTCTTGAGGGATTTTGAGATCTTGTGAGTCCAGCAAGGAGGACGGTGGAGAAGCTGCTACTCGGCTGAGACTCTCTCGGTGTGGATTGGCGTGCAGCAACGCACACGAGTAAACCGTTGCACACCGCTGATGACTTCAGTGTGAAGTCGGGGTAAACGTTGCTTAATTTTCCATGAATGCAGTTAATGATCTTCAATATGTTCATCCAGTAACATTCATTTGTAATGTTAGACAATGTTGATAGACGGATGTATTTGTAGGATTTTTTCTTGGAATTCGGTGTAAAGTTCAAGTCAAAAACCTGCCAGTTTAAGTTCCCTATTTAACTTGCTCTGTACTCGTCTCTCTTTCTGAAGAGGCAAGGAGCTGTCACTAGGAAAAAAGCAGTACTCCTGTCAACACGGTGGTAAAAGCTGAGGCGGTAGTAAGCAGCAGACAAAAGGAGAAGCCAAAGGGCATCCCTGCTCTCTCCTCCAAAAATCTCTTCACAAACTTGACAAATGTCACCATAATTTCTTATATGCATTGTATATGCTGTGTGTGTGTAGGACTGAATAGCTTTGAACAACCTTTTTTAGCCTGTGGATGTAAAACTAACTTTTTTTTGCAAGATTTTGCATGCATGAAACTATTCATGTGGCAATTTAAAGGAACACGTTGTAGTTTTAGCTTGCTTTTAGCACCCCCTAGTGTTCGTTAGTGAAACCAAAGGCAAAACGTATCTCTTCGCTGTGCGTTCGTCTTTTAAACACCTTAATCTAACTGCTGAAATGTCTCCTCAGCCTTCATTAGTGTCTACAGGAGCGGTTCATCACTAAATCAAACAAATCAGCTGTGTTCATGATCTAAAACATGCAGGAAACATGCTGGAAGCAGACTGCAGCACCAGGTATGTCAGCTCCACTTTACTAAGTCCAACAGGGACCAGACCGCCACTCTGAAGTTGTAAGTGTGGTATTCTGGCCACAGAGGGCGGTGGGGGTCGGAGTGACATTTCATTAACCCTGTAAAGGGTCATTTTAGCACATACTGGCTCAAGAACATGATTTAAAAATATGAAAAAGTTGCATAATATGGCTTTAAACTTGTGAATTCTATAAGTTAGGATGTAACAACAACACCCCAAAACTATCAGTAGTTTCTTTTTTTAAATGAAATTCCTACTTCTCTTCAAGGCACTTAGGTTTAGTCATTATTGCGATATTTATGTGTGAAAGTCGATTCATGTTCCGATGGGTTTCATTTATAAAAACTAATATTAATAAGTTGTTTTGGGGAGCAAATGCATGATCTGTTTTTATTTATTTATTATTTTTTAAAACAAAATAAAACATTATTTTAATGGAAATTTTGGCATCTTTGTTCATTTCTTGAGCGAGGACACATTTTTGTCATTTTTTTGTTTATTAATTTGTAAGAACAACAACGGAAATACTATAGTAAAAAAATTATAATAAAAAAATAAGCTAATTTGCATTTGACTCCTCAAATATTTATTTATATGTATTTTCTTGTTATAAAATAGAAATGTCTCTATGCTTTTTGAAGGACAGAGAAGAGCAGAGGTGTGTTTTCAGTCTCAAAGGGAAGAACGCTTATTTTTGTGATAGATGCGTATCTGTTGACCCACACGTAAATTAAAATGTCATTAAAACTCAAATCTGTCTTTGAAACGGTGTATTTAGCTGGACATTGAACAAAAGAGGCTGCAGATCTCTCCCCTCTTGTGACCAGCAACAGCAAAGTTCTCCAATTTCAATATGACAATGCCGGTGGCAAAAGCATCACATCCTAGAGCTCCCCAGAGTCCACATCCTCTATCAGTCCACTTCCAGCGGCGGTTAGACCCGATGATCCAGATTTTGCTGGTTTTTAATTAAGTGGAAGGTCAAATCTCATCGCTCTCGACTTCAGGGAGCTGCTGCTGTCTGCGTGGCAGAGGAGCTACACCCAGTCATTAATTTTATGTAGCAGGGACTTTAATTGATTAAAAAGTTAAGGACTATGGGGAATTTTTGGTGAGAGGCAGAGGTATTTTTTGATATGAATGAGATGTTTACCAGTGCAGTTCATCATGGTCATGATGGTCGGTGTGGTCATGTTGTGAGACACCTAATCTGAGGGCACCACCGCTGTTATTGTAGTTTATTGGTTAATGATTGATTTGGTTGGCTCATATCATATTTAGGGTTTTGTAAATTAAGTTTATTGCAAGAGACCAACAACAAGACCGTTTTTTTGCATTTGGAGCAATGGTTACGCTGTTTTTTTCTTTTTGCATTCTAGTGAATTTTAGTTCCACATTGTGCCTTGACCATTTTTTTCTACATTCTTCTTCTTTAAGCTGTTTTGTGGTGGTTAGCAAGCCACTTCTTGGTGCATTACTGCCACCAACTGGAGTGGAGTGGGACTGGGACTCAGACTTTAAATGCTATTTATGTCAATAAGAAAAACTAATAAATGATATTAATAATTATAATACAGAAATATTCTGTTGGTCAGAGCTAGAAACCAATGTTAAAAGTACATGCTGCCACCTACTGTTTTGGGGTTTATAACCCTAAGCCTTTTGTGGACAATGTAAAGTTAATTTAAATGGAACTCAGTGGGGAGGCACCTGGGGTGGCCAATCAAATTCCAAGGGTGGCATGTGCTACCCCAGGCCACTCCCTGGACACGCCCCTGACACCATCACCAGTAGGTTTCTGTAGAGCTGAACTGAAGACCAGTGGGCGGTTCCCACCACTGCCATCTGCTGCATAATGCGTCTCGTCATTCCTGGAAAAAATGCAAAAATGGAGCTGAGAGCGATCTGTGAGGGCGAGGGCAGATGATCGACCCCCATCAAACTCTGAGCCAATGTAGCTACGAGCTAACCGAAGCTAACGGAGGTTTGCGGGTGCTTGAAAACCACAGTTCAGCAACTCTGCTACCCTCTGCATTCCATAAAAGTGGTAACACTTTTAACGTGAGGTTTTCCCCTGAGCAAGCATGAGGTTAGCCGCTAGCGCTAGCACTGATGACTCATCTTCTAACTGTCAATCAAAAGGGCACTACCCTAATTATTCATAATTTCAAGCTTTAATTACATCTAAAGTGATGAGTTACAAAAAAAATCACTCCCACAGAGTTGCCATGACTAAACTTGAAAATGTTTATTGTACCAGGCTGTAAACATGTTTATTTCTGCTGTGAAGCTGGCATTTTTAACATGGGAGTCGATGGGAACTTTCTGGAACCAGCCCCTAGTGGATGACGGGAGAACTGCAATTTTTGCCACTTCTGTGTTGGCTTCACTTTCGGTAGGCGGAGCTTGCCACAAGTTTGTTTCAATTACTTTTTTCTTAAACCTAAATCTGATTTATTTGTGTTATATAAATAGTTTGGTAACAATTTAACTCTTCATTAAATGTGTTTTCTCGTTCCGTTTTGGATCACCATTCTAATAGACCAAATTCAGTATTCACTAGCTGTATTAGGCACTGCTGAAATCCCTCCACAGGCATTTCTTCCTAATAATCATCTCTGTTCATTAAAATTACAAATGTAGACTTTTCTGCCTTTTAAACAATCCCCCTGTGTTTTAAAATGGCATAACTTTCCACCTTTACTGCATCTGTATGCAGAAAAAATGCAAACTAGTTCGATGTGGCCCTTCTGCTCACAGCCTGTCCCTTCTCTCCATTTGCATATGTGAGGAAGCTCAGCCCATCTCACACACATTGCTCCCCTACAGCAAGCAAGAACACACAGAGCCCAAACCATCGTATTCACCAAGAGAGGGACAACCAGTAGTGTGGGGTTTAATTGCAACATGTGCAAGGACACTGGATGTAAGCCAAGAATATGAATCACATGAGCACGTCAATCTTCTGGAGCACGTTGCACAATTATTTCCCAGAACAGAATGCTGCTCCACCATTTAATGCAGCAAAAGCTTTTTGGATAAAAACATTTTCTTCCCATTCTGTTTGTTTTTTCATTGTCTTTTTTCCTCCCCGTTCTTTTTGTCTGTGTTTTATTGTCTTCAAACGTCTGCCCGAGGGCAGAAGTTCAAACAGAGAGGGTCTGGGGTGGGCTGGATCTCCGAATATGCTCGGGGCCTTTTTGCAGCGATGGAAACTCTAAAGCACCTCCATGGAGAGAGGAGGCCAGCCACTGGTATTTTGGGCCATGGCGATGACCCTCTGGAGTGCTTTCTTCTCTGCTGCTGTGCAGCTGGCAAACCACACACAGATGCATTTGTAAATCAGGAGGTCCTGAATCACAGAGGTGCTTCTGTCCAGCGGGTCAAGAGAAAGATACGACTATTGAACGCATCAAAACATGCACACTTCTTGTATCTCCTCCTCTGGTGCATGTGAGGCTGTTCGTTAAAAATAAAATGAAGAAAAATACATTTTTCACAAAGTGGGATCTCTTGATCTTAATTTTTGCATTGGAGTTGTTGTTGAAATCTGTTGACAATGACCTCACAAAAGCCTCTTTTATGAAACAATGCCGCCAATTTGCTGCAATGCCGAGGCGGCATCTGGGAGCCTAAGGTCGTTTATAAGAGCTCAGACCGTGGCGGTAATGTGGTGCAATCGTGTCCTTTTTACAAAAGATTACGCAATGGCAGTATAAAGGGGGTATGGGGGCGGTCTCTGCACTGTCACGGACTTCCGTGTATCTTGGACATAACTTGCTTTTTACTGCGATCGAAGCTGCGCGCATTAATCAATCAATCAATCAATCAACTTTTATTTATATAGCGCCTTCCACACCCGTTACAGGAGGCCAAGGCGCTGAGAACAACATAAAATCATGATAAAAAGAAATATTAAAACATTGAACAATAAAAAATACATAAAAGCATAAAAACATAAAAGCATAAAAACAGGCAGACATCAAGCGTTTTCTGAAAACGCTAGACGAAAAAAGTGGGTTTTCAGCCTACTCTTAAAAACCGGCAGAGATGTAGACAGCCTAATTGACGGTGGCAGTTGGTTCCAGAGTGACGGTGCTAAGGCTGAGAAAGCCCGGTCCCCACGAGTCCGACACCTCGTGCGAGGGACAACAAGCAGGCCCTGATCAGAAGAGCGCAGAGATCGTGATGGCACATGCTTTTTCAAGAGCGCCGCTAAATAAGGAGGGGCGCCTCCCTGAAAGAAATGAAAAACAAACACCAGAAGCTTAAAACGTGCCCGATAAAAGACTGGAAGCCAGTGTAGGGAGGCCAACACTGGACTGATGTGGTCCCGTTTCCTGGCGCCAGTCAGAAACCTGGCGGCGCTGTTCTGCACAAGCTGGAGGCGATGAAGTGTTGACTGACCAAGCCCAGCATAGAGAGAGTTGCAGTAATCCAACCTAGAGATTACAAATGCATGGAGTACCTGCTCCAGGTGGACTCTCGACAGCATAGGCTTGATTTTGGCAAGGCGTCTAAGATTGAAAAAACACGATCGGATAACAGAATTCACGTGAGCATCAAGCTTAAGTCCCGAGTCAATTCTCACCCCCAAGCTAGTGACAACTTGCTTCAAAAAGGGAGAGAGAGGGCCCGGGTCAACTACTGAACCTGCAGCAAGCCTGCTGTTTGGATTAAAAACAATGAGCTCTGTTTTACCCTCATTCACATGCAAATAGTTAGCCACTAGCCAAGATTTCACCTCGTTGAGACAGGACACAAGGGACATGATAGCAAGACCATTCCCCTGACGAAACGAGGTGTAGATCTGGCAGTCATCAGCATATAGGTGGAACGCAAGGCCGTGTTTGCGAATGATTGAGCCAAGGGGCAACAAATAAATGGCAAAAAGAAGTGGGCCAAGAATCGAGCCCTGTGGGACCCCCCAGCGAAGATCCTCCCAGGAGGAAAATACGTCCCCCAATTTAACACAAAACCGTCTTCCATGGAGCATTAAGTTTTCTTGACACGCCGCTCCTATAGGTGTCTGTCCTCCACAGTCCCCGTGAAGTGTCAGGTGATCTGAGCTCCAGCTCTAATGAAGAGAAGCGCTCCAGTTTATCATCTTAGCTGGTTCTGTTTAAAAAAGTGAAACTTATGCCTGTGTTTACTTTCATTTTCAATGTAGTTGCTGGCCGGAGCTCAGCATTAATGCATCACGTGATCATGACATCTCCCTCTGTTGGCAGCACACACACTTAGAGAATAGGAAAAAATAACACAGGTAAATACACAAGGGCATAAGGCTATTACCATAAACATCAGCAATAAAAAAACGAATTAAAAATAGAATAAAAATAGAGAATTGCTTTTCCAAGGAGAAACAGTATAAAAGACACAGACATACAAATGTGCATCCGGGTATTGCACAAGAACTGAGCATATATTCATTGGCAACATCATTGCATTCATTGTTCCATAACAGGGACACTGATGCTACCATCTTTATCTTTCAGTTCATACTAGAATTGTGTTTTATAAGAACACCAGTCATGCACTTATGAAGCCTAAACCTATCAATCATGGGTGCCAAGTTGAAAATTAAACAAACATAAAACGTGTAATTTATTGCAACCATTTCTCTCTCCCATGTCCTTAAACATGTTTCGAGACCTCTTAAAGGCGACAAATTGTCTATAGAAAACAGTTTTATGTAATGTGTGTCATTTTCTTTCATCAAGGCATAAAATGCCTCAGAAGTCTTCCAATCATAGTTTTTTTTACCATCTTTATCCTGTTCAAGGTTGCAAGACTATCTTTGACCATCAGGTAGGGTACCTCTTGGAGAAGTTCCTGATTGATCACATGGCAAACCCAAGCCAGACATGCATGGAATTATTTTGAATCTTGACTTAACCTAGGTTGCATGTTGGGTGAATATATTTTCTTCTTTTGACGGTAAAGACCGACACCAACGTGGGCACGGAGAGATGTTCAAACGCTACAAAGAAAGGTTCGCGCAGCTGGAGGCTTTCTTGCTGGGATGTGACGGAGCAAACTGTGGTGCCGCCTAATTTTAGAAAGCATTTATAAACAAGTAATACTTCCTGTAAGAAGCTTGATAAAATCTCAACAATCTGCAAAAATATAACAAGTGAATAGCCTTTCACTGGCCACTTTATTATGTATACCTGTACAAACGGCTAATCAACCTGGCATGATCTCGTTGCATTTAGGCATCTAGACATGATCAAGATGAGTTACTGAGGTTCACTGATGATCAGAATGGAGAAGAAAGGGAATTCAAGAGACTTTGAATGTGGCATGATTGTTGCTAACCCTAACCCCCCATCAGCAGACGACCACACTGTGCGTCACTCCTGTCAGCTAAGAAACTCAGTTTTAGCAGCAACATTAATATGGCCGGGTCTGAACTGGGTCTCAACAACCCTTGCCTTGTAGGAATGCTTTAAGTTGTTGTTAGTAGTGCGATCATGTGGGGAGGAATTTAGAGGCTCACTTTGGGGCTCACAGTATCAACTGGGAAACAATTATATACCACAGACTCTTATCTGCTGATGGTTACTTCCAGAAGGATAATGCACAAAGCTCAACTCATCTCAAACTGCTTTCTAAAAACTGGACAACGCAGTCACTGGGCTCCAATAGCCTAGATATCAATTCAGATATATCAGAATATCAGATATTTCCAACTCCTTGTTGAATCTGTGACATGAATAATTAAAGGAGCAATATGTAAGATTTCTACAGTGAAATAATCCCAAAGCAGTCTAATGTTTAAATCATGTTGGAAGGAAGGTTACATTGAAACAGATTTAATTCTCAGACGGTTGGGGGGTGTCAATTTTTCTCCTTCAAAAAACCAAAGAGGGACGTAGCTGCTGTTTACACTCTGTAAGTTTGTGAGGTTGCAGAGTTTACGCAAAGCTAGCGCTGCAGCTCCGGTATTTGTAATTCGACACCAGCCGGCAAAACGCTTCAGAGTTGTTAAAAGAGCCAAAGCCAGTAAACAGGAGCGACCCAGAAGTTACTCCTTCACCCCTAAGAAGCCTAATTTTGTTTTACTCTAATATCAGGGTGAAGCAGGCTAGAGGGCTAACGTTGAGCTAACAATGCTAACGGTGAATTAGAAGCAAATAGTCGACTCTAAAAATATCTCAAGCTACTTTTTCAATTACTGACAACTCAATACTACAGTGAAATGTGTGTGTGAAGTGGATAATAGTCAATCGTGGCGTTTTACTTCCTTTAATGCAGCAGTAAGGAACCCTGGTCTCGGAGAGCCACAATCCAGCATGTTTTAGTTGTTTCCCTGCTTCAACACAGTTGATTCACCTGTTCAGCAGCTCATCAGGCTCTGCAGAAGCCTGTTAATCACCTGCTGATTAAAATCAGGTGTGTTGAAGCAGGGAAACCTCGAAAACGTGCTGGATAGCGGCTCTACAGGACTGGAGTTCCCTAGCCCTGCTTTAATGAGTCGTTCAGAACTTTAACAGCAACATGGCACACTTCCTCTAATGCTGGAGACATATTACCGTAATAAGTGTAGTAAGCACCTACCGTAAAGCACCCAAGAGTGCTAACATCAGATATGACAATTTATTTATCTACTGTGTATGACTCATCTTTGCTTGTCCTCAAGAATCTTCCGGTGCTGATCCATAACTGGCAACAGCCATGAAACTCACGTAACGGCAGATACAGATCCAAAAACAATATCCATTTTTTCCCGCAGTTATGAATAATGTCGGATGTTGCAGCAAGGCCAGGAAGTCAATTAGAATGGATGTATTTCTGACTGCCGCTGTCATTTCTCTGTCTCATGTTCACTTGCAGTTGTAGAAAACAGATACCTGGATCATCGGGCTCAAATGGGAGAAATCTTCCCTCGGAAGCACTTTGTAAAAACAAACAGGCCTGATGTGAAACCATGAGCTTCCCGAACCTCTAGAGAGGTCTACGGTGTCAGATCCACTTGATGGTCTCCTCCCAGCTATCTGTATATCGTTTGCCACCTCACAAGAAGTTGAGGTCACCGGTTGTAATCTTTTACCCCGTTGGGAGTAACTCCAAATATCAAGAGTTATTTATGGAACACAGTTGTAATACGTCAAACGGCTTGTTTTTTCTTTGCTAGAGCTCTGTACTGGGGTCCAAACACAAGGTTTGCTTCAAAAGAAATTATTTCAAATTACTTTGTGCTTCACAAGAACTGAAACTTACTTTTTACCTAAGCACTGAAGCGGAATTCTTCCTCTTGGTCCAAACAAGGATGGAGAGTTAGTGTTGAAAACTGTCAGGCTCTCTCTCTTCCCCTGTCAGAAGTATCTGTCAGCTCTGCTGCAGTTCAGTCTAATAAATCAGCTCCGCCAACTGTGTTTCCCGCCTGAAGGCTCTCTTGCCAAACAATATAACTTTAAAAACAAAGACACAAAGAGAATTCCCAGGATGCGCAGCTTCTTTTTTCCCTATCATCCTTCTATAAGGCCTTGTTTTGTGCTCAATTAGTGAATCTAACAGAGTGCTTTTCATTTAGCTCTCACAGTGGCAAAAGTGACCTTATTCGCAACGCTCTTCTCTCCGCAGGGGCACCAACAAATGAAGCCTTGTCTTTTTAAAGCGGAGCATAATGAAGCTTTGAGGAGGCATGATTCAAGTCAGATAACCCACCAGGATTTCAATTTACCCCTGTCAAAAAATTTGAAAGGCACAAATAAAAATTGCCGCAAGGGCAGACTTTGTGTATTCCCTCCAGAAGGTATTGATTCAGTGGGTGCAGAATGATGTCTATTCATGTCTCTGTCTTTTGTTTCTATCCTTCTGTCTCAGGTGCAAGTGCAACCTGCATGCCAACAGCTGTGTGTTTGACAAGGGGAAGCTGGGCTGTGAGTGTGAACACAACACCACAGGGTCAGACTGCAGCCGCTGCAAGAGGCACTACCAGGGAAGAGCCTGGAGCGTGGGCTCCTACCTCCCCATTCCCAAAGGAACTGCTAATATATGTACGTATACAATAGAAAAACATAGAAAAACTCATTTAGAAGCAACAATATTAGCTGAAACCACACTATTTCTATTATTTTGTGCAGATATCCAACTGCAGAGATAAGAACCACTAACCTTCTATTTTTTGTTCAGTTTATCTTTGAGAGATTTTTCCACCTCCTTCTCAGTTTAGCGCTTAACCTCTGGGCAACGTCTCTCCTAGATGTCTTTTACAGACCAGTTCAAGGCTGTTTTAGCTATTTGACACAGTTATGGATCAGCCGTATGAGGTCATTTTATCAGATCGCATGACATCTGTTTAAAATACAATAAGCCAACTGTTGCTAATATGTCTGCAAAAGAGGCAACAGTTCATAAAATGTCATGGTGTCACATATCAAAACTAACCCAAATCCAATTTTGTGTAGTTTATTCATTTTTACAGGAACTTTCTGTGCTTCATTTGTATCAAATACATGATCTGCCTGGTTTTAAATTGATCTTTTTGTTTTAATTTTAATTTCTTGTCTGATTATAAACTATGGTAACATTATGTTACTTTGAAACTATGGTTTAGTTCCCTAAAACATGTCCTGCTCTGATGGTTTCTGCACGTAGAACTGTATCTGCGTGTCACATTATGTCAGAACAAAGTTACTCTATGATAGGAAAAGTATGAGATACTCCTCCTGTTGTGTAGTTAACTTTGTTGAATTTGTGTCCTGATAGACTTTTGAGTTAGCATCAGAATGGACAAGTAGAGGTAAAAATACCAGGAGCAAATACAGGTGAAACCTGAATAATTAGAATATGGTTCAAAAGTTAATTTATGTCAGTAATTTAACTTTAAAGGTGAAACTAATATATAAGATAAACTCATTCCATGCAAAGGCAGATATTCCAAGCCTTCATTTGTTATAATTGTGATGATTATGGCTTACAGCTGATGAAAACTCCACATTCAAAATCAATTAGAATATTGTGAAAAGGTTCAATAGACTCAAAGTGTCGCACTCTGATCAGCTAATTAACCCAAAACACCTGCAAAGGGTTCCTGAGCCTTTAGATGGTCTCTCAGTCTAAGTTGAATCACTGAAATAAATGGACTTTTGCACCAAATTCTAATTTTTCCACTTTCATCTGTAACAAAAAAGAGACAAAAATCAAATATGGAACACATAATATAAGGGCATGAGAGAAAGGGGTGTTCAGTTTGTTTCTTCCCTGAATGTATTTGGCTGGAATTTTTATTTCCTCTATTGTTAACAGATTTGTCAACATTTATCAACACCAACTTTTAAAACTTCTGATGACAAAGAGCAAAGTTTCAGGGTCCCCACTTGTGGGACTAATAAAGGATTATCTTATCTTACATTAAGTATTTCAAAATAGATAACCTTGTTAAAGCTACAAAGGCAGATCTGCAAAACAAGCTAGCCTAAAAAATGTTTCATGCTTTTTAACAACGTTCTAACATAGTATAAAAATTTTGTGGAGATAAAAATGAGAAAAAAGTGGTTCGCACACATTTGTCTAAGAGCCTCATCTAATAATCTTTAAGTTCATTCTGTGTTGCTTTTCCAATTCCATTTTTAATTCTTATTCACACACAGAGAAAGTTTTGTTTTTACCTTTCTGGTTGACAGTTTCAGCTCCAGTCTCAAGTAAAAAAGCCATAACGAGGAGTTGGCATCAACAAACGGCTCACTCAAAAACACAATTGTTGAAAACTGTTATTGAAATCTTTATGATGGAACTAATGACTAGTGTCACAAAACAACACCTGTGACGCTCTGACGAAGGCGACAGACTGGAGCCAAAACCAGTCAGAAAGGTAAAAACAAAACTTTTACTGCTCTGTGTATAAGAACTAAAAGTGGAATTCCTCTGGCAATAACACGGCTCAGTCCGAAAGCAACTATTGGAACATCCGGTTGTCGGTCTCGCTGAACCACCACACTTCCCTGGGTCCTCCACTCATTATACACTCACATATTTACAGAACACAGAACACCACTGGTGTGAGAGGTTCTACTTTAGAACAAACTAGAGTCCCAAAAAGAAAAACAACATTTGAAGTCACGGACAACAAAAGACGTTTGGACCTAGAAAATGACGACTGGTGTTTAGCGCTCTCTCAATTACTGTGACAATGCACGCTACCATATCAGGGGGATGTGGCCTAGGGATGATAGCCGACTGGGGCGGTGAGAGTTCTGTGTTAGCTTGTTAGCTTGTTTTGCAGATGCCATTGCAGCTTTAATGCACAAGGATCACTTTAAAAGAAAAATGTGCAACAAGGACTTGTTGCACATGTTTTGGCTTCTAACTTAGTTTCTGTATCCCTGCTCAACTGTTTTCCTTCATATTTCAGTTTGAAACTGCAGGCGATGCACTTTCATTCACATAGAGAGAGGAACACTAAAGATGGTATTTCCATCTCTACCCCATTACAATTGTGAGTGAGGTGTTTCAGAGGCAGAAGGTGCTCTTTTGCATTATCCCCATTATAATCTTGGACAGGATTTGAGTCACATTTATCAAATCCCATGCCTGGGGTGAGAAAGTTCATTGCCTCGATAAATCTGATGCAGCTACTCAGGGCTGAGATGGCCAGGCGTGGCCAGATGGTGGAAGATCCAGCCCTCTGCTCCTTCATTTGGACTTGTCTGGCAGCAGTCTTTTTGTAACGACGGAGCATTATTCATATGCTTGATCTGGATTTTCTGACTTGAAATCTCACACACTCTGCTATAGGGATGTGTATTGGTAAAACTCTGGCGATACAATACGTATCACGATGCAGGGGAGACGATACGATATATCAGGATATATTGCGATACATTCAGCCAGACGATATTTTTTAGACTGAATTTATTGTAGGAAAATTCAATAAACAGTCCAAACTGATACGTAACATGTTTAACATGAGGTATCTGAACCATAACAGAGGGATTTACATTTCAATGGTGGAAACAAAACCCATTGCACACTGCTGCCAACTAGTGGTCGCTGTTTAAATTACAAATGTTTGCATTTAAATTCTTCCAAAAAATCGATACACAGCTTTTGAATATCGATATAATATCGCATTAAAAAATATCACGATATATTGCCATATCGATGTTTTCTTACATCCCTACTGTGCCAACTAGCAGTACAAACTCCCATTGATCTTGTGTATACTAAACATTTGCCGCAACGCCACTTTTTGATTTGTTGTTGATTAAGCGGAGGATAATCTCTGCATTTGGATGACCGTACAAGTCTCCGTGTTTGTGCGCGGAGCTCTGTGTGTGCTCATGCATGCAGGCTGCACATCTGATTGTGTGTGGGAGTCTGTTTACGAGGACGTCTGTGAACTCTAAGGAGATATTGCTAGATTTACCCCTGCACCTCTTCTGCGTTATGAGCCTCCCTGCAACGTGTGGTGCTCACAGTTAGATTGACAGGCCATTATTAAAAAATCCAACAGTTGGACGCATCTGCCCTGAACTGATGAAACCGAGGTCTAGCCGTATCAAAAGCAATATTAGTGCATGTTTGGCAGTGGCATGAAATGCAATAATATTGTACATGGAGGAGATGCAACATTATTGGTCCCCCAGGTGTTTGATGAACACACTTTTGTCTTGAATTATTCCCATTTCTCTCATGGGTAAAGCTTCAACCCAATAACGTGCCTTTATCTATTACATGAAGCTCATGTTTCCTACAAAGACATTAAATATAAAGCCCTTGTATCAAGAAAAATATGTTGAACATGCAAAATGTAATTATGGTTTAATAGCGTTCATCTGTCATCAATTCTTCCTCTTTTATCTTGGGAGTCATTTATCTGAGGTAGGAACTGGGCAGTGTCCATTAGGTATTCATGTCCCTGCAGATGCAGATATATGAATGTGTGTGTGACCTTTCATTAAATAAATTAGAGTCAAGATAGAGTCCTGTGTTGCTACGAAGCCATTACTATCAACATCAAGGGCTGGCAATGAGAATTCAGAAGGAAAGGAAAAGAAAATCTTTAGCTTGCCTTCAGAAAAGAAGAAGAATCACTTCAAGAATTATGTTGACAGCCCGTTTTGCCCGTAGCTTCAACTCATCTTGTGTTCCACAGAACATTTCGAGGTTAAGGGAGGTTGGAGCTGCAAGTTTGATCAGACTGCACGATGCATTCTGCCTCAAAAGGGCAATAACGTTTAGCTATTCAGGCCCGCTCCGCGGCTTGCAAATTGGAGCTTAAAATCTGTGCTTTTCTGGCTGCTTGCTGCAGAGATGCGCTCCTGCCAACAGCTGTTGTGACAGCCCGAAAGCGTAATGAAATGATGAATGGGATGCAAACAATATGAAAACCCCCAAACAAAATCACAAAAGACAAAGTAGATAATGCTTGTGAAAGAGATCAAAAATTGCGCTAATTGCGGGGTGGGGATCGCGCGCTGATGGCGATGATTCAAGGATCCACGAACGCGGCTGAAACATACGGTTTAGATGGAAGCTGCAGGTTTGCCAAAGCCAGCTCCAGCTTGCAGGGGATAACGCCTCCATTAAACATGAATAAAACGACGGATGAAATGGCTTTATTTTCCCAGGCTGAAACTTCAAATTCTTTCTGACATTTTATCTGCGGCGGAGCTGTTATTATCATCAGTAAAAGGCGGGTTTTGGACCGTGCATTGACCAGGTTCTCGGCAGAGCCATAACAGCTGCTAATCAGTAGGCACAGCGGAGGCCAAATGAATAAGTGCCGTGTCGCTGGACTTTGTTAATACCATCTAAATGCTTTCTCTTTTTATTTCTTGACCAAAGTTTGGACTGTAGCCTGGAAAAACAAGCCAGTGATTGAATGACACCTTTTTTTCCCTTTGCTTTCTCCGCAGGCATTCCCAGTAATCAGGGCCCAGTGCGTAAGTTGACCTAGCTTTTCCATTGGCATGCTGACTAATGGGTTTCCTCCCTCAGTCATGACTAACTTTTGTTTTAACGATGAAGTTGGTGTGAGAAATTGTGCCATGTGTGCATCAGCATGTTTTCCACAGTAATAAGAATTCTAAATATATATCCAATATACCTGCACCTTGTTCTACTTTCATTAAAAGATACGAGGAAAACTGACTTCTTCTAGTAAACCTGTGAAGTGATATGGTGGTATAAAAGAAAGCTACTGAAACAAAGGGAATTTTCACAGATTTTATCAACAATATTTATATTAAACCTGATTTTATATTCATTTATTTTATAATTTTGCCAATTTCCTCTCATATTTCACATTTCAACACATAAATCTGCATGCAACGCCTCTTTTATACACAACATATTCTATTTTCTAGACTTACTTGAAATGAAACAGAGAACAATCTTCAGAACAGCGTTGAAACTAGAGTGTTTTCAGTAGGGTTTATGGATTTCTTACTGCATTATTAAAGTTGTTAAAACTGCAGAGATAAGTACACATTGTAACTGAAATGTGCAAGAACACTGACACTGTGCAAAGAGTTTCTTAGTTCATATAATGTTGCAGGTGCCCAGCGTTTGACCCAAACTCTCCACACGCTCACGTATTTGCTTTAAACTGACAGTGCGCCTGCTGATGACATCACACTACGCGGTAACGTCCGTAAGTCGTACGTCCAGCCAATCATCTAGTGTGATGTCATCGGCAGGTGCAGGACCCTGAGCTGGTTCACGTAAAAGGGAACATTGCGTCGAATATGGCGTCCCCCAGAGACTTGGACCCACGCCAATGTATTTTAGACCCGATTTTTATGGTTATATGTTACGAAGCCGCCAGTATTTTTCAATGCCTGGACATCATTTCATTAATTTTCAACAACATTTCGATGGATATTTCCAGAGATTAATGATAAAAACTACACATTGTCACTTTAAAAGACGATGTTTATACGATGTTTCTGAAATTCAGAAATGTTTTGAAAAATGTGCAACACTGGAAAGTTAGAATATAGTCATAGATAACTTCTTAGCATGCCGAACTTTAGCTTACCTGTTGAGCAGAAAACCGGCAACAGTGGCGTCTGTGGAGAGCCCAACCTTCTCTTTCAGCGCACATCATCATGCGCATGGGCAGGAAGTGACAACTAACCCAGGAGCGAGCACGTACGACGGCCTTGCGTTAGCTTCACCAGAATGATTGACAGTCATGCGGACCAATGGTTTAGATCACAGGTGTCGAGCTCCGGTCCTCGAGAGCCGACATCCTGCACCTCTTTGTTGTTTCCCTGTTCCAACACAGTTGATTCACCTGTTAATCACCTGCTGATTGAAATCAGGTGTGTTGAAACAGGCAAAACACTAAAATATGTGGGATGGCGGCCCTCAAGGACCAGAGTTCGACACCCCTGGTTTAGATGATCCACCCGGAAGTAAAGAACGTCCGCAATACCTTTAAAGGTGTTAAAACTGCAGAGATAAATACACATTGTAACTGAAATGTGCGTTGTTCAAAGAGTTTCTTAGTTCGTATAATGTTGCAGGCGTCCAACGTCTGACTCAAACTTTACCACAACAGAAAAAGGTTTCTCCTCCACACGCTCACATATTTGCTTTAGCGTGCCCAAAGCAAAAATTCTTTAAGAAGACGTGGTTGAAGCCGTGCATCCCTACACATGTTGGTGACTCCACATACTGAATAAACAACAAGAGCTACCACGCAAATGCATCTCTGATTGTGTCTTTTGGGAACTTCAGGTTGCATGCTCACTATTTCTGTTGTGCACTGACTCATTTACTACCCCCAGTGTTTTGGCCAAAATGGTCCAATAGTTCTGCTCTAAACCAGATGAGACATGGATTTAAAAAAAGAAAAATCAAACAGTCTATGCATGCCATCCCCCAACTTTGAAAGCATAACGGAGTGAGTTATGGCAACTCGTGTAATATAAAACTTTTCCATCTTTACACAGATCGAGCAAATGCTTCATCACTCGGTGTTGCAAATCGTAACCAAGGTAGGCTTTTAGTTTTTTAACTTGATCATATTACCAACACAAAGATCCAGCTGATTGACATTTACTTTTTTATTTCTATCTTTAAAAATAAGCTTATTTGTAAAATAATAATTGGAGAAATTAGTATGATGTTTTTGCCGAAGCTCCTTTTCATCCTGCCAACACACAGACACACGCTGGTCTTTACAAGGCAGGCCTTTTGTTGTGAGAACGCTGCAGGAAACGGACCACATGCCTGACGATCACCAAGTCCACAGCCTCCTGACCTCTTTGATCGTGCCCTCTTTTTAATTACCCAGAATGCTCTCTGGGGGCACACCCTTTCTGCCCTCCTTATAAGGTAGAGGGGAAAAAAGAAATTGAAAAAAAGGAATAGCAGAGAAGCAAAGAGGACGGGAAGAGGAGGCTCCAGGGGGGTTTATGTAGATTGATCTCCAGCTATCTCCAGCTAATCCTCAGGCCCAGATATCCCGTGTAGGGAGTGTTAAGTCGCGTCTGCACCACTGCTCTCACAGCCATCTGAAAAAAAAAAAAAATTAAAGGAAGACTTTAAGGATTTTCACAATAAGGGAGGGGTTTTTCATCTCACGTATCTGAACTCACAAATCTGGACATCTATGAAAACAACCCACAGTGTTCTACAAGCAGAAGAGAAATAAAGCCATAATTATTTTTGCAATAATTAACTAATCCTGCCTGCTTGTTATTATTCTCCATTATTTTTCACACAAGGAGCCTAAATAGAATACATCTAATATAATGATTTACTGAAATCTAGATTTTTGTACAGGTGGTGTATTTTCTTTTTTTACTCATATTAAAAGTTCTGAACACAGCTGATTAGAGGTCAGAAGCAAAGGATTTGATGCAGAACTAATGTAATGCATGCTAAAAACTTTCAACAGATTTATCGTTTTATATGCAAGGCTGTTGTTGGTTTAGCGTCCAGGAAACAGCAGGGAACGTCTCGGCTAGTAGACGCTAACCATTAGCATTAGCAACTCCATCACACAGCAGAACTCCTCCAGGCTTGTGTTATTTGTGGAGATAAAACATCAACGTTGCAGAGCAAACAGAGTCAGTGGTAGAGTCGTGTTGCTGTTAGCCAATCAGAGGAGAGATGTCCAAATATCAAGAAATACATTGTTCTGCCCCCCCACTCTTCTGGCTCACTACTAGTTCCTGAAACAGGAGCGCCAGAGCTTTTGTTCCCAATGAGATGTTCTCACAAGACATTCTTTTATACTAGAGAACACTGCAGGGGTGTTGAAAGAACAAGTGAATTTGGTCTTTAAAAATGCATACTGTTGTTTTTTGGCAGGGGTGAGGGTGGAGTTTTAAACTCACCTGAGCTTATTTTATGTTGAGAAATGATGGCATTATAGTAGTGGTATAGATCCTGATCACTCTGCACTTAGAATATGTTTTGTGTAATCTATGGTGAATAAATCGCGGTAGCCATGTTGAACTTACTCCAAAAACCTAATAGGTCGTAGATGCACATCCAGTGAGTATGCTTTGAGAGTTTAAATAAATTCAACCATTGGTTCATGAAATATTTACACTAAAGATTAATAAAACTCACACAGACAGGAAAAAAACATTCTTTCCTGCCATCTGATCTGGACAACCAGGCTACATTTATCCTTAAATGATTTAGCATTGTGGTGTTATCTTTGATAAATGATGGAGTGCATCTTTTATTATAATTAAGTATTATCCTAAATTTGCATAAATTGTTACTTTGTTCTTGTCAAAGAGGAAAGTAACACATCACTTAAACAAAAACTGAAGGCAGTTATTTTGTCTTGTTTGCTAAGAACTTGATTGTAACCAAAACCCAAAAAAACAACTTCATCCTGCTAGAAATAAAATAACTAACAGATTTTATTATGTCTTCAATGTTTTTAAGCTAAAGCTTACTTCAAACTGAAATTTTATGATCTAGAATCTCAATAATTCAACATATATTTATAATGTGTTATATTGTTTTTTTGCTCAAAACCAACATTGCGTTATTTTAAAATGCAAAAATTACAGCAAATAATAGAAAAAACCAGACCCGTTCCTTCTTGTGATGCCTCTGCCTCTGTCAAGTGCTGTATTAAATCACTGACAGTGCATATTGAACTGCAGAGCCTTGATTCATCGACTAATGATGAAGCCTGCATGTTAATATGATAAGATGCAGCCAGGTTGCAGTTTCAGCTTACACAGGCATCACGGCAGAAGATATTGATTCTGTGTAATTGAACTATTCTAGCTCTGAGCATGTAATTAGCAGATCCTGTGACAGAGAAATGTCTCCAGTTATAATTAATTGCATGGGTAAATCCATAGTTCTGAAGGCTTTTTAAAAATATATTTAATGCATCACAATGGGATTCAATTTTAGCTCTTATGAAAGTGCTGCAGTCTTTTAAAAACATAATGCTCAAACTGGAGTCTTGTAATATTTTATGTATTTAACGTTTCCTTCCAACAAGTAGGATCAAGATCGTCTGAAAAAAACAAAAAAAACTAGGATCCAGGACATTGATTTGTGACTTCCAGCCTGTTATCATGCTGTGATATTCTATATCTCAGAGGCCTCTGTATCAGAGGACATCAAGAGTTCAACGAGATGAGAGGATTAGAAAACTGCACGAGTTACAGACTACCAGCTCCAATGAAAACTCACAAAACAAGTAAAACTATACAAAAATACATTTTCTGGTCAAATAGGGCCCAGTTCAACATCTAGTGTGTGACTAATTAAAGTAAGTTCAAATGACTTTGAAAAACATATCATCCAATTGCATCAGCTGTTTGTCCTTCCTGTCGCTGTTGTGCTGGTGCTGAGGAGGATTTTCATCCTGTTGCTTCATGTAAAATCTGCAGGTGGATGTGACACACCTCACTCAAATGACAGACGCTTGTGTGACACATGTATGTCTGCAGAGAGTGTGCTGCATGGTGCTGTGTCCTCATTCACTACCCGCGTGGATGATGTCACAAAAACTATATTTGAGTAAATAAAACATCTTTTGTAAGTTATTTATAGGTTTTACATTCTGATTTTAAATGTGGTCAATGAAATGTTAAATATAAGTAGAATTTATGGTATGTGTCTTATGTCTAGTCTGACGTCTTAAATCTAAATTTTAAAGATGTGGAACACTGAAAAATGATTTTTTAATGATTATCTCTGATTATAATCAGTCACTCTGAGTTTTTCATGCAAGCTGAACATGAAAATAGTCTCCTACACATATCTCCTGCATTAGCTTCTGATAGAACATAGACGGTGAAACACTAGGATTTGAAAAGATGACAGATCTACGTCACACTGTCACTTAACGTTCATGCAGCAGGCAAAGTCCCGACTAGTAGAAGCTAACCGTTAGCATTAGCAACACTATCACAAAGAAAAGCTCCTCCAGGCTTGTGTTATTTGTGGAGATAAAACATCAACATTGCAAGTCAGTGGTAGAGTCGTGTTGCTGTTATCCAATCTGAGGCGAGATGTCCAAATATCAGCAAAAAAGACTCTAAATCCTGCCGTCTTGTGCAACTCTCTGCTGCAGAAGACTTATCCATGCTGAGCCAAGTGAATGGGCTTTTTTTGCCCCGAGTACAGCTTTCAATTCCTACCAGAGACCGCTGCAAATGTATGGAAAAAACGAGTGAACCACACCTTTAAATCTAAACTTACACTTAAAATAATAAGTACACAGGAATAGGTAATTATGTGTTGGAGCCACTAACGCATAACTGCCTTGGCAGCCATTCTAACTCTTTTTCTTTTAGCATGTTTAATTACTTTATCAAACAAAAACATACGGCCTTGCTAGTCCCTGACTTTTTCTATAACAACGTAAATGTTGATTAAAAATGGATTTCATGTTTTTTGTGCAAAAGACAAATGATATATGATCATTTCTACCTATTATGGTCTGAGTCATTTTTTACTGCCTGAGAATTTCTCGCTGGTTTCCCTGGACAAGATAAAAATAGAACTCCAAGACTGAGAAATGAGCATCTCCAGCATTTGGTCCATCTTTCTTTTCCTCATAATTTTGTTATTTTTGTGTTTTTATGAAAATTTAAAGGAAGAGAGAAAATAGCTCAGAGGCGTAAAATAAATATGACTGTAGAATTGCCGTTGGAAAGACTGACGATATGGACATTTACAATTCTGAAACATTCTATTTGGGTGTTCTTTTTAGTTGAATAAACATTATTTAGCTCACTAAATTAAATACTATCTGAAATTATAAACTTACAAGGTGAAGATATTGACCTTTAAATGCAGCAGTCAGAATGACTGCTCAAGGTTGTTCGAGGTATCGTGGCCGTTCTACTGCTAGTGCAAGTTGTTGACTAAGACAAACCAGTGCAAAGTACTGCTTACTACTACTTGAGTAACTCTGAAATACAAGTTCAGTGAGCCAATGGCCAAGTACTATGTACTGGTTTGTTTTAGTTATAGTAACGTGCATTGAAGTGCATATTACTTTGCAAGTATTAGTACCTCAGACACATAATTACGCATTCCTGTGTACTTATTGTTTAAAGTGCAATCTGTTTCCAAGCTTCTTTTTTTTCCAAGTAAGGTTAACTAATCAGATTTTACAGTGTAGTCTGGGCTAAATTGTGCCATAACTTATTAGCAATACCGAATGAATGAAGAGTGAATTTTTCATTGAGCTGGTCTTTATGTAAACAATAAAAATGATTTAATCACCTATTCTCTAACCTTTGACTGAATATCATCTCTCAAAACAATTCTTATTAAAAGTTTTGTATTTTTATGATTTCGTTTTTTGCATTTCTTTGTTGCGCCTGACCCTCCTGGAAGATAAAAAGCTACTAAGCAAGCAAGAGAGCAATATTTCCTGTTTAAGATTTTAATTCGCCTTTGAAAGTTATTCTCTACGATAAAATAAACGTCACGAAATGGCCTTTTGCTGTATAATACACGGTACCAAAAGATTTAATCATTGTACAAAAGTCTAATACCTTAGAGATTTTTGTATTTATTATATTTATTTTAACATGAAAGCGCTCTACGTAGATTCAACAATGCAATATAAACACACACCTTGGCACAACACATTAATTGAGGCTGCAGATGCTTTTAGAGAAAACCCGTAGTCTTCGGGGTTCTGCTGGAGGGCAAACATACCATCCTTCAGCCACAGGCAACAGAGTTAATGTGTTGACTAGACAACTGAGACTGAGCTGATCCTGAGGAATGCCATTTTATAAAACACACAGACTACTTTCCATTAGAAGTGGATTTTCTTCTTTTTTTATAAAGAAAGAAAACGGATTCAACTGCACGGACACATGGGTGCATAGCCAGAGGACATTGAATCTACCAAGAGAGGGTTTGATGCACGTTGCTGTTCAGGAGTTTATTTTCTTTTTATTGACCATGAAAGAACAAGCCACATTCAGATCAGGATTGGGTTAAATGGTTTAGGATGTTTAATCTCTCATGCTTGTAACTCTAAATACCATGAAACATTAAATCTCAGACCATTGTACTATGACAATAATCTCCTCGGCCCTATTTTTTTTTTTTTTTTTTTTTTTTGGTAATGGCTGGTATGATCGTTAAAATAAAGAAAATGATTTAACATAATGGGAATGATGAGGTGTGTTGTTCCACATTTTGGGAAAGTGAAATCTCTAACGGGATAACTTCCTTTTTGTGCTGTAGGTTTGTATTTGAGAACACCAATCAGGACCAGGGTGTCTTGACTTCATGCCAAGTTCAAGACCGTGTTTCAGAACAGCAAACAATTCCATATCCAATAAAAAAATCCCTGAATAAACACAAAAGGAAGTTTTCAAACGAGGATTTTATTTATTAAGGGAAGAACAGCTATCTAAACCAACCTTCTCTATGTGAAGACATGATTGTGCTCAAGCCACACCCATTATCGACAGTCCTAAATCACTAAAAACCTGTCTCACAACATGAAATGGGCTAAAAGATCTCAAAAAACAACACATCATGTCCCGTTTTTAAGAAATACATGCCAAAGTCCACAGCCCAGAATCTTTGCTGACCACAGAGGCCTAAGGTGTGGGTGAATTATTTTACATCTGATGGGAAACTAATGGTGCATTTCAGAAAAAGAACAATGATAGTCAAATGTGGTGGTGGTAGTGTGATGGTCTGGCGCTGACTGGCTGCTTCAGGACCAACTTGGTGCAACTGATGAAAGGATAAATTCTAAAAGAATCCAAAAACAGTTTTGTAAATCGGCCAACATTCTTCCTCGGTGGTTTGAAGAATTCATCCAGCTATTACACGTACTTGTGGAGTTTAGGGGTTGAGACCAAGTTAAAGTCAGCTACTAAAACAATCATTTTAAACCCAAACGATACTTTCAAATAGGGCTGAGCGATACGGCCTAAAATCAATATCACGGTATATTGAGGAGTTCACCTCGATAATGATAAATGGACGATAACTACATGTATGCGCAAAAACAAAAGTTGTCCACTAGATGGGGCTGTCACATGTATTATGTTGAGTCACGCGGTCATGTGACTCAAGGTGGTACAGCTTCTTAAAGAGACATGAACATCAACAACCTACACACGTTTTCATTTTTTTATTACCAAGTTTATTGACATGGGAAATCGATTAGTCAGAGATTTGATAATAAATTTTCGATTTATTGCCCAGCCCTACTTTCAAAAACCTAGAGAGGCCACATGTGGATGGTCTTCACTTTTCCCTTAGCTTTAAAGCTTTAATAACAAATGTACAGAACACGCTAGTTTTTAAATTTAAACACGGTAACGGAACACACCTCTCCCGTATAATCCCGGGGCCACTTCTGCCAGAACCCGCATTGTCAGAGGAAACGAGAGAGAGCTAAACACCAGTCGCCATTTTCTAGGTCCAAACGTCTTTTGTTGTCCGTGACTTCAAATGGTGATTTTCTTTTTGGGACTCTGGCAGTTTGTCCTAAAACTGAAGTGGTAGCAGCCGGCTGTTTCTCCTTCTCTGATTTTATTGAGGTGAGAACCTCTCACACCAGTGATGTTCTGTAGCTAAATATGCAGTAATGAACGGGGGACCCAGGGACAACCGGATGGTCCAACGATTACTTCAATCATGTGGTGGAGGTTTTTAGACAAATGCAAAAGAACCAGTTCATTAATTTTTTTCGTTATTTTTTTAATCTCCACAAAATATTTATAGCTATCCTATGTTAGAAGGTTGTTAACAGGCATGAAAACAATGTTTTAAGCTAGCTTGTTTTGCAGATTAGCTATTGTGGCTTTAACAGTGTCAAAGTATGCCTGACTTATAGAGACAACGTTTAAATGGGAGAAGTTTCACAATGAAGAGGCAGTAAAATTGTATTCCTATAGTCATGATCTTGACTCGCATTGAAACAAATGATGCTAGCTATGCTCAGGCTTAGACAAGACCGAGGTTCGGTGGTGGGTTTTAGAATAATCTTGAGTAATGCAACTGAGTATGATGATGAAGAAAAAAGCCTTGTAAATGAAAACAGCAACAATGAAAATGGCAGAAGAATAAATGTATACGTGAGCTGACGTGTATCAAAAGCAATCCATCCTCTGCACAGGAAACATGCAAACAGATCCTGATCATGGTGAGAAACCCATGTAAAGTAAAAGGAACCAGTTGTCTAATTAGATCATGAGAAAAGACATCTGCCTCTAACACACACAAAAACACCCCTCTGATGCTCACTGACCCATGTCCATGCAAATCAAACTTCTTTTTTCTGATTTGCTTTTGCTTTAATGCTGTTATTTATTTCCTCATTTCAACCCTAAACTTGTAATATTCCCAGAAACAATTTAGGCGTTTGTCAGAAGATGTTGTAATCTGTCTAATATATCAGGTTCTGCTTGGAGGATGTCATGCCAGACTCATTTTGCTGCATCGTTTAGGAGACATCCACAGAAGAATCTGTCACTCAGCAGCATATGCATTTTAAGTAAGGCGTTTGACTGACTGGAAGTGCTCCCATATTCTCCCTCATGACTGTATCCTTATTAAAATTTCATTGCACACATAAAAATAAGAAACGTGCATTCATCACACACACACAAACACAATCTTATAAACACAGAGACACGTATCCACAGGTGAAATTTCCTCCTAAGCACATAACAGCAATGATGACTAAGTGAAAGAGCAGGAAATTTTATTAAGTTTGATGCAATGCCAACACCTTCCTAATCAGTTTTGGCATGAGAAATGATTATTTGTTCAGTTTATTCAGAAGCATGAGCCACATTACTGAAAACCAAAAATGTGATTACTATTTATGCAGGCAGAGATATCCAATTTCACTGAAATCTCTGCGCAAATATTACCTCTTCCCGGATTTCACCTCCACCGGTAGAAAGGCTTCCTGGGATAATTGAGTCGTGAGTTTTTATCTGGAAATGTGAATATCGGCTTATGTGATCCTAATCACTCTACTTCCAAATAAAGGAGTATTTGATAGCCTCTAAAATAATACATTCTTGGAGATTAGGTTCTCTCTTTAAAAAAATGCCATATTGATTGTTGTGAGCTTGACCACAAAGATGAAAATAATAGCATCTGGTGGGTTATCTAGAACTCTGTTTTTGTGTAAAGCTGTGGAGGTTCGATGGCACCAGATGTTGTGGTATTGTTCTGTCTGCTCCTCTATCATCTGCACAAAACATCTCTTTTGCATCTCTTTTGGCCCAGTTTGATTCCCTTAAAGAGCACGATCACTGAGAAACCATTTTTTACTTGTTATTTTTTTTTAATGATCAGTCACTGATTTTAAAACGCAGGCTGAATGATAAAATGGTCTTCTTCCCCTATTTCCTGCATTAGTTTCTAGTAGAAAATAGATGGAAAAAATGCTCACCCATCTTGACTCACGACGGGGAAGGCTGTTGTTAGTTTAGCTTCCAGGAAACAGCAGAGAACGTCTCGGCAAGTAGAAGCTAACTGTTAGCATTAGCAACACCACCACACGGCAGAACTCCTTCAGGCTTGTGTTATTTGTGGAGATAAAACATCAACGTTGCAGAGCAGAGTCAGTGGTAGAGTCGTGTTGCTGTTAGCCAATCAGAGGTGAGATGTCCACATATCAGATAATAAGACTCCAAATCCTGTCGTCTTCTGCCACTTTCTCCTCCAGCTGACTTCTACGTCCTCAGACAGAAGCATCTGAGCTTTTTGTCCCCAGAAACGCCTTTAGCCTAATTTATACTTTTCCATCTGCGTATGGAGACGCCATTATCCATCGTTGCAAGTGTTCTCCAACAGCCTCGCAAGGGGACGCACACAAAGCGCTACGCCCTCTGTTGTCCTGGCGGGGAATTGCTTTGCAACTCTCCCCATGGTGACGGAGAAGTCTGAAGGGAAAACACCTCCATCAACTTCACACTCGAGCTGACAGAGACGTATAAATCAGCCTTTACAAGGCATTCATTCCTACTATAGACCTGCAAATGAATTAAAAATATGAGTGAAGTTGACCTTTAAACTTTCAGTTTGACAGGGTAGAGCACATTTTAGTCCCAATGTCTGAACTGGAAAAAATATTTCATAAAATTTAAATATTTTTAAAAACATGGGTGTGTTTGAAATAAAGTTAGATATTATTACTTTATATGTAATTCTTTCTCTATTATTATATTAATATTAACACACAACCAGCTAGAAGAAGAGTTTATATAGCGTCTTTCAAGATAAAAATCACACAATAAAGTATTTTAAAATGATTTAAGAAGATAATTATAAAAAAATATGATTAAAAAATAAGAATGATAATGAAAAAAAACACAAGAGGACCCAAAAATACACAGAAATGATAGAAAGTCCAGCATGAATAGAAGCGGTGGACGAACAGGAAAGCCTCATTATTGTATCAAATGAAAAAAACTGTGAAGAAGAAACATTTTATTGCTGTTTTCTTAGTGTGGACATTAAATGGGTAATTTCATCGCATCAATATTTTATTTAATTTCATTTCCCCATACATTACCTTTAAAAATACTTAAAACATCACATTCAGTGTTTCAGTTTTCTGTCTTGTCTAGTTTTATTTGTTCCATGCATCCTCCACTTTTCCCTCCTCCAAACAGTCTGACGTCCTTGGACTCACCCTCTCTGACGCGCCTGCTGTGCTGCAGGGACACAGAGCCATGCAGACAGGACAGGAAGAGGCAGCTCGTGCCCTGTGAACCTGCCTGTTGATGTTTTCTGCTGCCCCTATCACTGAGCCATCTATTAATCACGCCTTCCTGTCTCCACTGCCCTTTCTGCTTTGTGTCTGCAGCTCGGGTGTGCGACAACGCCATGCTTCGCTGTCAGAACGGCGGCACGTGCCACCACCATCAGCGGTGCCACTGTGCCCCCGGCTTCACGGGCGTCCTGTGCGAGAGAGCTCGCTGCCAGGGTCCCGGCGAGTGCGATGACCAGCTGTCTGGACGGGCGGTGCTCCATCATCGCCCCATAGGTCACCAGCTTTTCCTGTCCCTCGTAGTGATCCCGCTTTCAGTTGTTTCCCTTTGCTGAGAGACCTGAACCAAATCCTCCACTAAGACCACAGACTGAACTTTCAACCTTTACGGAGATAAAAACAAAACAAAAGAATGTGTGGACAACGCGCTCAGCGTGCAATATAAGCAGCTCTTTTGTATGTTCGAAGCCACGGCGGTGCATGGGTGACGATGACGCGACTGCAGCAGGTTGTTCTGAATGATTTCTAAAAAGACTTGAAGAGACTGTTGTTTTGTAACTTCCCAGAAACAAAACTTAACCCGTAAGGCGCCCTTGCTTTGTGATAACGCCATTGTCAAATATTCCATCCAAGGGAAACTGGAGATTCTGCTCCGATTAGAGCAAATAGACTCAGAATTTCTAAGCATCATCTGCAGTTAGTGTAGAATAATAATGGACAGAACTTAAAACATCTCGCCTCACTGCCTCCTACATTCGTTCCTATTCTCTCCCCCTTCCTGCCCTCCCTGTGCTTTAGTGAACTTGGTGATTTTACTTTGCTGAAGGGTGTCTGATGTTTTGCCAACTGCTGCACATTTCTTCCTATCAATCTCCTCCCAAGGACCAGTCTAGTACCTTTTGATTTACAGAGGCTTTGTAGTCTTGCTTGAGCTCACCTGTATCAGAAAAAAAACTAAAGTTGTAACATACTGTACCTGTATTTAATTTTGTATAAAACAGATATTTTCATGACGACGCTAAAGATAAAAACGACAGATGTATTTCTTGTTTTCTATTGCTGTGCCCTTCGGTAGACGTGGACAAGTAAGGATGTTGGTTGTGTTATTTCTCTTCATTTGAGAGCTGCTTTCAGAAAATATGTTTACATACACACTCACACAATACACTTCCACCAAAGCGCAAAAGAAAATCATGTCTTTGTCTTGTTGTTGAACAGTAATCGTTTTATTGGGCAGTAAGGGCCGGAATATACTTGCTTTTTAACCTCGCATTGGCGCAGGCAGCAGGGTTCACATACTTGCTGCTGCACGGCACTGAATGTAGTACTGGAGTGTTCCACTAGGGGGCACTGTGGCATACTCAGACCGTATAGAGAGCTGGGTTTGTGGGTACCATAGACGTATATATAAACACTAGATGGCGAAAGCGGGAGTCGAGGGCATCACAGATATATATACTTAGACGCCTCGTGGACTGGCGCTGCCTATTGGAGCTGCCGTAGTCACAGGCCGCCATCTTAGATGGGTCTCCATTTGATCCCAGTGCATTCATTTCTACTGAGGAAGATGCTTACCCAATTAAAAAACATATTTATCAAGCTTTTTCACTAATTTAGACACATGGTATGGCATGATAATTAAAATACAAATATAATTAAACAAAATAAATAAAAAAAAATTAAAATATAAAATCCCATCAGGTGTGCTATAAAAGTCAATAGTAATCTCACGTGATCTGTTTTGGTTTTGTAGGCTTCACAAAAATGGGCATAGTTGCCCACCCTGCATGACTTTGGAGAATCAGGAGACCCATCCAATATGGCGGTGACGCTGTTACGCTCTCCAGCGCCCAATAGGGCGTCTACATATTCATGTCTATGGAAGGCGTAGCTAAACGACGGCCATCTTACTTCAGACAGCAGACGTTCCGTTCTCAATGGTATCAGATGGAAGGTGAGTGAACAACTTAAACAAAAACACTCTTAACTCGATTAAATATTAACGGATTTACAAGCGGTTTACATTATTACAATTCTTATAGCACATAGGCTTGAGACGACATACTTGCACATGTTGAAATTAATGGGTCAAATCCGTCATATTTCACAGCCACATCTCTGGTGTTTATAACAAATCAAACCGTTTGAAAATCGGTTGAAAATTGAGCAAGTTAGAGTTGACCGCAGCGTATCGTAGATGGTATAAAAGATCTCTAAACCAGAGATGGCGTCACCATGGTGAGTGTGTCTCACTCGCTTTGTCAACTCCACCTACTGCTTACTCGTCTATTGCAGCGTTGGGATGTCTTGCCATAATTTCAGGGGACGCACACAAACGACGCAAGTTCCGCGAGGCAGCCATTTTAAACAAGCGTACGCGTCGTTAAACAGCAAGTATATTCCGGCCCTAACGCGACATTCGAGACCAGATGTGACGAGTGAAATCGTGTACTGTTTGTCGACACATGCAGGCAAACGACAAGAGTTGAATGTCATTTTAAAGGATTTTTAAAAGCTTTCGGTTTCCATCATTGACCATTTCACCAAAGCAGAGGTTGCTGATAATTACACGTCGGCCTGTGCTGCAACACATCCCTGCTGAGCTCGGGGAAATGAAGGAGAAACGGAGGAATCTTGGGCCAAAATCCCATCAACCTTATGTAAATTTAACAAGAGGAGAAAAGAAGATTGCACGGCTGTCGCAGAGGTTGTCCATCTCAAATCTGTAATCATATCTAATCCTCGAATCAAATGGTAAGAGGGGAAGGTTTCCTGAACCGCCACGGCTGAAAGGCTGCATCCTGCTGCGGGAGCCACCACCAAGCTGCACGTTCAGGAAATGAGCTTTAATTTGTGGAGGGTCAATGAATAGAAATGAAGGTGCGTCCCACTGGGCCACATATTGAGAACCGAGACCAATTTTATTTGAGAGATTAATTTTACTCCAGAGGTTGTCGTCAAACACCTAATTGTGCTCGAGTTTAATGTAAGTGCCTCTCATTAAACGACACTGTCTATGATAGAAAAGAAGTAGCCTTTTCTTGTGTCACAGACTCTGGAAGCTAGAAGATTTGTGATTCTGTTGTGGCTGGGAGGCGATGGATGTTGTTTTATGAGATTATATGACATTTGTGAAAGGGGAAAACAAAAGCTGGCACGCAGCGTAAATCAGAAAAAGAAACGAGAAGAAACTCTGACTGTTGATTTCATATAGAAAATAAATCAGCTCCATCAGTATCCATGTGCCACCAAAACATATTAGAGCAACAAAAGAAAAAGATAATAGCAAAAAGGTGCAATATTGAATGTGTGTTTTTCAGTTTTTAGATTAAAGTTAACTTGTTGGGAAAAGAATTAAGTCAAAATGTTAAGATTAAAGTCAAAATATTGAGAAAAAGTCGGAAAAGGGTAGAATATCTTCTGCAGGTCAGGGACGAGGTCCTGCCCCAAGTGGAGGAGTTTAAGTATCTCAGGGTCTTGTTCACGAGTGAGGGAAGGGTGGAGCGCGAGATCGATAGACGGATTGGTGCTGCGTCTGCAGTGATGCGGGCGTTTTACCGGTCTGTCGTGGTGAAGAGAGAGCTGAGCTGGAAGGTAAAGCTCTCGATTTACTGGTCGATCTATGTTCCTACCCTCACCTATGGTCACGAGCTTTGGGTAGTGACCGAAAGAACGAGATCACGAATACAAGCGGCCAAAATGAGTTTTCTCTGCAGGGTGGCTGGGCTCTCCCTTAGAGATAGGGTGAGAAGCTCCGTCATCCGGGAGGGGCTCAGAGTAGACCTGCTGCTCCTCCACATTGAGAGGAGCCAGTTGAGGTGGCTCGGGCATCTGGTTAGGATGCCTCCCTGGTGAGGTCCAACCAGGAAGAGACCCAAAGGAAGACCCAGGACACGCTGGAGGGACTATGTCTCTCAGCTGGCCAGGGAACGCCTTGGGATTCCTCCGGAGGAGCTGGACCAAGTGGCTGGGGAGAGGGAAGTCTGGGCCTCTCTGCTTAGGCTGCTGCCCCCATGACCCTACCCTGAATAAGTGGATGGATGGATGGATGGATGGATGGATGGAAGTTTAAAATTTTCATTATATCTTGTGAAGCACCTCCTGATTTTCATTTTGAGGCACTATATAAAAAATAATTTCTCTTTATTCTTAATGATTTCAGGAAGAAAAAACCTCAAATGTAGAAATCAAAGTGAACCACATCAGAATAAATTAAAATACAATTTCCTAAAAGTCAAAAAGTTGAAACTGTATTAACACAATGAAATCCTGAATTCTATTACTCTGTATTTTTATGTCGTTACCAAGGATTATGGGTGTTTTATTGAATTTATACAGTATTTTTTTTTCTTGAAACAATCTGAAGTGCATATTTACTTCTGCAGCAGAAGAAAAAGAAATTCCTTCAATCTTTCGTAATATGAGTGTCAAACGAAAGCTTTTCTTTCTGATACCCCTTCTAAAAAAACAAAATAAACAAAGAACTTCATTAATAAAATTTAAACTTCTTTCAAGTAAGATTTTGACTTTATTCTGGAAACTTTACTTTATTTTAGTTTTATTTTATGTTTATTTTTAGTTATGTTCAGTTAGTGCAAAGGTAGGGAACGCTGGTCCTGGAGAGCCACTATCCAGCATGTTTTAGAGGATTCCCTGCTTCAACACACCTGATTTAATCAGCAGGTGATTAACAGGCTTCTGCAGAGCCTGATGAGCTGCTGAACAAGTGAATCAACTGTGCTAGATAGCAGCTCTCCAGGACCTGGGTTTCCTACCCCTGAGTTAGTCCATAGTTCTGTTTCTCCCTGCAGCCTTGTGTTTCTTCCCCAGTGTCCTGTTAATCATTTACACCTGCAACCAATCAGTAATCATCACACCTGTTCCTTGTTTCCTGATCATTGCCTCAGTCTATTTAAACTCAGTTCAGTCCTCCACTCATTGTTGGTTCCTTGTGTTTGCGCCTCATGTTTTTGTCCTCCTGCTCCTGTTCCGCTCCAGGCCACGGCTTTAATAAAACATTTCGATTTTTGAGTCTACCTGGCTGCCTCCTGGATATTCCTGCATTTTGAATCCTGCTACGACACACACTTCATGACACAAATTAATCCCCCTTTTTTCCTTTATTTTATTCTTTCTCAGTGGCCCCAATACAGTGCCCTGAGGAACTTTAGACCTTTCCAAAAAAGAAGAATTTTATAAAATAACAGCAAAAGGAACTAATAATGATGTCTGTCTGTTTGCATAAAATGTTTTGCTCATCATGGCTGTTGGGCAAAAACCTCATTTTTCTTTTTTGTCACTTTTGTAGCTTAACTCATTTGGTCACCTTTCATGTCTGTTTGCTAATAAAATGTATCAAACAGGAGTTCTGACTTAATCTTGGAGCTTTATAAGAGGTCGTGAAAGGGATGTTGTATTTTTCTATATATGTTATTTTGCAGGAGTGCAGTATTTAATTAAAACCTTCAATAATCACACAAATCTCTGGCAAAACAATGCTTAAATAATTACAAATATGTTTATTTTTCATTATATTACAGAGAGGATCTTGTATTAAAAGCACAAGAAAATCTATTATTTTTAACCTGCAAGACAGTCGTGTTAAAAGTTTGTTTATTTGTTTTAGCTCATTTAACTCGTATAAAAAAATCAGTATCTTTAATTCCCCTTTATTTACAATAAAATGCATGCTCTAATACTCCAACAGTCAAAACAAATATTGATAATTTTGCAACATGAAGCTTTTTCAGAAGGTTAAATTCAGTCTAAAAAAGAAAAAAAAAGAAAAAAAAATCAGCCTGGTGTTTGGTTGCTTCTTATATTCCCCACTGTTCCGTGTCACAGCAATTCCTCGTCCTTCCTCCGTTCACATCTGAGAGGTAGGAGGGGGTATCAGGAGGACACTCTTAAACACAAACAGCCCTTGTGTTCTGCTGCTGTCAGCACCGGTGGCACCGAGACAAAGTTACATAAGAGAAGACGCGGGGTATTCGGTGTCTGGAAAAAAGGAGGCTCAGCAGCATGACTGGAGCACTCAGCTTATTAGTAAATCAATATCAATATTCAGCTTCATGAGACGCCCAGCAGCAGAACACAAATCGGTTCCCTTATGGGACAGCGAGCTAACCTTTTCCATCATTCAGCACTGTAAATACTACTATTGTAGTGCATTCGTAATGAGCGCCAGCGCATAAAATCCCCACGCTTCTCTAATTTTCCAACTCATTTGAATATTAATGATTCTGGTGCTAAAAATAGGGGCGGAAGAAGGCCTGATTCACAGTTTCTTCCTCCGGCTGTTTTAAATCAGGGGGATGTGAAGAAAACCCCGCTTCTGTGTTAGTCATGAATTTCAAGGATGTTTATCTACGTTTTGCTTCTCAGAACTCGAGTTAGTGTGGCTGCAGGTCCTCGTACGTTTCCCCCCCGACTCCAGCTCAGTGTTTACGAGACGAAGGAGAAGTTGTTCCTGACCTCCATCATGAAGAAAACTTCAGCATCTTGGTTCAAGTGTTGCAGCGACAAAAAAGGAATGAAGACAACCTGGTTCCATACGGAGAGCAGCAGCTTTCCTCTCCCTTTGAGCGGGAGTGCTATTCTCAAAGAGTGAGCGCTGCCTGCTGCCTGGAAATGAAAGTTCATTTATTTATTTATTTGTTTGCTTGTCAGTTTGTTTGTTTGTTCGGAAAAGTTTCTTTGCAAATGTTAACTTCGATTTGAAGAAAAGTTACCCGCTCTTGCAAAATAAGTGCATGCACAAAATTAAAACAAACCTGAAATGATGCTCTTCTGAATAGATTTTGAGATATTGGGTCATCATGTAAAAAAAATCCTTGCTTTACAGCTTTTTGCAGATTATGAACTATTTGTGATGACGTCAGAGTCCGACTTCCTTCCTTCTGCAACAGTCTATTGTCTTGTACAATCATAGGTTTATAGTTTTGACACATGCTATTATTTTTTAAGCATCCTTTTGCATCATACGTTTGAGTTAAAACAGATTGTAGGTTGGAGGATGCGTGCATGCTAATGTGTCACTCAGATGGAGAGGATTGAAGGATTGAAGGATAGATGGATAGATGGATCGATGGCAAGGAAGAAAGAAAATACCGCAGGTCAGAGATCTCATTATTCTTTATAACTGAATGCATATTGATCCGATGCTCTGCTTGAACAAGATGTGCCTGCTGTACTTGAGAAAAGATAAAAGCTAAAACGTGCCACACAAGTTAAATCCTTTTCTATTTGATGATGTAAATGCTTGTGTAGACCTTCTTATAGACTGACCATAACAACAATACGTTCTCTTTCCATTTTAGCAGAAGGATATGGATATTATTGCCTTCAAAATAGCATTTTCGTCAAATGTTTGTCTGATTTCTTGTCTGATAATCATTCAAGTTTGGAATCGTTTTTAAGTTATTTACAAAAAGATTTCACCAAACAAATTCATAATGAGTCGAGAAACAGAGGCGTGTTTGCACAGAAAAGCCATGGCTGGGGTTTGAACCTTCAACCTTTTCAGTTTGCGACACCAGTGCTATCAACTGCACCACCACACTGCAAAAACTGATTTCTAAGAATTTTTTTAAAGCCTCATTATTAGACATTTTATGTTATTTTTAGTGTAAAAATAAAAATAAAATCTTATCTAGAAAAACAGCATAACTTAAAATAAGGTAAATATTCTTAAATATGATTCAAATTTTCTTGTTTTGAGTACAAAATCTGCCAATAGGGTAAGCAAACGTGTGGCTAGAAGTAGAAAAACTAGCAAAAAATCTAGTTTTAGATTTTTTTTCTCTTTAGACTAAAAATAAAATAAAATGTCTAAAAATGAAACTTTTTTTACTTTCTTAAAAAATCTACTTTTGCAGTGCACGCAGCACAAAAACAGAATCTGCACTAAAACTGATTTCTAAGAAAATAAAAGTCTCATTTTTAGACATTTTATTTTTAGTCTAAAAAGATTCAAAATTTTTGATTTATTTACTAGTGTTAAGAATTCTAGCCAAGCAAATTTTGCTTACCCTATTGGCACATTATTTTTACTCAAAACAAGAAAATTTGGATCATATTTAAGAATATTTACCTTATTTTAAGTAATGGTAATTTTCTAGAGAAGAATTTTTTTCTTTTTAGACAAATAATAAGAAAATATGTCTAAAAATTAGACTTTTTTTACTTTCTTATAAATCAGTTTTTGCAGTGCAAATTCTGTTTTTGAGCTGCGTGCATTGCAAAGCTGATTTCTAAGAGTTTTTTTAAAAAAGTCTCAATTTTGACATTTTATTTTATTTTTAGTCTAAAAAGAAAAATAATTATTACGTAAAATCAGGTAAATATTCTTGAATATGATCCAAATTTTGTTGTTTTGAGTAAAAAATCTGCCAATGGGGTAAACTTGGCTAATGGGGTTGCTTGACTAGAATTCTTAAAACTAGCAAAAGAATCTAAATTTTGATTTATTTGCTAATTTTAAGATTTCTAGCCAAGCAAATTTTGCTTAACTTATTATTGGCAGTTTTTTTCTCAAAACAAGAAAATTTGGATCATATTTAAGAACATTGACCTTATTTTAAGTAATGCTATTTTTCTAGAGAAGATTCTTTTTCTTTAGACTAAAAATAAGAAAAAAAAAGTCTAAAAATGAGACTTTTCCACTTCCTTAGAAATCAGTTTTTACAGTGTGTTACCGCTTTTGGTTTTAGCGTGCCATCCCAAGATTATTGATCTCCTCCTTTTGACCACTTAGTAAATGTGCTGGTTTGTTCTACTTAATACCTTTGTGTTTTCACCAGTCCATGAGGCAAAACAAATACATTTTTAAAACCTACAAATATTAGAAATTAGATACTTGATCGTGCAGTTTGCCCTTTTTTTATTCCACTGTTTGAACTCCATTTGTGTGGCAACGCGAGAGCAAAAGAAATGGCACTTATGGAAAGGTTGGAGCAGCATGCCATATGTGGCTTTCTCAAATAGCTATTCACATCCCTGACATTGCAAGGACAGCTGGTGGGTGGCTCGCTGGCTTGGCACACAGAGCCTGAGTACACTCGGATCAATAGGCAGAACAAAGGCAAAGTTAAGCTGCCTCTGCTGGAACATGATTGAAATGATTTCTCCTTCTCTCTCCATTACTCAGCTCCTGCAACAGACTCATCAGGGGAGGCATATTCCTGCTCTTTTCTCATCCATTCACCACTAAGGGATAGTTCTGGTATATTCCTAAATATATACATGTATATATGTTGTTTTAGCGAGAAATATGCCAGAAACAAAATAGACTAATCAGGAAATTGAAATGCTTTTATGTATAATCATCTTGCTTTCTTCTCACGCCTGAAAAACTAACCAGATGTCGCCTCATTGGAACCAAACCTATACGCTATAATTGACTCTAGCTACAGATGATCGTCCTATTCAGTGTCAAACATGATCACAGCTTTTCTTTTCTTTTTTGGGCCAAACGTCGCCCTTCTGGCACGTAGTTCAAACCTAAATTGCAAATCAGCCCCAGCTGGCACTGGCGCTGCATGCACCGTTAAAAACATGATATTTATGTATCACAGCGACACTGTCCATAAATAAAAGATGCCATTTGCAGTCTGTTCCTAAATATCTGGATTTTTGGGAGTGAGAGAGGAAAAAAAAAACCACTTCATCCTCATCTCTGTACTTGCTGGAACAGATGCTGTGCTTTTCAGTTTGGTTCCTGGATTTCATCATGACTGTGAAAACAAAAATAACATACCTGGGAAAAGTTTCAAAGATTAGCGCCTGCTCCAAGTAAACCTGACTGCAAGGTGTAAAATGAGCAATGAGCTGCATTTATGCAGGAAAATGCAGGTGTTTGTGTTGAGCCGAGGACAGACCGCACATAATAATCCAAATAAATGTCAGTGATTAATTACGTTTTGCATGTGACGTAGTTTGTGGCATTTAGGGAGTTCTGTGTGGACCTAAACCTGTAAAAGCACATCAAGTCTGATGAATAGTTTAAGATTGCAAAAACTATTTATTAGTTTTTTTGAGCTCCTCGAGATTATTTCCACACCAGATCCAGGGACTGCTGACAGCTGCAGCACACACCAACAGGTTATCAAGATGGGAGGGAGTATTATTGAAAAAGTCACTCAGGTGTGCTCATTAATGGATGAAATGTCAGGCAATGGCAGACTTTCTGTAGAGGTGACATGTGTCGGAAGCAGGACTGCTCTGCATCTCGACATGTCCACTCGCCCTGCTTGCATGGATGGGATTCAGCAGCTCTTTTTCAGATTTGGAGCTAAATGGGTTTTGATGTGAAGCAACTGGGACCAGTAGGATGCTGAATTTGTTACCTTTGAGTTTAAAAGGAAGTTTAATCATTTTGGTAACAAGGGCAGGCGTTAGGGTTAGCTTGTGCACTGTTGAATCATTTTCAATTCTTAAAGAGCAAGTTCACTCAGAAAATGCAGGCTAAACATTGTTTTCGGACATATCGTGTTAATTTTGGGGGGCACGCACAAACAACGCTTCAAATCAGTGCAAGTTACGTGTGGCAGCCATTTTAAACACGCTTACGCGTTGTTAAACAGCAAGTATATTCCAGGCATTAGCGTCCAGGAGAGAGCACAGAACGTCTCAGCTAGGAGATGCTAACCGTTAGCATTAGCAACTCCACAACATGGCAGAACGTTTTCAGGCTTGTGTTATGTGTGAGATAAAACATCAACGTTGCAAAGCAAACAGAGTCAGTTGCACTGCTGTTAGCCAATCAGAGGCAAGAATGTCAGGAAATAAAACCTCCAAATTCTGCCCTGTTCTGCTCTCTACTCCTTTGACTCACTTCTAGTTCCCGAAACAGGAGCGCTAGAGCTTTTTTCCCACAGAAATTGACTCACAAGTCATTCTTTTAAACAATACACTGCAGGTGTGTTGGAAAAAATGATTGAACTTGGTCTTTAAACAGCTGCATGAGTGAGTGACCTCACAAAAATGATGTTTTACTTGAATATTGCTCTAATAAATTACACTGTTTTTGTTGTATTCTACTTGCTGAGAAGCATTGTTAATCCAAGATGTAGAGAAATGAATTGCTCAAGCAACTGTGGCACACAATCCTTAAGAGCACACAGACAGATGGACACAGTGAGGAGAGGCCATGTTGAGGCTGAAACAAAGAGAGTGGCATGATGGAGGCCTTCATCACAAAAGGATTCCATAAAACAATGGTTCCCTGGTGGGAGGTGGCAGCAGCGAACATGAACATCCGTGTTTGGCAGACCTTGAGGAAGAGGCTACAGAAAGAGCGAGGGAGACATTTTGGGAAGAGAAATGAAGCAGAAGGGGTGAGAAGGAAGACCTGCCAAGGAGACCCCTCCTGACAAGCAGTGCCACCTTGTTAAACCTGTCCCCTGGAGTCCCAGGCAGATGCTCTGCTTTTCTATGATAATGACCGAGCTGCTAGCAGCTAGCAGCGTCACGCTCCCTTGAACAGCTATTGACCTGAAAGTTGTGACTCGCGTTCAGGCCAGTTCCGACTCGCCAATCTCACACTAGGCTTGATGTGTTTTACTGCAGTCACATTACTACACCAGACATTGTCCTAAACACCTCCTTGCACATGCTTCTTTTCTACGTCCGTGCCGCTCCTCCCCACCGGCTCTCTATGTGGGTGCTGGGTAAAAGTGGCTCCAGATTCAAGATAATCAATTACGTCTTTAGAGCTTTGAAAATTAACTCCCCGGGCTGTGTAAACTGCAATTAAGGACATGAAAGCGTAACCTTATAATTTGCGTCTTTTTCACCCATTTATATTAAGCAGACCCACTGCTGGCAAGCATCAAAGCACACTCAGCACATAGAGCCCAAGAGTCAAGAGTTTGGAGGAGAGACAGGCAGGCAGGCAGGCAGACAGACAGAGGAGGAGAGACCAGCAGGTCTCTGAGGTTTAGCCTGTTTATATGATCTGACCTGTGAGTCCTCATACAGACTGAGCAACATTATCCAGGTCAGAATGAAGCAGGATGGATGTTTTCTGACTCGTTTCACTATTTTTGCACAATTCTTTAGATATTGGCTTATTTTTGTTGATCAGCTTGTGATATTGGTCAAAAGATAACAGTGGAAAAAATTATTTAACAAATCAATATATATATATATATTTCTTCTATTATATTTTTTAAATTAATTTAATTGAGTTGGAAAAGGGTAGAATGCCTCCTCCAGGTCAGGGATGAGGTCCTGCCCCAAGTGGAGGAGTTTAAGTATCTCAGGGTCTTGTTCACGAGTGAGGGAAGGGTGGAGCACGAGATCAATAGGTGGATTGGTGCTGCGTCTGCTGTGATGCGGGCGTCGTACCGGTCTGTCGTGGTGAAGAGAGAGCCAGTTGATCTACGTTCCTACCCTCACCTATGGTCACGAGCTTTAGGTAGTGACTGAAAGAACGAGATCGCAGATACAAGCGAAATGAGTTTTCTCCGCAGGGTGGCTGGGCTCTCCCTTAGAGATAGGGTGAGAAGCTCGGTCATCCGGGAGGGGCTTGGAGTAGACCTGCTGCTCCTCCACATCGAGAGGAGCCAGTTGAGGTGGCTCAGGCATCTATAGGATGCCTCCTGGACGCCTCCCTGGTGAGGTTTTCTGGGCACGTCCAACCAGGAGGAGACCTAAAGGAAGACCCAGGACACGCTGGAGGGACTATGTTTCTCGGCTGCCCAGGGAACACCTTGGGATTCCCCCGGAGGAGCTGGCCCAAGTGGCTGGGGAGAGGGAAGTCTGGGCCTCTCTGCTTAGGCTGCTGCCCTGTGACCCAACCCTGGATAAGCGGACAATAATGGATGTGTGGATGGATGAATAATTATGATCCTATTTGGTCAGGATTTAGGATTTTTTTTTACAAAATTTCATCTCTGCTTTTTTTTTTGCAGATAATGTCGTTTTGTTTGCATCTGCAAGCTATGACCTTCATGGATGGATGGGTGGGTGGGTTGATTGGTTGGTTATTCTGCCATTTTATAATGACAGTTCAAATTCTAACACACACACACACACTCAACTTCTTGGGATTTTTAAACACCAACCCCCTGCAGATTCATTCTGCATCAAAGCTTTACAGTTTTTTTCGATTGCTAAAACTCAAAAAGCAAAATTGAGGCACGATTTTCACAACCTCTACTTCTGTTCCCAATCGCTTGACTCAATTTATCACTACTCAAGATATCCTTCTCATATTAGAACTCTGATTTTCCTCCTTTACACTCTGATGTCAATTTCACATTACCTTGCTGTCAAAACACAGCACACAATTATCAGGTTTACACACACTTCTCACATAAATCCTCAAAGCTTCAATCAACATCACACAAATATTCAAATCTCTAAACTTTCGGGTCTGGCGAGCAATTCGCAATCAATGACTGCAGCATAAAAGGAGGCTTGACGCTCTGTTGTGTTTGATGAGTAATGGAGAACAGAGACAACAGACAACAGAGAAGGAGAGGGGTACGTATGGGAGTAGGAGGAGGAGGAGAAAGAGGAGGAGGAGGACATCGCCTGTGATGTTGACGCGGCCCTCTGGCCAGACAGAGACCGGAGGCATGATGCCCCATGAATATGCTTGAATGGGAGGGGGGGGTTAAAAATAAAGTGTTTTGTCTCTAAATTTGTGTGTGTGTGTAATGTTTGTCTATGAGAGAAGTGGGCATTGTAATAGATTCAGTGTGTTGCATTTCTCTAATTGTGTTTTCAGTTTTGCTCTTCAGTGTTCTTTCCATGCTTGGTATTCTGCCAAATGCTACTTGTGTTTATTCAATGAATGGTATGTGTGTGTCATGTGAAAATATGGCTGTGTTTACCAAATGAAAACACGTGTTCCATTTTGTAAACATGTTACGAGATTTGATGGCAGAGTTGTTTTGCAAAGGGATGCCAGGGTTTAGCAATTTGTGTGTGATGTTTGGGGTTTTGTGTGTGCAGTTTTGAAAGAAACGTACAGTTTCGACAAACGCGTTTTAGCAATCGAAAAAAACTGTAAGCAATTTTGTGGATTTTAGAAAAGATCTATACATCTTATAAAATGCATGAGAATGATGCAAAAAGGTTTCCTGACAGCGTGTCTTTACACATCTTTATGAATCAGTCTGAATCAGTGTGTTTGCTTTCTATAAACCAGTAGAAAGAACCCATATTTATCCTGATGATGAACATGCATCAGAGCCGGTAGGAGCTTCAGTGTGCTCCAGGTTTACTCATCCATTTGCAACAAGATATTTTAATTCTATTTCTACTTCAGTAACAGTAATGAGCCCAAACTCTGATAGGAAGAATAAATGTTTTTGCAGCATTTTACTACATAATTACAGGTTGGCTAAAGCTTAAAATAACTTAATTTTCATTGTGGAATGAAAAAAAAGCATTTTAAGGTTGATTTGTGCATTTGTAGCATAAAATAATGAACTACACATTTAGACTCTTGACCTGAAACAGCCAACAAAGTCGCTAAATATGTTTTTCTCTGCTTTTATTTATTTGCAGTATTTCAAACTGATTTTACGGCATCATGTCACGTCATCCATCAAAAGGTTGATTCGTTTCTTTTCTCTGAATAAAGCCCAGATCTCTCTGAATGTAGTTTTAAAATGCTGTGCAGTGCTTTGTGGTCACAAGCCAGCAGTTGAATATGAATCTGACAGACAGAATCTTCTCAAGAGCCTCAATCTTGGGAGGAGGATTTAAAGTATTTACTGTAAGGGCAAGCTTCAGTTCTTTCTAAATCCTTGTTTAACCTCAGCACACAGATCCGGAGGCCATGACTAACAAAACCTACGGAGATCATTTAGACAGATGAAGATGATGCATGAGCCACTTCTCAGACCTGCATTCCTCATGTTTTCCATGTGCTTTATCTACTTCATGCAACCTCGTCGACCCATTCTGCTTTCCAACTTTGCTGCAGATGTCTTTCATCTTTGTTCTTTTGGCTAAAACAGGAACAGGCAGGTTATGGAGAGAAAAGTATTAAAGGAGACACTTTTTTCTGTCTCTTTGTGACAGGGACTTTCACTGTTAGAGTCCTCCCTCTGCTGAGTTAGGTCATTACAGCGGCTGCAGAGAATCTGGGAGGAAAGTGGGCCTGAGGGACGGTTAACACTGTGAGGTTCTCCTAAATGCATTCCTATATTGGAACATAAATGTTCTCCCAATATCATAATAGGATATTTTATGACTATCAAAGGGTGGGACGTTAATGTGAATAAGGTTGGTTTTTATTAGTATTTGTAAATGGATTTGGTCGCGTAAACCAGTGTTTCTCAATTATTTTCTGTGATGCACCCCCTAGGATAAATTAGTGCCCATCCATCCCCGCAGAGAAATGAGCAAGCGGGGGTGGGGCGCACGTATTCTCCTACAGGGAATCTCTGATGGGAGTGGGGAGGTGATGTCAGGATATCCCAGAGCAGGGGTGAGAGTGTGCTGCATTGTTTTGATCTGTTTGTATTCTCTTTCGGGGAATCGCTGAGCGGGGCGATGGTCTCTTGCACCCCCCAATTCAGAACCATTGACTTATACCACTAAACTTATACTGTACACTGATCGTGCACTAAAGGGAATCAGCACCTTGGACAGCGCCACACTGTTAAATATTCCTTTTCCACCATTCAATGTGAAAGTCCAGTGGAGAAGCCCAATCCCCTCTCTCCACTGACACTCTCCAGCACCTCCTTGGTGATCCAAGGCATTCCCAGGCCAGATATTATCCCTACAGTGAGTTTATGGTTTACCCTGGACTCTCCTCTCAGTTGGACGTGCCAAGAAACCAGATGCTTGAACCACCTCAGAATCAAAGCTCCTAAACTGATGACCAAGGCTAAGCTCTCTCTCTCTCTTCCGATGTATGAAGGAAGCCAACTGGTTGTATCTCAGATCTCATTCTTTAAACTATGATACAAATTTCTAAACTAAGGGTGAGGTTCCATCTCTTGCTTTATCTAACTGTCACTCATGAACAAGACACCAGAACATCCACTCGAGGCTAATGCCCACTCTCAACTGGGAGAGAGGAGCTGGGATCTGATTCTCACCCTTGCTGCAACACACTCAGTTGTAACCAGTGGCGCCCCCAAGGGGTGGCTGGGGGGGGTCTTGGCCACCCCTGGAAAATTGCTGGACCCAGAGGGAAGACCTCCCCTACTTTAATACATCTTGTTCATGTTTACTCAAACTCTACATTCATTTTCTTTAATCAAGATATAAATATAAAAGTAGGGATGCTCGATATTGGCTTTTTTTACCAATTTTGCCACTTTATTGGGTACACCTGTCCAACTGCTCATTCTGACTGCTAAATGACTTGCAGATGACCTGATTCTGATCATATTCTGGGTCAAGGGTCTGCGGGTAGCAAAAATAAATGTGAATTCTATAAAGAATCAATAGGATATGCAAAAACACAAAGTAAAGGTAAAAAGTAAGCAGAGTGTATGTTCCTACACCACAGTTTTTGAGCTCTTCACTGCTCCTCCACCAAAACTATGTTCAACAAGGCAGAGATTTGTGATCTAACTGCATCATTTTAGCTCACAGGGATCAAAATTTGCTCCAAGAGGGCAAAATAGCCAATCAAATTCAAAAAAGTACAATTCAAAGCGTGTGCTTTTATTAAATATTGATTTTACACTCCTGGTTTTGAAGGAAATCGTTCGATGCCCTTGTGCTACTTTGCTCTACAGTGAACAGGAGTTACATCACCCTTGAATCACTCATCTGAAACTAAAAAGAGTCGAGGTAAACACAAAATCTGTGGAATGCAAAACGGCTTTTTGGTTTCCACAGTGAATGTTAAAAAGATTGAGTCTGACTTCTATATCACTAATTACCCTTGTTTGCTTTTGTTTTGTCTTCGATTGCATTTGCTTTGAAGACTGGTATTTCAGTAAAACTGCCATCATTACAGAGAAAAAATGAAGCCGATTTTCATTTTTTTAATAGGAGGGATCTGAGGCTCAAGTGTCAGAGCAATCGTTCGCTTACCGCTCATCGTGTCCTTGAACGAGGCGAGAGCAATACACAGAACTGAAAGTTGCACGTAATGGCAAGGAAGCTCCTAGCAAGACATGCTTCTGAATTGGTGTGAAAAGAAGCTTGTGCATTCTGATGCTAGGTAGGCAAATCATTTGTGTGCAGATGCACAACACAAATGTCTAATAAAGCCAAAGAAGGGGTTGTGTTCAACATTTTCACATGGCATCATTATATAGGGGTTAGGAAACAGCCGTGTTTTGCATTTCCAACCCTGCTTGAATGCAACAGTTTATGATGATGCACAAAGTTTATCATTTCATAAATAAATAAACAAACATGGGCAGGAATCACCTCTAAATGAGGTGATGGACGACATTATTTAGCTTGTTTTGACAGGAGATGTAATTACCATCATTAGTCTCTGTATCACTAACGTTCGACTTAATTATACATATTTGTGCTTACTCACTACATATCTTTGTTATAATGTATTCACTTACACAAGTGTGGACTGGCAGCTGCTGCGCAACCTTCAACATCAAAAATGATAAATGAATAACAGTCAGAACAAGATATTTCTGTGTTAAATAACAGATTTTTCAGGCGATGTTTGTGAATTATTCAAATCCAGCCACATTGCATTACAAATGTGAGTCACTTTCTACATTTTTAATGCTTAGCCTTAAAGCCACACTCCTGAACTTTGCGGATATACGGTCTCTGGCGCCCTCTCAAGGCTTGCTGCGTAACGTCACTGTCATAACATCAAATCTCTCTCGCACGCGCATAAGAGGCATGTTTACATTACTAATATCAGGCAAAACAATGAAAACAAACTTTTCCACCTCCACACATTGAGTAAATAGTTTTATCAGGACTGTATAACAACTTTATGCCCGACCAAACACAATTACCCTGGTGAAATCATTTATTACTTACCTAGCCATTAGCAGCACGGCTAGGTCAGAGTCCGTAGTTCATGCTGTTCTTTCTAAAAGAGCTCTCCAGCGAGGAGAAGACGGCCCAATATTAACTCTGGTCTTTGCTCTTGCTCTATCGCGTCCTCTTTTTCTTATATTCCTCTGATAAGGGATTTCAAGCTTTCTTTGGTGGATTTGCCACTGCTCAAGTCTCTAAACCGCGGGTCTACGTTATTATCACTTTTTCTTTCTGTTACACAATCAGGAGTTGTTTTTACCTTCTTTTTTCTGCTGACGTTTCGATCGCAACTATGCCGCGGTTGGCGACATCACTTCCTTCTCAGTTTATCCGTTTAAAAAAAGGGTCTACGTTATACTTCTATGGCAAGCCAAAGGGATCAAAAAAGCGTGCGTTCTAAACTCGCGTTATGTTCGTTATGACATAATGCGTGTTTAGAATGCGCAATTTTAGAACACGCGTTTTTTTGCCCCCTTTGCTGTCAAAATGCGTGTTCAAGATGTGTAAACACGCATTATGTCATAATGGCCATAACGCAAGTTTAGAACGCACACTTTTTTGACCCCTTTGGCTTGCCATATAGTGCCGTAAAGCAACACGCAATCAGTACTTTCGGCGGCAGACCACGGGTCAAAAACTGTATAGTGCGATAAACAGACGTGGGACCTCCTAACACTATCACGGCTCCGAAAATGTACATAATAGATGATAGTATGCTGCCAAAACTTTGCAAAAACATTATTTTAAGGTGTAAAAGTTGCGGAATGTGTCTTTAACAACAATTGTTTTAAACACATTTCACTTTTTTTCTCAAATCCTGCAGAAAAGGAAGACACTTTACAGCTCAGATGTCTAGAAAATTATCGGTCAGTTAATGAGGATATTATCAGCTGTTAACTCAGATTTTAATGCATTATGATCTATTTCTACTGATTCTACTTTTATTATGAGTTTCTAGGGCCTAAAACAAGAAATAAAATTTCAAGACGCCCAACTTTTTGCAGTGGGGCAAAAAAGTATTTGGCAGCTGCCAATATAGTATAGCCGTATAGTTTAGGGCTGTTTCCTTAGTATTCTCAAGATCATTTGTACCCCACAAGGTGAGATCTTGCATGGAGCCCCAGGTCGAGGGAGATTGTATTTATTACATTTTCTAATAATTGCTCCAATACTTGATCTCTTTACTTTAAGCTGTCTATTGTAGATTGGCTCATATTTTATTTCTCTTTAGTTTCCCCCTTATGTTTGTTAAGCCTTAGTGTTGTCAAGTCCCTGTTTGTTTAGGATCCTTTTGAATCAGTGACCTTTGACCCCTGTGTTTCCTTAGCAGTTGTTTTGTTCTTTATAGTTATTCATTCTTCTGTTGGTTACTCCTCAGTTAGCTTCTGTTTACATTTAGCCTCCTTATTCTGTTCCACTGTTTCCCCAGCATTTATTTTCTCCCAGTGTCCCCCAGTGGAGTTTAATTTCTCAATCTTTAGTAATGTTATCCTTTATTAATTATCCTACTTGGTTGTTTATATTCTCTTCCAGTCATTTAGTTTCCGGTTATTCTGCCTCCATTTCCCATAGTTCTGTTCTTTCAGTGTCTTTGTGTTTTTCCCCAGTGCCCCGTTAACCAGTCACACCTGCAACAGATCAGTAATCATCACACCTGCTCCCTGTTTCCTCATCACTGCCTCAGTGTATTTAAACCCAGCTCTGCCCGTTGGTCTTTTTCGGTTCCTTGTGTTTGCATCCTTATATTTTTGTCCTCCTGGTTCTGCTCCAGACATCTGCCTTAAATTAAACTTTTGATTTTTGAACATACCTGGCTGCCTCCTGGATCTACCTGCATTTTGGGTCCTGCTACAACATTCACCATTTTCACAACATCCCAGTCTTGTGCAGGTCTTATCTCTGGTATCCTTAGACAGCTCTCTGGTCTTGGCCATGTGGAGGTTGGAGTATAGCTGTTTGAACGTGTGGACAGGTGTCTTTTACACAGATAATATCATGGAGGACAGAAATGTTTCTTAAAGAATAAGTAAGGTCCGTATGAGCCAGAATTCTTGCTTGTTTGTAGATACTTTCTTATTTCCTGCACCGTTATACAAAAAAATTTTTTTAAAAATCATACAATGTAATTGAAGTGATGCAACCATTTTAGATGGTATGTACTATAGCATGATCACCAGTATATTGTGAACACACATATATACGTAGACACCCCGTGGGGCTGCCGTAGTGGCCTGCCGCCATCTTAGTTGGGTCTCTATTCGCCCTCAGTGCATTCATTTCTACTAAGGATGTTGCTTACCCAGCTAAAAACCACATTTTATCAAGCTTTTTCACAAAATCAGACACATGGTATGGCACGATAATTAAAATATAAATATAATTAAACAAAATATATTAAAATAAATTAAAATATATAATCCCATCAGGTAGGCTAGAAAAGTCAATAGTGATCCCACATGATCTGGTTTATAGTACGCCTGTTGTTGCAACCGTAGATTGCGCAAAAACGGGCATAGTTGCTCACTCTGCATTGACTTTGCAGAGAGAGGAGACCCATCCAATATGGCGGCGACGCTGTTACGCTCTCTAGCGCCCAATGGGGCATTTACGTATTCATGTCTATGATTGTGAATGCATGGGACAGTCGTCCAGGACATTTTATTCGATGTGACTGACAGAATGGACACAAAGTATTGTTTTTATTTATGTGTGAGTGGATGATTAAAATAGACCCTGTAGACTCAGACAGGGTTAAAATAGACCATTTAAATCTTATGACAGTACAGTTGTGATGGAAAATCAAATTAACAAGAAGCATTTTCTAGAAGAAACATCAAATATTTGACCTGCAGAGATTTTCAATGACACTTTAGCCATTTTTAACTCCAGATGTGTGCTTGTTTCCTTCAAGTCCATCTTATGGTAACGCTGAGGGAGTAGGACATAAGATAAGTAAAACAGTAGGCCATCCAACTTGTTTCAGAAAGCTTCAAACCAAGTTTCAGGAATTTTACTAAAACAAATATTTTCTATCTGTCCTTTATTCTTGAAATTCAAATAAAGGGAAAAAAATGAACACAAAAGTGAGTTTCTGTGTTCCAGCCACAGTCAAAGTTCCTCAGTGCCCTCAGATGCCTTGGGGGAGCCCCTGGATGGTGCACTTTCAGCAGGATTTGGGTGTTTTATTTCAACCTTCCAAGTGTTGAAACCAATGAAGACAAGTCTTACACCAACCAATGGTGTCATCAATAATAAGAGAAGGTGAGGTGGAATTAAAGGGGCAGACGAAGCCACACTGGCGGAAGATGTGCCGTGACACTTCAGGAATCTGTTATTTGACAACTTCCTCTCTCTCATGTGAGAGTCTGTCAGAGGACAGGAGACGGTTAGAAAGGACGCTGCCACCTCCTTTCATGTCCAGTCCTCCGGGTTTTGTCAGGGAGGTGTGATTGAGGGTACAGAGAGTGGCAGAAACATTGGAGGACGTCAGGTTCTAAACACCGCTGAATATTTCATGCTTTACAAAATACGGTTAGTCCTCTTCTTCCACGTACGTTGAGGGAAACCAGCCCACCTGAGATGTTGGAAAACAGACAACAATTAGGTGGAGCAACCTTAATTCTGCACAAAAACATTTTCACATATTTGTAGATGGGTTAAATTTTAGTTTAGCTGTCACTACCTTGGATTTGTGCAGCCTATGATGTAAAGTGACATGGACAGATGGAACTAAGAGAGAGCCTAAAATGCTGTACACATGCTAATCCACTGTCATTTAAAGCAATCAAGACCTTTATGAACCTGCAACCTTCCGATTACGTTGGGGACACCACTCCTCTGCTACCGTCGTCCCAACTTGGGCCTAAATGCTCAGCGGTGAAGGTTACTCCTTGGAATGTATTGAAATGCAATAAAGGATTGTTTCCCTCATGACCTCAAATGTGACCCAACTCTAGTAACTCTTAAATCAAAATTGAAAACTTTTGGGCATTTATTAGCCCATGAATGATTGTTTCTTATGCTGCACCTTCTGCACTGTAACTGCTCACCCTTTAACTTTGCCTTTTAGCTGATTCTTAAATCTGAATTTGTGTATTTTAATTATGCTCACGTTGATTTTGCTTTTCTTGCTCCTGGAAAACCCATTGAATTATGTCTGTGTATGAAATGTGCTGTACAAATAATGCTGCCTTGCCTCTTCCTATTCACTAAATAAGTTTGTATAAACCTTTTGTTTTATGTCCTTAATTATAAATTCTTTGTTTACTTTTAGTAATTCTGGTACTATTTTAGGCCAAGTTTTTTCCTAATAGAAAAATTAATGATTCATAAGATCTCTTACTTTCAGACAACTTTTAATGCTGACCTACGCTCAGAGTTCAGCACTGATGAGCAAATCTTGTTCCATCTTTAGATTTACCAACGGAGATTTTCCACTCTTACAATACAAGTAGCATAACCAGTCGATATATATAAATAAAAATTTATATTTAAAATATATAAATAATTTAAATTTTAAATAAATAATACATTTTAAATTAAAATTTATAAATAAAAATAAAATTTTCCATTAAAAATTCAACTTCTCAAAATCCTGTAGTTCTTAAATCATTCTTAAAGGAGCATGGGGCAGGATTTGTAAAACAGTAAGCATGCATGTGCATTTTTTTAAAGCTAATGGGTGACGAAGCATGATAAACCAAAAAGAATGAGGCCACCCATGTATCGTTACATTTTCTTGAACAGCCTGTGTGCTGCAAAATGTGCTGCAGTTCGATCCCGGATTCCCCACGCTGTGACGTCAGTTGACACCGCTTGCTTGTTCTGGACGGCTTCAAAACAGGAAGAAAATGTATGCGGTTGATTAAACTGGGAATGGTCCACACTCCAGATCAGTAGGTGGCGGTAATGTACCTAAACGTTGCTTGCTGACTGCCATAAAACCCCAAATAGAAGGAGAACTCTGTCAATGGATTTTACCGCAACTAGCAAACGACCACGCGCAACTCAAAGCCCACTAAAGAGTGGTACAAAGAAGAAAGTTGTATCAGCTGCATCTCGTGAGGCAAAAACCAAATATGATAAAAGTCGGATATCTGCTACGCAATTGACGAATGGAGGCTACTTCAACTAGATCTGGGACTGAAAAAGGACGCTGACATGGCTCATTTCCTAGTGACCAGGTACGAAACATTATATACATATAGGTTGTGTTTAGAGCTTGATAGGACAATGATATGACCTCGACGATGACTCGGAGAGAGCTAGCCTGCAGTAGCATTAGCTCTGATCATGCTACAGCTGTTGTGTTTGTGTGTTAAGTTTGTGCGTGCTCCCGTGCTGGGCGGCACTTACTCGCAGCGCCGGGCGCAGCGCTCGTGAGTTTCGTTTCTTCATCTTGCCCCATGCTCCTTTAACGCCAAAACCAATCATCTCATATTTTTTAGCACATTTGTTTCCCATAAGAACCAACATTAAAAGACTTGCGTTCCTATTGTGTAAACTTGTGTGACACCTACCCTGCCATCAACTTCTCCCTTCCACCACCCGTTGGGCATCTTGTTGTAGATCCGGATGACGTCTCCCTTCTGTAGAGTGAGCTCCTGAATATCTTTAGAGCAGAAGTCATAACGTGCCACTGCCACACCCACCACTCTAGGAGAAAACACTGAGACAGAGGAAGAGCTTTGGTTTAGTACTGGGGCCCTTTCACAAAACATATTAAAACATTTTTGAAATTAGGATGCAGTTTCATGCAAAAAATGAATTTGCATGCTTGTTTCATCAGATGCACGTGCTAATTTCTTGTATTAGAAATCAAAGAAGCAATAACACAAAATGCAACATCTGTTTCACAGGAATGCTGGGTGTCTTTCAGGTTTTGACTCACAGACTTGAGTCATGCAGCACATGGATGCAAACACAAGGTGACAGAAATAAAAGTAACATGTTTCACGAGTAAAAACAAACATCCACCCTATTGGACCTGATGGTTCAAAAGCCATTGTGTTCATGAGTTAACTTGTTAAAAATTCATTGTAAAGTCAGTCCACGGGATGCATTCTGACTTATCAGGCTATGCAAGATTATTCCTACACATGCGGGTCAAGGCACGTATCACGTGTGAACACAAGTGTGGAGAGGTTTGCTTACTTTATCTGCAAAAATACACATGGCACAACTGTGAAGATATGCTGCATGAAAGCAGCAGATTTACACCCACATGCTCACAAAGTCACAGCATACCAAGAAAAATGCTCCAGCCCACAAATACATGCAAGCATATACAATATGTGTGCACAAGGCAACAAAAACGAACAATATATCTCATCTATTAACACACATACCATACTAGCATACCATACTAGCAAAACAAAAGCAGGGAAAACCTCCCAGTTTCTCACCTTTACTAATATTTTCAAGATATTCTTTACTTATGTTGGGTGTTCTGACAGGGCACCATACGTATCAGAGTAGCATACATGCAGTTTATGCTCATGCGTGCACATGCACATTCATCTGAACATCCGCTACGTTCTGAGGAGCCGTCAGTTCAGCATACAGATGGCAAAGTACGAGGCAAACATTTGTCGATTGTCTTCATGTTTTATCATCCACAAAATGAACTGATGAATGTGTATCACAAATTTTTATTTTACCACCTTCTAATTCTAAAAAAGTTTTAGAAAATAAAGCTTTACAATATATCAAATTGACAAGTTAGGTTGTTCAAAATAAAGTGTATGATGATCTGACGGGTAAAATGGCTCATCAGTTGCTCTAAACAAAGTGTATGATGATCTGATGGGTTAAATGGCCCATCACGGTGTCATACAGCTAAAAAATGTATGATGATCTGACAGCGTATGCCTGTCTGACAGACTTGTGCTGTCAGAAACGCATATGCTGTAATACATGTATGCCAACCTGACAATGTATGGTGATTGGACTGAACATGTTTGTTGCACATTTCTGCTGTTACTGTTTGTGCAATGAAATGAAGAGATCTCAGAGAAATGCAGACTAACTGATTTATCATTACAAAATACTCAGAATAGTCTTCAATGTGGTTAAATGTGACTTAATAGAATCATCACGAGATTACATTTGTTAACAAAGATGTATGAATCAAGACAGCTTAAGTGCCGAAACCCAGAAAACTGTGAACAAAGCGAAGGAGAAAAGCTGCACCTGTACCTGACCAGAAAGGCGAGAAGGAGGGAGGAACAAAGCCACAGCCGCCAAGAGGAACTACAGAGAAACAGAGCAAGTGATAGGGGAGTGGGGGGGGGGATGTATGTGGAAGAGGGAGGAGAAAGGGGGAGGGGGGTTCAGGCCGTAGTGGGAGCAAAGAGAAAACATAAGCAAAGTAAACACAAGTTTGACAGAAAGAGAGTGTGTGAGCAGGTAAAGGAGAGAGAAAAGTTGTCAAAGTCAATAAACAAGGAAAAGAGAATACTGGTGGAGAGCTGAGAGAAAGGAGGGCAAAACAGAAAAAAAAACATCAAACAGACATCGTCATCTCACCTGGCAGATTAACAAATATCGATCAGTCATCTAACTTTTAATTGTTCATTTTTCACTTTATGACCTCAGCTTAAACTTAAACGGTTTCCTATAAAATCTTTGAAGTCATTTTGAAAGGATTTCAGTTACTGAATAAAAAAGACAAATCCATATATTGTTAGAATAATCATTTTAATAGCCATGAAACAGCAGGATCTTCCAACTATATTTTAACTCACACAGGAAAAATAACTGGCTACTTGTTTTTCCTTTTTTTATGCAGCCATCGCCCTGGGCTGTGACAGAATTGTGTAAAAATATGCTCAATTTCAGCTGGAATCATACTGGATTAGTACTTAGAACTAGGAAAGTTCGATATTATGGGTCTACCAATCATATCGGCCGATATCGGCATTAAAATTTAATTTAGGAAAATATCAGTATTGGGTTTCAGTCTTTTAATGACACAACTTTACATATCATACACATATTATACATCAAACTCTTCAGCTACTTCTCCTCTCTCTCAAAATGTAAAAATATGACAGATCTGAGGTAAAGTTTTTTAGATATTTTAGTTTATTTGGCTTTTTTTGACTTGTGACATAGAAAATTGCTCTGTGTATTGTCAATATATCGATATATCGAATATTGGTAAAATAAAAAGCCAATATCGAGCATCCCAACACTTGCAATATTAGGCCAGATCAATTGATATAATTAGCCTGGCTCATCACTTTTCTTTCAAGGCGTTCTTGTTATTTTGCTGCTGTGTGTGTGTGTGTGTGTGTGTGTGTGTGTGTGTGTGTGTGTGTGTGTGTGTGTGTGTGTGTGTGTGTGTGTGTGTGGGCTGGCTGCATGTTTCTCTCTACCCCTCCCTCTCTGTGTTTTTACAGGTTTGAAGGTGACTAGACCAGACCAGAGGGGCTTGGTGTGGTCCTGGCGAGTTCCCAGAGGAACTCTTTTGAGGGGGGAGGTGTTACGTCCCTCTATTCAATTGGCCTGGCTGTGTGCACTTCTTGATTGCACTGAGTGGCTGCACCTGTGGGTGCAGGATAAAAGCCTGCTTGGTGCAGCTTCAGGAGATCGCCTCAGGAGTTCCTGCCTGTTGCTGAGGTCTTTTGGAGGCTGATTTTAATTTTAAAAAATTCTCAAAAACCTCCTGAATGTGTTCAGTCTCCATTTTATGTTGCGGTCCTATGAGCTGAGTTGTAACATCTAGACAATGTTTCATGTTGCAATTTTAATTTTTTATTTGTGTTTTGATTGCCAACCTCTTCCAAAGTTGTCTCACATGTCTGCAAAGAAAATACAAAAAAAATATATTTGAAGGGGTGGGTGGTAGGTGGGTGTACCACCAACTGTCGCAACACACTGAGACACTGACTTTAGTCAGCAGCTGGAGGTATAAACCTTATTATTAAGAAGACATCTTTAGAAATGTTTCATTCTAATTATGTTGCGATCACATAAAGATGTAACATGAGTTGATCCAAACACTTTTGGCTCCATTATTAAATCTCTCCTAGGTCATACAACACAGCTACCAGCATTACTAACCTTTCCAGCTTCAGATCAGGTGAGCCAAAACAGCAGCAGGTGGGTAAGCGTGTGTCTGAGCACAGCACGGCGCCCTGACAAGGAGGCGTCTCTGGTTCCACGTTACCGAGCCAGCGACAATGACTGCCCCCACGTAAAATGTGTGAGCCAGCCGACCTTCACACTGAGAGAAAACCCCCCTCTGTTAACACAACAATATGGTTCCTTTCCCTCGCCTTCTCCCCCACAGGCAGCAGCCAACACATGCCAAGCGTCTGACCAAACTCCAGACAAAACAAACGAAACGCCAAATCAACCACCTGAAGCAATTAATCAGCTGCAAGTTGTATTCAGAGGCAGATGAATTAAGCATACTGCTTTTGGATCTCGTCCATACAGGTTTTCACTTGTTTCCACAATCATTATCATAAGAAAATAAACTACAGAATGCTTTTCTTGACAGACATGAAATTATCATTCCATTGTAAATCTTTTTTCTGGCACCGGCATTCGCACACATCCGCGATGAAATGCACACAGCCAGACTTAATTAAACATTCTTGTTGGGGATTTTCCAAGCACATTTCTCCTGAGTTCTGATGGCTTTTCAGCAGCATCTTGTGCACGCTCGCGCAGACTTGCAGTCTTCTTTTCTTCTTTGCAACGAGGTGCCTGTTTTGTGATTCAAAACCTCTTTTCCCCCTTCTTTATTTTGCTTTTTTGTGTGACATCTATCTTTCCACAGAGGCTGTTTACCTGACAGAGAATACAATGCCCACACTAGTCTGCCTATGGGGGTGGACGACTTAAGGCAATAATAATCTATCCCAGAATGCACTGAGGCAAACGGCAGGTCTGTCAAGGCTTCATGAGAAAAACTTGTGCAATGAGTGGCAGGAAAACACAAAAGCACCTCTTACAGAGCTGCTTTGAAGCCCGATGCGCTCGGAGACCGACTCTGCCAAAAGAAGCCGCGCGACGAGAATGCGGCGGAATTTTACATCCAAACAGAAACAAAGGGCTAACTTTGACTTTGTTCCAGCGTTCATCTGTTCTGCTCGCCTCGGCTGCCGGTTGTTTACACATACGCCTCTCTTTAAGTTAAGACAGTTTACCTTCAGCTGCTTCCTGCTATTCCAGATCAGATCATACTTGCAAACTTTTTCTCAGTTTTACGGAGGAAGTCGTGGTCCCTCGACTGGACCGGGGGTATTCCCCCATGGGGGTGTCAGCAGGCGGCTGTCACACGTTGCTTTATTTATTTTTTTGCTGCAGCCAGCCCAAGTGGAATGTCATGTCCTGTCAGGAAAATTGTGAAGCCATCTCGGAGCTAAGCAGAGTGCGGAGTGTGACGTTTTGAAGTAGCAGGCTCCTGGTGGTTGCCTGAGGCACTGAGCCCTAACTGGGACCTCCCTGCCAAGCCTGGTGAGCTGCCGAGGCTCCTTTTTATTCCTCTCCATCACTGTTTCCCGTCTCTCTATTGTCTTTTTCTCTGTATCCCCTATTCGTGCTGTGTTGTTCTTTGCTGTGTTTTGTAGCCATTTAAACGTAGTTAGAAAATACTTCAGACAACACGGCAACTTTAGAAACAACTAATAAATCATAACTGGCCCCTACATATTAACAGGTCATGGCAGCCTTCAGGCTTTTGTGATAACTGGTCACGAGTCTCTCACGTCGCTGCATGTGGAGGAATTTTGTCCCACTCTTTTTTACAATATTGTTTAAATTCAGTCACGTTGGAGGGTTTTACAGCTTGAACAACATGTTTAAAGGTGCAATAAGTAATAATGAAGTAAGAGTGATATCCTGTGGTCACATTTGGTTACTTCAGGCCATTTTTCTAAGCAAAAAGTTAATTTCTCACTCCTGTTCCGTGCGTTTCGTGGCTGTTACCAGTTACGGATTATTGTCAGAAGATTCTAGATGACAAGCAAAGACGAGTCATACACAGTAAGTTGCTGAGTAGATAAATACATTGTAATATCTGGTGCTAGCACTATTGGGTGTTTTACAGTAGGGAGCACTTACTACACTTAATAAATCCGGTGTTAGAGGAAGTGTGGTTGTTAGCCATCTTGCTGTTAGCTTATAGTTCTAAATGACTCATTAGAGGAAGTTAAACGCCATAATTGACTCATTGTTCACTTCACACACACATTTCACTGTAATATCGAGTTGTTGGAAAAAGTACCTTGAGATATTTTTAGAGCCGACTATTTGGTTCTAATTCACCGTTAGCTCAACGTTAGCCTCTAGCTTGCTTCACCTAATATTAGAGTAAAACAAAAAAAAAGCCGTGGGTTTTTAGGGGAACAAGAAATAATTTCTGGGTCGCTCCTGTTTACTGGCTTCGGTTCTTTAAACAACTCCGGAGCTTTTTGCCTGCCAGTGTCGAATTACAAAGGCTGGCGCTACAGCGTTCGTTTGCCAGAGAATCTGCAACCTCAAAGATTGTTAATATGTCCCTCTTTTGTTTTTTATAAGGAGAAAAACTGACAATCCCCCAACTGGCTGAGAATGAAATCTGTTTCAATGTAACCTTCCTTCCAACATGATTGAGACATTAGACTGTTTTGGGATTATTTCACTGTACAATTTGTACATATTGCACCTTTAAGGTAAAAAGTTATCCTATTAGATTGTCCAGTAAAGAGCTGAATCCATGGTTCCATCTATTACAGCAAGTCACCCAAGTCCAAAAACAGCAAAGCAGCCCCAGACCATCATACCACCACCACCATGTTGGACTGTCGGTATGATGTTCTTTGATCAGAAATGCAGAGTAATAGGCCTTTCACACTAGCATCGGCTCTACCAAGCCTAGTTAGGGTAATGAGTGTTCTCATCCGGGTAGCCCGGTAATTTTCCACGCGCAACCGGACGTTTTTTCAGCCCTCTTCCCAAGGCGGTCTGCCTCAGGCTGAAACCAGTCCAACACACCCACTGCTGACTGACTGGTTAGCTCAAATTCATGCCCACCTTTAGGAGGAGACTCCGATTGGCAAATAGAATCAGCCAGCAGGGGCTTCCCACATGCACGCTTCATTATCATTCTGGATACTGTGAAGTTAACAAGCCTCTGACTGAAGCCGTTTTTTCTGTCTCTCTGGAGCACACACACACACACACACACACACACACAGCGCTGCCAGGACACACAGCACAGCAGGATGAAATATCAGTCTCCAAAAGCAACACTGCCCAGGCCGCTTTTGTTTAGGAAGACACCACAGACTTCTCTGCACTCTATTGCCCCGCCCACGTGCTCAGAAATGCGCTGATGACATCACTGATATCTTCGCGTCAATTATGGAGACCGCCCATGTGCTCAATCACGTCCGCATTCCTAAGCCAGTGTGGCACGAACGCGGCCAGGCTGGAGCAGGCGGCGTGGAGTGGAGCTGATGCTAGTGTGTAAGTGGCATTAGTGTTACAACAAATGTAGACACTTCCAAAAACTCCCACATTTGTCTCATCAGCCCTCTTCTCCCTAGTCTTGGGTATCATTGTGGTCTTTTTTAGGAAAATGTGTGATGGGCCTCTGGTTTTTTTGTTTTTTTGTTTTTTTTGGGGGAGGGGGGGGGGGGTGTCAGTGTAGTTTTTGCCCTTGGAACTTTCCTGTAGATATTGTAGTTGTCCCATCTCTTAGCGTTGAATCACGAACTCTGACCTCCACCTGAACCTAATGAGGCCTGCTGTGCTTTAAATGCTCTGGGGTTTTGTTTTGTTTATGAATATCTTTAGAATGGGTGTTGACGTGTTGCTTTTTGAGTTCTTTTAGCCTAATTCCTATTGTCTTACAGGCTAATTCTGCAGGTGAGACAGTAATCAGGCCTGGGTGTAGCTAGTGACACTGAATTTAGCTTTGTTAAACAGTTATTTCATGTTTTTACTGTTAAGGCCTGTGTTGCCTGTTCACACTAATAAATGAAATTTGAAAACTGCATTTTGTATTTACTCAGGCTTTATTTGTCTGCTATTAAAATGTGTTTGCTGAAACATTTAAGTGTAACAACAAAAGAATAACAGAAGTTTGTGAAGAAGCAAGACGCTTTATCGTAGCGATGTAGATGAGCTAAGCTCTAATAAGTTAGTTTAATTTGGCAAACAGAACAAAACACATACTTGCTTTATTGAGTTTGTATAAGAACTGTTACATTTCTTCCAGATAATATAAAAATACTCAGTGTTATATAACTTTTTATGTTTAAGGTTAATTTAAAGCCAAGTTAGCTAAACAACCTGTATCAAACCGACACCTTATGTCCTCCTGTGAAGCTAATTTATCAGATTCTGTTGATGTGTGATATTTAACAGTGCTGAACTTTAACAAGCTGTGTTTGCTTCTCCTTTTATATCCACACAGTCGTCAAGTCTATAAAGAGATAAGTTCTTTTGCATGTTTTTACATTTAAATGAGTCATGTAGAGCAGGGGTTCCCAAATTTATTTCCTTGAGGACCTCTAACCCTAACTCCATGTGTCTATCAGGACATCACACTCGTCTCGTCTTTTGACCCTGTTTGAAAATGTTTATGAGACAGATTTTCTGTCAAAAGTGTCACAGGCATCTGGAACCAATCGGTTTTGTTTCCATGAGTCAAAGTGCAACAAATGTGAGCTGCCTAACACGATGTTCTCAAACAACAGGTCTTAAAGCTTGATTGATTTTATTTTTTTGCTGAGGTTTGAATTGTTCTAGGTGGCTGGTCACATCATTTTAAAACAAATCATATCCGACTCCAGTCTGAACAGTAAACATCACACGTTGTGTTTACAGAAGTAAATATGGAAGCTATACATGTCAGATTTACTATTGCTGCTTCCAGCATCCTCCAGTGCAGAAATCTGCCATTTCTCACACTTCAGGGATGAAATATGAGAAGAAAAACACAGGTTATGTATCTGATTCAGAACCGCATCAGAAAGTCACTGGGTTGATTTAGAGAACATCAGATGTGTTTTGTTCTGAATGTCATAAACAAATCAGATCTAAGTCGCAAGTGAGAAAAAAAGTTGAATTTGGGACACTTTTGACCGTAGGGCAGGGCTAGGGAACCCTGGTCCTGGAGAGCCGCTATCCAGCATGTTTTAGTTGTTTCCCTACTTCAACACAGTTGATTCACCTGTGCAGCAGCTCATCAGGCTCTGCAGAAGCCTGTTAATCACCTGCTGATTAAAGTCAGGTGTGTTGAAGCAGGGAAACCTCTAAAACGTGCTGGATAGCAGCTCTCTAGGACTGCAGTTTCCTACCCCTGCCCTAGGGTGAACTTAGCCAAAGTTTTGAGTGACTGTAGATAATAGTATGGACCAATTCAGGGATTCTAAGAGAAAATCTGTGCATTTATTCAGATTTTTCTTAATCCAACCAAGCCACAGCCCAGGAGGATACGCTTCCCTTCCAATAAGGTTTAGAAAAGAAACAAAAATCTTCATCATTTGCTTGACAATAACGGGTTTGTTGATGTAATCACGATTTGTATCCCTTCTTCTCACTGTGTTGTATTCACTCTGTTTCTTCAAGTATGTTTATTGTGTGGATGTTTCCCTCCTTTTCCACAGCAAATACCCCCAACATGGTGCTTCTGTTTGTTTTTAGTCCTCTCACCTACTGGTTAAACCCACATGGCCATGCTGTCCAGTTTAATAACTTGCCTGTACAATAATATCAAAAGGCTGTATATGATGATAAAGATTCCAGCTGTTTGAATTGTTTCCCCTATAATGACATTGGAAATACTGTGCCTGTTATATACAGGTGGCAGATTTTTGAAAGGGTGTGTGGAAAATAAACTCTCATTGTTTTCCTTTTTATATCTGATCTACTTTTTTCTGGGAACAGCCACAGAAGCTGGCCTTTGGAACACGTCAAAAACAAATGCTTTGCTAAGAATGTCTTTCAGATCTAACCGGCTCAAGGTATGATCTGAGCTTGTAGTACTTCCACCTGTCAGGTAGGTAGTGTCAGGGAAGGAACCTGGATGCTTGTGTAGCAGACTCACCACTGCCAACCTTGGTAATGGCCTTAGGCATGTTTCCATTGGACAGTTCTCTGTAGGGAACCTGCAGAGTGGTGTCAAGGCTGCTGAAACCCTCCTTCAGAGAGTGCTGTTTATAGTACTCTACCAGGTCCTGTGTGAAACCAGCAAAAGAGACAGAACACAACCATAACACCTTTAAGGCAGTCACTTCATACTGTGTACAAATATAAAGACATGGCTGTCAGTACGCATAAGGAGGTTAATTAGAAAGGAGAAAATAGTTTAATTTTGACAGTTAAAGAACCTTTTAAATCCGAGACCATGGTTTTGAGTCGGAAAAGGAAAAGCCTTCTCCAGGTCAGGGACGAGGTCCTGCCTCAAGTGGAGGAGTTTAAGTATCTCGTGGTCTTGTTCACGAGTGAGGGAAAGATGGAGCACGAGATTGATAGGTGGATGGTGCTGAGTCTGCAGTGATGCAGGCGTTGTACCGGTCTGTCGTGGTGAAGAGAGCTGAGTTGGAAGGTAAAGCTCTCGATTTACCGGTCGATCTACGTTCCTACCCTCACCTATGGTCACGAGCTTTGGGTAGTGACCGAAAGAACGAGATCACAGATACAAGCAGCCGAAATGAGTTTTCTCTGCAGGGTGGCTGGGCTCTTCGTTAGAGATAGGGTCGTCCGGGAGGGGCTCAGAGTAGACCCGCTGCTCCTCCACATCGAGAGGAGCCAGTTGAGGGGGCTCGGGCATCTAGTTAGGATGCCTCCTGGACGCCTCCCTGGTGAGGTTTTCTAGGCACGTCCAACCAGGAGGAGACCTAAAGGAAGACCAAGGGTACGATGGAGGGACTATGTCTCTGAGCTGGCCAGGGAACACCTTGGGATTCCCCCAGAGGAGCTGGCCCAAGTGGCTGGGGAGAGGGAAGTCTGGCCCTGCTGCCTCCGTGACCCGACCTCAGCTAAGTGGACAATAATGGATGGATGGAGGAACCTTTTGAGATCTGTGAGAAACATACACTCACCAGCCACTTCATATCTTGTTAAATTAACACGGCAACAACTCAATGAATTTAGCATCACGCTACCAAGGTCAAATGATCACAAACTGAATTCTTGAACATGGCAATGAGTTCACTGGACTCCAACAACCTCCTGAGTCACCAGATTTCAGTTTTGTCCAAAGTCTTCGGGATGTGGTGGAATGATTGAGAAATCACATTCCAGCTGACAAATATGTAGGAACTATGTCGTGCACCAGAATCTCTGACGAACGTTAAATTCCAGCACTAAGTTAACCATGAAGAATTAAGACACTTCTAAAGGAAAATTGGGTCCTACTTGATGCTAGGAGGATGTACCTAAAATCAGGGTATTTTGGTTTTCATTTGTACCGTCAGTATCTGAAACGAGCTTGTTTGAGCTGCAAGTTTTTATTAGCAGAATTTATCCTTCTACAAATATTATTTGTATTTATAAAGAAAACTGCAACAGTTGTGTCTAAACAATTAAAATCATTATTTCTGCTGCAGTCAGTGGAGCAGGAAAAAAACAATCCACACAAAATCAAATCCTTTACCAGAACAGTCTTGAACAGCCGACTCTCAGCGATGTAGAAGCATCCATCCTTGGTCAGAATCTTGATGTGCTTGACTTTGTCGTTGAACCTGTGGAGGATGAATACGACATGGGCTGCTAATCAACAACATGTGTTTACACATCAAAGGAGAGGTCTGCATGAACTGACTGGTGGCTGCATCCTGAGAGAAAAATGCTTACCGCTGATCTTTTGCACACATCTCAACATTTCTTTGTTGTTATGTGTTTTCAGTCTAACATTGATTTCTACATTCAGATGAGTTGTTAGGAAAAACACTAATCTGGTTAATTAGCTGTTTTGTAGCATATTATCAACTTTTCTGCAAACATTAAGCTAGAAAATAGTTCAGTTGAACACTTAGGTTACCTACTATTGCAAAAATGTCCCTTAAGATATAAGTAAAGCACACGTCTACAGATTAAAAAGGGCAGAAGTGTGAATAAATTATCACCCATGTGTAGATGATTGGAGACAGATGGGCATTGTAAATCTCCTAGTGCACTGCATAAAAGATGCAAAAAATTTCCTAATACATTATGAATATATGGGGAGTCATACATTATTGATGTGTGCTGAGTTATAAGTGTTATAATGTACAGGGACGTCTTTACTCCTATATGAGCCCAAGGCTGCAAACAAATAAAAACACATTCAAACTGACCGCATGCAGTGTTTGACATTAGACAGTTTAGTTGATTAGTAGGAGCTCTCTGTATAAAGCCCCATTATCTCAAACAGCCATCCTGATAAGGATCTTAAGCACTGAGACAGGCAATTAGGATTGGAGTGTTCAGAAACTGGCCCCGCAGATCAAAGCAGTGAATGAGTAACGGTATGAGCCCACTGAAATAGATCGGCTGAAATAGTGTGTCACCAGCTAAACAGTCTTAACACCCCAACACTATCTCAGAGTGCTCCATGCATCTGTGTAATCTGCTGCAAACACCATGCCGCATCACAAGGACTCAGTAGGTCTTTCTGTTTGTTTCGTTCTTTTGTTTAGGCACAAAAAGATTCGATGTCACATGAAAGATATTCTGTGTAAAGTTGTTTTTTAAGAGAGAAATAAAGCAGTGTCTCATTTTTATCAAACATTCATACAAAGAATGTTGCGCTCATGAAACATGTCTAAGATGCATGGTTGGAGCTTTGAGCCCCATCTGTCAGAGTCGTTGTGCTCTTGGGCAAGACACCTAACCCGCCTTGCCTGCTGGTGGTGGTCGGAGGGACCGGTGGCGCCAGTGCTCGTCAGCCTCGTTACTGCCAGTGCACCCCAGGGCAGCTGTGGCTACAATGTAGTTCACCACCTGTGTGCGTGGGTGAATGACTGGTTGTGTTGTAAAGCACCTTGGGGGGTTTGTAGAAGCCTAGAAGGCGCTATATCGAATACAAGCTATCTCCCATTTACCAACCTTTCATACCAGACTTTGAACTAGAACCATCATAGGTTGGCCAATGGTGGTGTTATACACATTTTCACATTTTACAAGATATAAAAAGGCCCCCTTCATCACTAGGGAATGCCTTTTATCTTTACTCCAATATCCAATTGGATAATAATCCAACTGTCCAAAGTTATTTCTTTCTTGGGAACAATAGTCAAATGTGCTCAAGAAAAATTATTTTTATTGCAACTGTCACATGTGTGCAATAAGTAAAATATTATCATTGTCATAAAATAGTATGAATATTTGTTCAACTTCAGGAAAATCATGCAGTGTTGCTAATTTTCTCTACTCATGTAACGTATCTTTGGGATGGTTTGTTTTCCCAATATGTCTACTCAAATGGACTCATTCTTGGGAAAGAATGCATTATTCTACAATGATACTATGCCTTATCCTGCTAGTAAAGACCACTGCCAATAGGGAATACTGTTTCTGTAAAGGACAATGCATAAGCTGTGATGATGTCTAGGTGTGTCAAAGTAACATAAGGGTCTCTCAGCAGAGCATTGCTCATAGGATCACATTTTGCTGTTTTCCTATACAGCATCCAACCAATATATTTTCTCAAGCTTTCCACATCAGATCAGCCTTCTATGTTCCATTGCTCGATCCACATCAGACTCTCGCTTGTCCATTATGGGCACTTTCAGGGATGAATAAGGCTCAGCGTGAGCGCTCTGACTGGTATACAGCCATACAGTCCAATGAGCATCAAGCTGTGGTGAGCTGTGTGATCTGACACCTTTCTATCAGAGCCAATCTAAAGGTTTTCACCAGTTTAATGGGTCTTTAATGGGATCTGCGGGATTTGACCACCTTCACTCCTTGAACATATTAGTGAACATTGGGCACCATGATGATCCTGTAGCCATTTGTCATCAGATGCATGTAACTCGTAAGACCTGCCGTCCCTCATTATTCTTGCTCAAATTATTATATTGGCTAATTTTTCCTGGTGCCAACAATCAACTTTCTTAACTCTTTATTTTTACTTGCAACCCTTGTGAGATGTTAGCCTGGCCTGCCAGACTCGCCCTCTGTCTATTCTACACAGACGACTAGTCTGGATACTTCGAGGCAGAGAGCACCATGAGGGGCGGGACTAGCCAGCTCAAAAATAACCAATCAGAAAAAAGGTGGAAATGACGACTATCACGTGAAGCTGTAGTTTTATAGCTGTGGTCAAAGATGGCATCTGGCGTACACGTGAATGATAGTTATAGTAAAAACTTAAGAATCCAAGGAGTTATAACCAATTCTATATTAATATTTAAACGAAAACTACGAGAAGGACAGTTTTCGACAGATGTGCGGGTTAGGGTTTGAAGAGGCTTAAACTTCATAAATGTTTATTTAAGAATAAATGTTTTCCAGAACAAAAATGTTATAAATTTACTGTAGATGTTTGCAGCCTCACACTTCCACGTCATTTCCTTGTTTTTGCCTGAAAGGACGCACCAATGCTTTATTACCCTAATGCACCATGTACATGCGAATCAAATTTTAGCTAAGCTCCAGCGTCGGCTCACTTGACCGCGGTAATCTTGGCAACAAGCGGAGCCAGTTGGTATATTAAACTTTTTCCTAATCCAGATGGTAGCACAGCACAAACATCTTTCTTTAGAAGAAAGGCTTTTAGCACTTCTTCTTGTTGTGGTTTTAAAGACATGTCCAAGTCATTTAGAACAGAGGAAAGAGCCGCAGCGAACTCCGCTTCAGACGCCATCTTTGTTGTTTATGAGAAACTGAGCATCGGGGTGTGAGGTACCAGCGCTGATTGGCTCAGTTATAATTCTCAGTGGGTGGGGTTATTTGAATGTTACCAGACCCTTTGCTTCCCATAAGGAAGCATTGGCATGGCTGGCCAGGCTAGTGAGATATCACTCTGTGTGTTTTGCATATTCTGCTTGTTGTGAGAGTGGAAGTGAACTAGAGAAAGACATCATGTCACTCACTTTATACTGATGGCATATTCGTTGAGCTCTTTACTCCTGTGTCGAACCAGATACGTGCCGTTGTCTCTGTCCATGAGCTCCAACTCTGCCTGGTACCTCTCCATCAGCCCTGCAAACCTGAACCATCAATGAACAACTACAGCACTTCCACTGCAATCAATCATTCTGAACATGCTGATGAGTACACAGTCAATAAAATGGGGCAGGAGATCACACACCATTTCCACAGAATTCCCCCCACTTACCAGAGGTGTGCAGAATAATCGGCAGGTTTTGGAAGCTGGCAGGGAAAAGAACTGTGGTTATTTTGTGTTTTGATACAGTCAATATAAAGAGGTGGGTGGTCATTAGTGGTAATGTGATATTCAGGCCACTTTTAATGACTAAAACAAGTCTACAGCAGGGAAAAAAGGCAATTCTCAGCACTACATCTCCTTGGCAAGACATCAATAGTAGCCATTATCTACTGAATGCATTGTAATCACACTAAATTTTGTCTTATTGATTTGGATAACCATGAACACTTACGCATGGGTAAGGCCTCACAGCGTCACTTGGAAAGAAGCCAATCTTGCTTGTCGCCAGAATTTTGCCCTGCAATGGCAACCGCTCGTTAATCACGTTATATTTGTCTGGGTGCAGCCGCGCTCCTTTCTGCCTCTCCGCCTGCTTCCTCCTTTTGCCTCTTCCCCTCCCACTCTCACTTCAGTAAATCCTCAGCAATTAGCACACAACAAGCAGTGCATCTAATTTGCAGCCCAAGTTAATTATGGTTCAAACACAGCCGGCAGTTAGACTTGTACTGCATCAAAACAAGAGCCTCGTTTAACACTAAATAATGGATCTTATTCTGGTCTTTTAATATCCAAACAGTGTGAGCTCTGGCTGAGGCTCAAGACTCACAACTGCTTTTGAGGAAACCTGCCTGGAGCAAATACAAGCTTTATATGCAAATCGTTAATTCCTTTAACAAATATTTAAAAGTAAAACTTTAGTCTCTCTCTAATTAAGCCAAATTGGTAAAACTAATCACACTGGTTTGACTATGCAGTAGTTTTGTTGTAGTTATAATTCCCAGCATTAAAGTGACAGTGTGTAGTTTCCTGGCGATAGGGGGCAGTTCAGGGTAGTTTTACACCATATCCCCGTGACTGTCGCTAGTTTAAAAAAACATTACGGTAAATGTTTCCTGTCGAGCAGAAAGCATGCGACCTCAGCGTGACTCCTCAGACTTTGATAGTCCTTCAGTTAATTATATCGAGAGAATGCGAAGCTGATGCTAGTTTTCTGGCGGTGTAGGTTCCGGATCTGCTCGGGATCCTGCGCCTGCTGATGACATCACACTACGGCAATACCACTCGACCAAAATATATTGCATCTCTTTTTTGATTCTGTTCTTTCACATAGGCTTTGGAAAGAGTTTAGCAGTTTTGTTATTAAATTCATGTTTATTGCCACCTAAATGTTTTCAAACATGGTAACATAACTTCCATAAGTCCAGCCAATCATCTAGTGACGTCATCGGCAGGCGCAGGACCCCGAGCTGGCTCACGTAGAAGGAAACATGGGGTCTAATATGGAGTTCCTGCGCCCTATGTATTTTAGACCCTGTCCACATGTAGCCGGGTATCTCCCAAAACGAAGATATTTTTCTACGATTCGGCCCGTCATCCACACGAAAACGCAGATTTCCGCAACGAAAACAAATCTTTTTAAAACCTTCGGCCAAAGTGAAGATTTGCATTTTCTCCGTTTTCAGCGTTTCTGTGTGGACAGAGATAACGTCACTGTCTGCGACAAAAATGCTGATGACCCATGTGCGACCTGTGTTTACACTACAACATGGATGCCCTCAGAGCTGTGCTCGCGTTACCAATCGTCCAAGCGCTTTTTGACGCTTGTTGACTTTATACTTCAAAACTACATTTAAGAGCAATTTTACCTCCTTATCGGTCCACACAAGCGAGCTAGGCGCCACGTTTCATGTTTTGTTGAAGTTGAGCAGGAAGACAAAATGGATATGATTCAGTGGAACTACTGCCCCCTACAGGTCTGGCATGCCTATGAATGTGCTTAACAATGCACTTATGCATTTACGTGTGGATGGAGTTTTTTCTAAAAACGAGGTGATGTGGACGCTATTTTTTGGGAGGGCGGATATTCGTTTTTTAAAAAAAACCCTGCTAGGTGTGGACAAGGCTTTGGACCCCATTTTTATGGTTATATGTTACAAAGCCGCCAATCATTTTATTCATTTTCAACAACATTTTGATGGATATTTCCAGAGATTAATGGTAAAAACTACACATTGTCACTTTAATGTTGACATGAGTTTACAGATCTGAGTTGGAGGTCAATTTGCAGTCCATTCGAGTGAACCTGAAAGGACAAGAAGCGGCGAGGACGAGTGAAGCTGTTCATCCAGCTTCCTGCCCCGTTTGTGTTTTTCTCCTCACTCCTCTTTATTAAAGTATGAAATGCTTTTTGGGGCCGTGCGAGCTCTGGCAGTAACTAGATTGGAAAGCGAATCTTTACCCATCTCTATGATTCATTCTGTGTAATAACATTTCATCAAAGGTTTTTAGAGAGCCCTTCTCTATTTGTTATGCTTTCGATAAGCGTATGATAAAGATTAAACTTATTACTCTGCTGGCATAAACAGGCAGCAGCCAGAGGATCAAATGAAATTACAGTGATTGATTGTATTGTTCTGCCAGGGGGATGGGGGATAATTGCCTTCTGGGTAACAGGGGATATGAATTCTCAATGTTCTGTAATTCCATCCTCCGGCGCCACTGGGGATGCGGGAGATTAAAGGCACCCTGTGGAGTTTTCTTTGTAAACAAACAGGGTTTTCTTAAGAGTCACTGTTTCTCCCCAAATCGTATTGTGTGTAACTATAAGACCTCTGAAACTTGTTGAAACGTTTTTATTTATTGACTGCTCAAAAACTAAATTTCATTCATTAAACTGTGCACTTCTTCACCTTTATCCAATATTTACTGCTCTGTACTGCCACCAGCTGTTGATATGCAGATTTAACAGTAGTAATAGTACAAATGTTGACGCTGCATGGCCATTCTGTGTGAATAGTGTTGAATCTGACAGGGTCTAAACAGTTGTGTGCATGCTTTCAATAAACTGTGTGCAGGTATATCTGTTTTCCACTGTTAATTCAAGGTCGTGTCACAGAGGAACCAGATCCAGGAGGGAAATCCTCTCCCTAGCGACATTCTCCAATCTAACCAGTAAAGATTAAAAATCCCTACAACAAACACCGAGTCTGCCCTGAGGTCTGTTCTCAGTGAGACGTGCACGGAAAACCACCAGAGTGAGGTACCCAGACATCCTAATCCCAAACCACCTCATCAAATTCTTTTTGATGTAGAGGAGGGATAGATGATGGAGCTCCTCGCCATATTTCTAAGGAAGAGTCTGTCCATCATTCAAAGGAATCCCGTTCCTTCTTTTTTTTTGTTTCAGTGATCTGGTTCTCTTAGTTAGGATCCAAACCTCATGGGGGTTTGAACATCGACAGACCAGTGAATCCAGAGCTTTGTCTTTCAGTTCAGCTCCATCTTCACTATGACACTATCTATGACACTACTGCAGACAGAGTCCTGATCCACTGGTCCATCTCCTGCTCCATGGGTTAGGGTCATAAACAAGACAACCAAAGAGTTTGAACTCTTTCATAAAGACTCACTTTCAACCAAGAGGAAGATATTATCTTCTTATCCGAGCTAAGAGAACCATGGCCTCGTACTTTGAGGTTTTGCCTTATCCTGGTGTCCTCACACTCAGTCATGGCTGGTCATGTGTAGCACTCTTGACTAGGATGTTTGACTGCTGTTTTATCTGTTTTGATGTATTGTTCTTTTTTAATTGTAATGTATGTACCTTTTTACCTGTATTGTTATTGTCTGGGTTGTTTGTGTCGTTGACTGGGAGGTTCTTTGGTCAGCTCTCATGCTGTTTTTAAACATGCCATGTAAATAAAGTGGTATGGTATTTAGCCTTACAAGCCTTCCTATATATGTGAATATACAGTCTGGCCACGACCTATAGACAGAGCTCAGTCGTTGGGCGAAATCTACAGTTGTCTTTCAAACTGTCTCCGCAGTTTACGAACAACGTGATGTACTCACTGCTACGGATGTCAGTTAACGAGGCGGTCCACCATACAATAAAGGACTTACCTCTATCTGCTCTTGACTCAAAGAAAGTCTAAATAGTCCAAAGTTGATGCCAAAGCTATTTCAAACAAGCCATCCCCATCTCTGCTGTTTCGCTCTGTCACAGCACTGGTGCTAATCTCGCCCACCAAACCGATAGAGCGCTGTGATTGGCTAGACACAAATCTGCTCCGGTCAATGGTAGACCTCCTGAGGCTAACAATGGAGCGTGGCTAGACCATCATTTTGTTTCTGCTATGGTCTGTCTAGATTTCTAGGCTAGTGGGACTTATTTTTATCCATAAAATGAGGCTTGTGAGTAATTCACAGTGCAATGCAAACCCATTTTCAGTTCAGTTTAGCACCAAATCACAACAAGAGTCGTCTCAAGGCACTTCACGAAGTAAAACATTCCAATTGAGTTCAGTTCATTATGCCAATTAGTTAAAGGTTTCCTATGTAAGGAAACCCAGCAGATTGCATGGAGCAATCCTCATATTAAGAGAGAGAAAAACTCCCTTTTAACAGGAAGAACCCTCCAAGAGAACATGGCTCAGTATGAGCAGCCATCCATCACGACTCACTGGGGTTTGAGGAGACAGAACAGACACACACATTTTAAGCTATTCATGTCAGTTGTTTTGTAATTTATTAACCAAGATTCGAACCAAAACTATTATTTAGCTTTTCACATAATTATTTTAAAATGTACAAATCTGAAGGAAACAAATCACAAAAGGATAAAAAAAAAACCCACATATGTTTCTCTAGTTTTAAACTCTAGTAACATGTTTGTGTTTTTGAAAGCTAAGCAGGCTACATTATGCTTTTTTTTACTTTCCCATACATGTGTTATATGACTTTTTGGTTTCTGAGCCCAGCGTTCACACCAAAGGCATCCTCTCCAATTAGAGACAGATCAGCTTTAAACACCATGTCTGATTTTTCTGCTATTTCTAAATAATATATTCCTTTGCGAAGATTGTCCGACTGTAATGTTTGTTTTGTACACATTACAGTAGGACAATACACTCTGAGGCACTAACTAACCTAAAAACTTCAACATTTTGCAAGCTTTGCTCTTTGTGCAGCACTTTGTGCTTTCACAAGAGTTTACACAAGTTTTTATCAGTCACACACACACACACACACACACACACACACACACACACACACACACACACACACACACACACACACATTCATGTGAGCACTGGTGGAACAATGTAGGGTCCTGTTTATCAAAACACAGCTGTACTGCTGGCTTTTAGTTAAGCTGTTTACAGTATCATTATGCTGCAGGCATGAATACACAAATGTGTGTCATCACATTATTCCTCTGACTATCCCCTTCCAGCATGCATTGTTACCATGGCAGCGAGCGACACAGTGCCATCAGGTCTGGTGCATGACATTCTGGTCGCCATTCAACTGGCTTACAAGAAGTCTCCTGGCATCCATGTCCTCACCCTCCACCTTGTGCTGTGTCACAACATAGAGAAACACGGCACATTGGAAATTGGGCCAACTGCCCTCTCCCGGCTGCGCCATTGGCAAAGACTGCGGTCTGATTGGAGCTGCACCAGAAGGAGGATGAGGCTTTAATACCACCATAAAGCTGAGTTCGAAACAGCAAGGTAGGCTTCTGGAAAACTCAAGATAACATTATCCTTTCAAAAATAGATAAGGTCAAACACCCTGGCATTGTGAGTAGGTTGCTAAATATGCCAGAGTGTGAGGTTGAGCATCACCATTACTGCATCCACCAGAGCCTGAAGGGTTTGGTGTCAATAATCAACCAACGCTGTGAATTAATTAAATCTACTTAAAGCGACTGTCCGGAGTTTTCCCCTTTCAGGAATTATGTATGATTTTTCAGAAATCCGTAAAAGTGATATCTTATCATGTAGTGTGATATAATGTAAGCAATACGTCTTTTTTTTTTTGCTAAGCCCGCCCCCTGTCCCGTAGAGCTCCCTGCAATGGGATACTGAGCGCCAGTCAGACTAACCAATAGTGTTAGACTACCGCTTACGTGCTTCAGAATTAAGGAAGCACCTCGGCTGATGCAGCGTTGATGAACTTTTCACGGACAAGTAAGTCTTTAAAATATAAATATATGAAAACACAACATGACATGAGAATAATAATTGTAAAACAACGTGTTTTAGCTCTTTGTCGGCTACAGAAGCACATTCATAAACAAGAAACAGTCGCCATCTTAAATAACCGAATCGAACAACTCTTGGTGTGATCCGCTTGTCAGCCACTAGATGGTGCCCTCGGATAAAAGAAATTCTCCGGACAGCCGCTTTAAGTTGGTTCTGATTCAAAATAAAGCGTTAAAGACAGAACAGATACACCATCTAAAGGGAAACTGCAGTCCAAAGGAAGTAACACAAATCCGTGATCTAGTACTGATACTTTCTATCTTTTTTTTTTTCCACAATAGACGTGTTTCTAATATCGGAACTTCAGGGTAATTTTACTGGAACTTCACAGCATGTCTCAACTTCCATTTTCCGGGCCATTTGCAGGAACCAATGGAGCACCTGAGCTGGGGTAGGTACTCAGGTATAGTCGTTGAGCAGAAGTTTTGGTTAACTCACGCTGATTTGGTTGAAACTCAGTAGGAAATGACATTGGCAGACGTTGCCCAGAATAACCGGTATAAGTGTAAAAAAGAGTTGGGCAGCGTTCACAAATTTGTATGGAGACACAACAGCTGAGAGGACCGAGCCATCGTATCCCAGGTCAATTTTCCCCCTCCCTGAAATTTCCCGTAACTCCCATAGTGGAAACACGGCTATGGGTTCTATGCACGCTCCAACTTCCGCATTCCACATAAGACCGCACTCCTATTTCCGGTCGTCATAGTGGTCAGCGAAGTTGTGACATGGCTGAGAGTTTGGAGTTCACCCGGTGCTTCCTGGAGGTTAGTTGCTTATGGCTTTTTGGTCGGACGTGTTAGTGGTAGAGGTTTTTTAGAAAAATTCGAGAGAACAACTTTATTCTTTTTTTTCATCTAAACAAAGAGAAAATTACATCATTGATTGTAACTTTTGGTAACTCCAGTAAGCTCCGGGTGAACTCCAAACTCTCAGCCATGTCACAGCATCACCGACGACTATGACAACAGGAAATAGGAGTACGGTCTTATGTGGAATGCGGAAGTTGGAGCGTGCATAGAGCCCATTGTGGGAGACCAGCAACTCCTTAGTGGAGAAGATAATATGCACCACTGAGTCAAACTCATGACACTGCAAAGACATCGCGTGAACCGCAGTCACAGATGTGCACATGAAACAAAAATGAGCTGAACGGCACACACCTGCCACCAGGAGCTTTGCAGGTCAGCAAACATCAACTCAATGACATCCCCCGCATGAATGCTCAGCGGGGGCCCGCACTGGGGACTGGGGATGCCGCTGTAGTCTTTGATCACAATCATCCTCGGCAGACCTGGCAGACAGAGGACATGAACACAAACATTCTCTGCATTTAACCAAGACTCGTTAATAGTTGCATAAAATATTAGCATGTGGGATGGTTGTAAAGATTTAAAATTTTCATTAAGAAAAAAATGTTTTTACCACTGCAGCCTTGCAATCATCCAATTTTTATTTCCACTTTTTGCACAAAGTGCACCAACATTTACAACATAAAAGCAATGATAAAACTAAACAATAACAGCTCACATCTAGATATATTCACTCACACATCCACCCACCATATTTTGCACTTTTTTACACTAACGCTCCTCAACTTACATGAAGCCAACATGCCAGGAGCAGACCTGGGCAAACTAGCTCACACACACACACCCACACACAGACAATAACACACACTTGAATCAAAAACAGGAGCAGGACTGGGGAGGAGGGGCATCCTAAACAATGACTTCAGTGTCTCAGAACACTCTGCCTGAGTGATGGGTGGCACTAATATCACAGCGTACTGACACACCCTGGAGTATACGCTCTCGTCACTGCAGCAAAGTGAAAAGTTAAGCAGCTGAAAGTTACTAGAAATAAAACTTTCTCCTGCAGAAAAGTTGCTGTTTAAGTTTTTCAAGGTTCTGATAAAAGTAAATTCTACAATACGGCGCAAACGTTTCCTATTTCCTTCCAGAAATGTTACGATTAGACAGAATGTTGCTCAAGAGAATGAGAGGCAGCCATGTGTCCAGCAGAAGGTTGGCAGTTCAATTCCTGCTTTCCTGCTGTGCACAGGCTGAACGATTTTAGGAAAAGATTGAATTGCAATCATTTCATAAGCAGAAATTGTGATTTCAATTTGATTCAAGATTTTCTTCAAAATAAAGTTCAGCACATTGTGCATAATATGCAGTAATTTACAAACATGACAGGAAATGACATCAGACCACCAAAACATTAAAAGCTGTTACTTTAATAATGCAAGGAGGAAAAATGAAGGTAAGAAATTATTTAAAATGTAATGATTTAACTCTTTTTGGAGAGTTGGTACTTTAACTTTGATTTAGTGTCAAAAACCAACTCTTCTGGAGTTGAAATTTAACACTGGTGTTAAGAGTTACTATATTATATTGTCAACCCCAGAAGAGCTGGTTTTTGACACTAAATCAGAGTTAAAGTACCAACTCTCCAAAAAGAGTTAAATTAACACTTTCTGCTGTGGACCCATAAAGACACTTTAAAAGTGTTGAAATCAACTCTGACAGTGTTAATATGAGCATGCTGAATCTGCTGTGTGGTTATTCCACACAAGAAAATGCCATAGCCAGTGGGTGGCACTTTATTGAGACAGATTTCACACTTAAACAAGATAATGACTCCAAATATACCAACAATCCCCAACCTTTGCATCCTAAAAGATCACATAATGCTTACAAAATGCATTATGTCATTCAGTCAAATTCTCACTTACATTGATTTGTGTGTCTTGTTTCATGGACACACTAGTACCGTTGTCTTTATGCACCCAGGACCCAGATACACTGTGAAACGTCACCAGAACCTCACCACGGGAGTTTTGGGAATGCTCTGATCCACTATCAATCCTGTTTTACACATTAACTCCACTGGATTCTAATCACACCCCTAAAGACTTTTCCAAGACCCTGCAAAGACCATCCGATTTCTGGTCAATGTTTTATGTTGTAAGTAGGGGTGGGAATTTAACGTGTTAATTATGACTAATTAATTAGAAAAAAATAACGCGTTAAATCCTTTAAAGAGACTATGTGGAAGTTTAACAGCTAATACAAGTATAGAAATTTAAAATGTATTCCTCATACATTCTCCTGCAATGCCCTGGTCCTGTAGAATGAGCCCTGGTGAATGTTAATAACTGAGATATTGCATTTTCATTTAGGAGAATTACTATTTTTTGTTGTTGGCCTGTTAAAAAAGATTTAACTGACTTAAAAACAGTAACTGGAAAGGCAGTGGGGAAGGGTTGGTGTCACAGCAGCAATGATTCTAGCCTAGTGAACTAGACCAAATTCTTGCTTTGCAGAGTTTTTTATATATTCACATATATAGGATGGCTTGCCAGGCTACAATGATTCATCACAGGAGCAAAATAGGAGAGTAAATGTTAAGAATAAAGAGTAAACAACAAGAAAACAAAATAGAAATGCTTAAAATTCAAAAGATTAAAAATTCAAAAATGTTGAATATATATATACACATTTTAAGGAATAAAAAGATTTTAAAAATTAGACATAATAAGTAACCAATACCACTGATGTGTGGTTGTATTTCAAATTTACTCGCTGAGCTCGTCTAAACGATAGAAACGTTGTTTTCTACCTCAACATTTTAATTATTTCAGACCAGACTTAATTGAATCGAATCGAATTGAATTGAATCGTGATTAATCGATTCAGAGCCTTATGAATCGAAATCAAATCGATTTAGGAAATTGGTCGCAATACCCAGCACTAATGTCATGATGTTTTGGTGGTCACCCCAACATAATCAGAGCCTCAGACCGCTGCGATTGGAGCCGTGCGCCCTGCCTGCTTAAGTGAGCTCACGCTCCGCTCAACTTCGGGGGAGTTCAGCAGGACATTAGCTACATGCTAACTCAAAGCTAGTGGAGTTTTTCGAGCGCTTTTAGCAAGAGAAATGCGGTTGAGTGACTCCAAAGTGCTCCAAGCAAGGCACGTACTCTTTCATTTTAGTATCCGTCAGCAGAGCAAGGCTACTTCATTGTGGGCGTCAGTAAAAATCGGCGTACAGGAAACTCTTGCAAAGGTCAAGCTGTGATTAAATGCGTGAATTTATTTTAAAGCGTAATTTTTTCTAATTAATTAATCATAATTAACACGTTAAAACCCCATCCCTAGTACATATATATATATATATATATATATATATATATATATATATATATATATATACCCTCTCCCTGGGTTGCCACCTTATCGTGGTGGAGGGGTTTGAGTGTCCCAATGATCCTAGGAGCTAAGTTGTCTGAGGCTTTATGCCTCTGGTAGGGTCACCCATGGCAAACAGGTCCTAGGTGAGGGATCAGACAAAGCGCAGCCCAAAATACCCCTTATGATGAGTTCAATAAATGGAACCAGTGTTCCCTCGCCCGGACGCGGGTCACCGGGGCCCCCCTCTGGAGCCAGGCCTGGAGGTGGGGCACGCTGGCGAGCGCCTGGTGGCCGGGCTTTCACCCATGGAGCCCGGCCGGGCATAGCCCGAAGAGGAGACGTGGGTCCCCCTTCCCATGGGCCCACCACCTGTGGGAGGGGCCAAAGGGGTCGGGTGCAATGTGGAAAGGGCGGTAGCCGAGGGCGGGGACCTTGGCGGTCTGATCCTCGGCTACAGAAGCTGGCTCTTGGTACGTGGAATGTCACCTCTCTGGTGGGGAAAGAGCCGGAGTTGGTGTGTGAGGTTGAGAGGTTCCGACTAGATATAGTTGGACTCACCTCAACGCATGGCTCTGGCTCTGGAACCAGTTTCCTTGAGAGGGGTTGGACTCTCTACCACTCTGGAGTTGCTCCCACTGAGAGGCGTCGAGCAGGGGTGGGCATACTTCTTGCCCCCCATCTTGGTGCCTGTACGTTGGGGTTTACCCCGGTGA
>SSNS01000113.1:792413-936041 GCA_006937985.1 Aphyosemion australe
GTTTTATTTTATTTTTATTGGAAAGGTTTTTTTTTTTTTGGTTTTTTTTTAGATTTTTTTAAATGGGATGTTGTCAAATCACAAGTGTCTCCTGGTTTAGACGGTCTGGAGTTTTGTTGGAATGATTCGTGGTCCTGATCACACTTGGTGCCCCCTTCTGTAGGACTCTCTGCCAATACGTCAGTCGTTTCTAGTTTTGCTGGTGAAAGTAATGACATGGAGGAGCACTGTGAATCATCTAGGGTGGCTGAGGTTTGTACTTTTTGTTTTGATGTAACATGTTGTTTCAGTGCTTGAGATTCAGTGCTGATGGACTGATTGGAGTCTCTGGTTAGATGCTGCTGGGCTAGCTCTGACAACGAGACAGTCGCACTAAGAAACGAAGGAGAAAAGGAGTCTGTCTTTACTCTTTTAGAATGAGGATGAATTTTGGTCTTCTGATACTTTGAAACAAGCTCAGACAGTGATAGTGGGGGTGTTGCTGCTGCACACTTGACAGAAGGTACTCCACTAATGGAAGTGAGCAGGGAGTTACTCAAAACTGGACCGCTGTTCTTGTGCTGCTGGATTATATCAGCCAATGACAAACTGTCGTTAGGATCGGCCGTCGACGGATGGTTGTTTTGCAGAACAGAACTGAGACTTCCAAACCCCAGAGGAGGAGCTAAAGTGGTGCTTCTTATCCTGGGAGTGTTTGTTGACAAATCACTGAGTGAAGTAGAAAGGATGGAGCTAGATGATGTGTTTGGTTCAGAAGAGATGGTCAAAGATGCTAAAGTTCCAAGTGGAAGGCTGAGCTGGTTAGGCACGGTTGGTACTGGCTTATAAGTTCCACTCAAAGTGTTTGAGGGAACGTAAAAGCGATACCTTTCATCATACACGAGCTGAGACAAGCTTGTGCTGATGCTAACGCCTCCATGAACATTTTTATGCTGAAAATTTACTTTTGCACAACTGCTCCTCTTAGGCTCAGCCTCGAGGGGCGATAGGAGCTTTTGTGCAATTGGTTTTTCAGCTTTTTTAGATGGAACCGCTGGAACAGTGCTGTCTTTGAGTTTCTGAACCCTGTGGCTCTGAAGTGACAAGGTTGTTGCAAAAGCTGATGGCTTTGCAAAAACTGAAGAGGTGCTCCTCTCGTCCAGAGTCACTGGAGACGACGGTGTGGGGGAGTCACTGTCCTCCTGGGCCAGGGGTGTTGTCAAATCACAAGTGTCTTCTGGTTTAGACGGTCTGGAGTTTTGCTGGAATGGTTTGTGGTCCAGCTCACACTTGGTCCCACCCTCTGTAGAACTTTCGGCTAACACGTCAGTCGTTTCTAGTTTTGCTGGTGAAAGTAATGACATGGAGGAGCACTGTGAATCATCTAGGGTGGTTGAGGTTTGTCCTTTTTCTTCTGATGTAACATGTTGTTTCAATGCTTGAGATTCAGTGCTGACGGGCTGATGGGAGTCTCTGGTTAGATGCTGCTGGGCTAGCTCTGCAGAGACAGTCGCACTAAGAAACGAAGGAGAAAAGGAGTCTGTCTTTACTCTTTTAGAATGAGGATGAATTTTGGTCTTCTGATACTTTGAAACAAGCTCAGACAGTGATAGTGGGGGTGTTGCTGCTGCACACTTGACAGAAGGTACTCTACAAATGGAAGTGAGCAGGGAGTTACTCAAAACTGGACCGCTGTTCTTGTGCTGCTGGATTATATCAGCCAATGACAAACTGTCGTTAGGTTCGGCCGTCGACGGATGGTTGTTTTGCAGAACAGAACTGAGACTTCCAAACCCCAGAGGAGGAGCTAAAGTGGTGCTTCTTATCCTGGGAGTGTTTGTTGACAAATCACTGAGTGAAGTAAAAAGGATGGCGTGAAATGATGTGTTTGGTTCAGATGAGATGGTCAAAGATGCTAAAGTTCCAAGTGGAAGGCTGAGCTGGTTAGGCACGGTTGGTACTGGCTTATAAGTTCCACTCAAAGTGTTTGAGGGAACGTAAAAGCGATACCTTTCATCATACACGAGCTGAGACAAGCTTGTGCTGATGCTAACGCCTCCATGAACATTTTTATGCTGAAAATTTAGTTTTGCACAACTGCTCCTCTTAGGCTCAGCCTCGAGGGGCGATAGGAGCTTTTGTGCAATTGGTTTTTCAGCTTTTTTAGATGGAACCGCTGGAACAGTGCTGTCTTTGAGTTTCTGAACCCTGTGGCTCTGAAGTGACAAGGTTATTGCAAATGCTGATGGGTTTGCAAAAACTGAAGAGGTGCTCCTCTCGTCCAGAGTCACTGGAGACGCATGTGTGGGGGAGTCACTGTCCTCCTGGGCCAGGGGTGTTGTCAAATCACAAGTGTCTTCTGGTTTAGATGGGCTGGAGTTTTGCTGGAATGGTTTGTGGTCCAGCTCACACTTGGTCCCACCCTCTGTAGAACTTTCGGCTAACACGTCAGTCGTTTCTAGTTTTGCTGGTGAAAGTAATGACATGGAGGAGCACTGTGAATCATCTAGGGTGGTTGAGGTTTGTCCCTTTTCTTCTGATGTAACATGTTGTTTCAATGCTTGAGATTCAGTGCTGACGGGCTGATGGGAGTCTCTGGTTAGATGCTGCTGGGCTAGCTCTGCCGAGACAGTCGCACTAAGAAACGAAGGAGAAAAGGAGTCTGTGTTTACTCTTTGAATTTTGGTCTTCTGATACTTTGAAACAAGCTCAGACAGTGATAGTGGGGGTGTTGCTGCTGCACACTTGACAGAAGGTACTCTACAAATGGAAGTGAGCAGGGAGTTACTCAAAACTGGACCGCTGTTCTTGTGCTGCTGGATTATATCAGCCAATGACAAACTGCCGTTAGGATCGGCCGTCGACGGATGGTTGTTTTGCAGAACAGAACTGAGACTTCCAAACCCCAGAGGAGGAGCTAAAGTGGTGCTTCTTATCCTGGGAGTGTTTGATGACAGATCACTGAGTGAAGTAGAAAGGATGGCGTGAAATGATGTGTTTGGTTCAGATGAGATGGTCAACGATGCTAAAGTTCCAAGTGGAAGGCTGAGCTGGTTAGGCACGGTTGGTACTGGCTTATAAGTTCCACTCAAAGTGTTTGAGGGAACGTAAAAGCGATACCTTTCATCATACACGAGCTGAGACAAGCTTGTGCTGATGCTAACGCCTCCATGAACAGTTTCATGTAATGACAAGGAGAAGCACTGTGAATCATCTAGGGTGGCTGAGGTTTGTCCTTTTTGTTCTGATGTAACATGTTTCAGTGCTTGAGATTCAGTGCTGACGGGTTGATGGGAGCTGCTGGTGTTTTTTAGTTTCTGCACACAGATTTCTCCAGGTTTTATCTGAATCTTGGGTGGGGCGACTGGTACCAAAGTCTGGTTGGGATTGTTAAATCGTTGAATGAGTTTTCTCACGTTTTCCCTGTTATTCTCCCTGGTAGGTAGAGTTGGTTCTGGTTCTGCAGTCTCGTTTGACTCATTATATTTCTCTATCAAATTCCTCACGTTGCCACCCATTGCTGGTTTTTTCAAGTCTGGTGAAATCTCAGCTATTGTTGATTGAAAAACTGGGAAAGTTGCGTCCTTTGAAACTGGAATCGAAGACTTGTTGGGATTGTTAAAATGCTCAATGAGTTTTCTCACGTTTTTTGAGCTATTTCCCCTGCTAGGTGCAGTCGATTGTGGTTCTGCACTCTCATTGAATTCACTAAATCTCTCGATCAAATTCCTCACGTTTCCAACCATTGCTGTTTTTTTCATGTTTGATGAAATCTCAGCTATCTTTGATTGAAAAACTGGGAAAGTCATGTCTTTTCCTTGGAGTGAATTCTTGTCAAGATTGTTAAATTTCTCAATGAGTTTCACAACATTTGCATTGGGAGTTTTAATGGTTCCTCCAGCCATTTTTAGTCCTACCGTTTGCTGTGACAGGGCTGGAAAAGTGGTGTGTTTTGAATCTGGAATCGAAGACTTGTTGGGATTGTTAAAATGCTCAATGAGTTTTCTCACGTTTTTTGAGCTATTTCCCCTGCTAGGTGCAGTCGATTCTGGTTCTGCACTCTCATTGAATTCACTAAATTTCTTGATCAGATTTCTCACGTTTCCAACCACTGCTGGGCTTTTCATCTCGGATGATTTCTTGGCTATCTTTGATTGAAAAACTGGGAAATTGTCTTTCTGTGGGAGCGAATTCTTGTCTGGATTGTTGAATTTCTCGATGAGTTTCATAACTTTTCCTTCAGTCATTTTTGGTCTCACTATTTGCTGTGACTGGACTGGGACTGAATTCTTCTCAGGATTGTTGAATTTATTAACGAGCTTTTTCACGCGTTCGCTGCAAATGTCCATTGGGAGAGTGGATAGGTTGCTGCTGGAATAACTCATAGGACGTGTCTGAAGAGTGACTGTCTGGTAAGTGATCTGGCTTGGAACTGACTGTTGTCATGAATGAATGTACAAGCTGATGTCATCAGATCAAAGGACATTTAAGCTCCGCCCCCAACCTGTTAGAACTACGTGGCCTGATCCCTGTTGCTAGGCAACACATTGCCTTGATTTTTTTGTGTTTGTTTGGATACATGAACATCCTATTGAATACTAAAAAATCCCTCAAGAAAAGGGGCCTGGCCGCTAGCACAAGACATTAGCCATGTGTTATAGATGTTGGGGTGATCACCCCAAAACCATGATATTAGGGTAGCTTTGGGGTGAGCACCTCAAAACCATGATATTAGGGTAAATTTGGGGTGAGCACCTCGAAATCATGATATTAGGGTCACGTTGGGGTGAACACCTTAAAACCATGATATTAGGGTAACTTTGGGGGTGAACACCTTAAAACCATGTTATTAGGCTCATGCTGGGGTGAACACCTTAAAACCATGATATAAGTGTAACTTTGGGGTGAACACCTTAAAAGCATGATATTAGGGTAACTTTGGGGTGAACACCTCGAAATCATGATATTAGGGTCACGTTGGGCTGAACACCTTAAAACCATGATATAAGTGTAACTTTGGGGTGAACACCTTAAAACCATGATATAAGTGTAACTTTGGGGTGAACACCTTAAAACCATGATATAAGTGTAACTTTGGGGTGAACACCTTAAAACCATGATATTAGGGTAACTTTGGGGTGAACACCTCGAAACAATGATATTAGGGTCACGTTGCGGTGAACACCTTAAAACCATGATATTAAGGTAACTTTGGGGTGAACACTGCTGATTTCAGCAGAGGGCGTGGCCTTTAAAAGGACTGGGTTGTCTTTCTGGGAGAGATGCTCCCTCCTGCTGCTACTGGTTCCAGGTCACTGGTGCTGAACCTTCACGTCTGTTTCATTGCAGACATGAAACACAAACTGCTTATGCCTCTGGTAGGCTGGGGTTTTGCAGTACCAGGGCCTCCTGATGTAAAAGTCATGCGTAGTTGGTTCTTTTAAAGCCTATACCCATTTTATTGCATTGGCTAAACTATAATTCTGTTGCAGTGAGGGATTCACTGCTGTTCTGATTGATTCAACTTTCTGCTTCAATCCAAATGGTCCGTTGTTTTGCTGCACCTTCTCTGTTCTGTCTGGATGAGAGTTCCAAGGGTCTAGCTGCGCTCCACCGCGCCCCATTCCCGCTGTTCCACCGCTTCTGCCTGGGCTGGTCATCTGCTGATCTGACGAGATCACCGAGGGCAGCTCATCCTCCCTCGGTCGTTTCCGAGCACCAGCCGTGCAGCGTGGGAACGGACTGAAGAGCTGTGGAAACCCTTTGCAGCCGACCGCTGCTGAAAGCCGCGAGGGCCCGCAAGGACAACAGACGCTCATAACAAACTGTGTGTGTGTGTGTTTGCGCGTGTGTGTGGGCGCGTGTGGGTATGCGTGGAGTGAGGTAACGGGGTGCGTGTGGTTGACCGCCTGATAGCCGGCCCACTCCTATTAATTGTTTTAATTGTGTTTGTTTCTGTGTCCTGATTTTTTATTTCTTTTATTCAGGCTGAGAGCTGGCGGTGGTGATTGAGCCCTGGTGACGGTCCCCTCTGACCTGTGTGCACATGAGGTTCCAGAGCCACTTCACCCCCCTGAATGCATGCACGTGTGATTGGGATGATTTATTTTACAGCAGCCTCAGCCTGACTTTTATTTGGTTTTAATTAGTTTAGTTCACAAAAGAAAAAAACATTTTCCTAACAGATCTCTAGTGCATGCTTTAAAATCTGCACTTGCAGGCAGTTCAGCTCTGACTGAAATCTAAACCACCAAAGTGGCACCACCCTAAAAGCAGCGATTTACCATTACAGGAAATCCATCTCTTTGATTCCTGAATGGCGCAACACCAATCTTTCCCCAGCGTGGCAGACTAACACAGCCACAAGCACAGGGCTAAGGCTAAGACTAAACACCCCTGCCAACTTTAAAGACACGGCCACTAACTCTCCCCTGACTCACATATCTGGCTCTCCTCAGACAGATCACCCTTCCAGCTCCGGCTCCCCTGCAAACCAGCCGGAGGAAACTATTAGCTGGCTGTGACCTCAGATGAATGGAATAGCTCACATTCGTGTTTTTAATAAGAACAATAAGCATGGCTGTCTTTCTCATAAACCCCTTATGGAAATTGATTTATCACAACGGCTCAGCTCAGCAGTTGAGGCTGAGGCACACAGATTGCTGGGAGAGCTTTTCTGCATTTCTTTTCCTGCAGTTCTCCTGCGCCGCTCTCATAATGATTCCACCCACTCCAATTCATCTCAATGCCATCTAGGGTTTAGGAATGATGGCATGCAGCGAGAAAAGGAGCTTTTTTATCTCTTTTGCTCTGGTTAAGATTTCCTTCTACATGTATTTGTTAGACCTGTTTCGTTAAATATATTTGTCCGTAGTTATTTTTACATTTTTTCAGTTTCCTCCCCCTAATTTCTTTGATTTAATTGTAAGAAAAGCATTTCTGAACGCTTTTCCCTGCTGTATAAAATCAATGAGAGCACATTCCAGAATGCTTTGTGCTGTCATTCATCCATATTAAGTCAGGGTCAGGTTTAGGGTAGGAGGATTTGGGTTAACCCTGATTTAAAGAATCCTTGGGATATTGGGATGGGGTTGGGAAAACCACCTCTGTTTTATCCTGTTTCTGTTTGTGTTTCTACAGATCACAGATGAAAGAACCAAAAGAATGACACGCTAAGCCCTTGCAAGTTATAAAAACTGTTCAGGCGGTCAAACCATACTGACCTGAGTTTTGTGCTGTTGTGCCGTCCTGTAAGTAGAGAAAAAAAATAAGAAAAGCAGAAGGGGAAGGGAAAAACCATTAAACCAGAAAAAAATAAAATATAAAAAAAAGATGGGTGGAGGGAACGGATAAATGTAGAGGCAGAGGTCTGTCGCTCATGAGGATCAAGCTGACCTAAAAAATTAATCATAATTTCTTCTTGATCATCGTTGTTCTTTAGGCTTTTTAAATTTGGTTATTTCAATTAGTTAATAAGGAGAACGTTATCATCCTTTTTCATTTTTTGTGGCGAGCACTGAAATCCTGATTCAGACTCACTGGTTTGTCAGATAAGAGGTTATTTATAGTTTTCCTTCAGCTCTGGCACTTATTACATCTACTGTATATTTAAAAAAATACAGATCCAAAGAAAATGCATACAAATCTTCCAATTAGATGTCATTTTATTAATAAATCAACATGATTTCAAAAGCCAATGGCGATTTTTGTTCATAATACTTTTGGCCATTTTCAATTTAGCTGAAAAACCTTTGATTAACAACATAAAACAAAAAGCTGAATAATGTTTGATTCTAGAAGCAAAAACATAAACATGGAATATTTATTATTACTAGTGCAATACAGATCTCAGTGAGAGTGCATTCGTATATATACATATATATATATATATATATATATATATATATATATATATATATATATATATATATGTATAAAGTTCGGCTGCCTGCATGTACCCTTGCCCTGTCATCCCCAGTTAGGTTCATCAGCAGGTCATAGATGGACCAGCAAGGATGCACAGGCCCCAGCAGCATCCGCTCCAAACTCCAGCCCCAACCACCCCATAATAAACAAAACTTATATAATAACTGCCTTTGTCAGTCTGTGGTGCACTATAAAGCATGGGTGACACAAATTTATTTATTTTTTCTTTTGGGTGATTATTATTATTATTATTATTATTATTATAATTATTCCCTTTCCTTTTGCGTGTTTTCCATGTCAAGGAGCCCACAATCGTAAAAACCAGGAGATTTTACACTGTTTTTTTATTTTGTGTGTGTCATAGAAATTCTATGTCGCCGATCGTTTATTTAAAGTAGGAGATAAGGTAGTGGGTGTGTTCAGAGGATGTGTGAGTGTGTGTGTGTGATATAGAATGAAATAGAGAAGCTGTACAGGACATAGAATTTCTATGACAGTGTGTAATAAAAAATACTTTACTAGACTTTTGTTAAGGCTAGTCCTATTTTTTATTCACCTCTTGAATTACTTCCTGTGTTGTATTTGTGCTTTAAATATTTTTGGGGAGGGAGGATATATTTTTGTTTAATTAAACATAAAAGGTGGAAAATGATCACATATGTTTTCCTTATTTGTTTGTTTGTTTGTTTGTTTGTTTGTTTGTTTGTTTGTTTGTTTGTTTGTTTGTGGGGCTCATATATAGATATTCTCCATGTCATCACAGACTGCTCTTCCTGCCCACAACCATCAGCATATATAGCGACTCTTTGACGAACATGATCTGAGACTATTATTGTTACTATGATTTTATTGTTGTTATTATTATTGCTTGGAATAATATTAGTTACCACAACATTTAATTTCCATCTGGGATTACTAAAGTATTTTTGAAATGTTTGCAGACAAATTGGATGTGAACCAACTACAAGAAAGACATAAAACTAGCTCAGATGACAATGCAGACATTATAATAGTTGCAAGAGAGAACCTCACAATTTCTTTAAAATTCCTAAAACACATGTATCATTGATGCTGTTGATGAAGTCTTTAATGATCTTTCTTCAGCAACAAATGAGTCTGGATGGAGTTTAGCTTATTCCTCACCTATTAAGGCAGCTAAGATGCCTAAGTCAAGGAAGGGAAGCAGAGCCGCTCTTACCTTGGGCTTCTGCTTGACAGGATCTGCAGGCAGGTGAGAAACACATACAGTGAGAGGAATACAATATGAGAGCGTGGTGGCTTCTTGACATACAACCTCAGCTGTCAACCTCTGCTGGCCCCTCATCACGGCCCCTGAATGCATAAAACCCCTCAGTGCTTCTGCTAAGTGTAGCGACATCAACCCTTAGTTTTTCTCCTAAATGAACTGTGTAACACTTTAACTTACAGGCTGCAGCCAAGGCTGCAGAAGAGACTCTGGTATCTGCCCAGAGACATCTATCTTAGTTTGGTCTAGGTGCCGCTAGCTTATCCAGCAGGCGACATCACGACTCGAGGAAGAAACTCAAGGATTTCGCAAAGACTTTCCTATCTTTCTCGAATAAAGTTCATCTTTCCTGACTCGTGAAATACTTTTACAAATATAATCTGAATGCATAAATCATACTGTTTGAATCATCATATAATAATAAGAATGATGGTTAAAATGAATGTTGTTCCTGTATTTCATATCTTTAATTACACATTTAGGATTCATTCAAGTAATGCTAATTATCATCTGATAAATATCCACAAAGAATAGTATTGTGTTTGAATATTTAATTCACACTCACATTAAGTTAAGAAGTCACACCACGTTAAGCTGATTCATCCTTAAGTGTTGATGAAACTGGTGTCTGAGGTAACTTGGTAACGCCTACTCTAATGTGTCCAAATTTGATTTGCTCAAATTTATAAACAATTAGAATAATAAAACTCCCGTGTCGGCCAGAACACTTCAGTTCCTAAAGGAGTTCCTAAAGGAGTTCCTGAAACAAACCAAGCTCCTGACTAGGTCACCTCCTCTCAAAGGGGTGAGCCTAAGACAACAAGCTATGCTTCCTTGGTTTGGCCGGCCGGGGAAAAGCAACGCTTAATAATTAATAATATAAGAAACCATCCTCTCTTTTTGATCGAGATCAACTATTTTTGTGAACTGCCTCTAAGCTAAACCAAATCCACCAGACGACGCAGTCACCTGGAAGTCACCCAGACCATCGGTTCGCATCCGGGCCTGCTACAGCTCCATGCCTGAGGCCTCCTCACTGACACTCGTCAGCCACGACCTCTCTGACCCTTGAGTCACCGGGAGCTTCCACACACAAGGTGAAGTAGCCCTGCACGCTGGTGTCAAATGGTCTTTATTAATTTGATAACTTATTAAAACATCCAGATTTGATTTAACCCAGACATCATAGGATCTAAGACACTTAATGCTGATTAGGCAACCTCATCTAGCTTGCACTACATCACCTCATTAATTGTCTCAGTATCTTGTTTACAACCATCATTCATAGTAATTGTCCTGTGTCATCATTGATTGAGAAATATAGTATTAAATTTATTTTTATAACTATTTTCTTGACTCTGTCTGAATTATTCTGAAGTGTGTGGATTACCTACAGGTAAAAGAACCTAGATTAATGTTAAATTAACATTCAAAGATCATTAAGATTAATAATTCATATTTATATGAATTATTACATTTTATTGATCCATCTTTGAATATGTGGCAATAGCCCTCACGCTACATAAGGAAGCTTGTCAAAAGCCCGAGCTGGCTTAAGACGTCTGTTTATTTAAGAAAAAAAATAATGCGTTAACGCATTTAACCCCTTGGGCCTGAGCCACATTTCTGTCTCTGTTTCTTACCTTTGATGTTTCACCTTGAAACGTTCGTTTTATCCAGACTTTCTTATTGTTTACTATTAGCCCTACCTCTTGTGTCGCGCTGACAACAGTTTAGACGTTAGCCGTTTTCACCGAAAAAACAGGCTTCGAACTTAAACATCCAGTAGGACTTTTCTCTTTCCTGGTTTGTGTATGTCCGTGTTATGATGAGTCTCATTGGCTGACTGAGCTGTCAATCTAATCTTGGTGAGTAACGCTTGATTCTATTGGCCCTAGCGATCCAAAAGAGGTGTCAATCATCCGTATTGACCAATCAGTCACAGAGATAGAAGGCTGTGTAGCGAAGCTTCTGGAATGGCTCCAGACTATGCTAGCAGTGTTTTTGACGCAGCAGCAGTTCAAAACAACTTTATTTTCCTGTTTTGAATTGAAATACAATTTAAAAGCATTCTTTAGAAATTAAACGTGCTTGAGTTTACAGTAATAATGTTCATGTCTATTGTTCGATTCTCTGCCTCTTTATTTTTAATTAAAAAAATTGGTTTCGGGGCAGATTTTCTTGAACGATTAAAATGCGATTAATCAAGATTAATTATTTACAAAGCCTCTAATTAATTAGATTAATTTTTTAATCCTACCCCTAGTTTTTATGCGACATACATATGCAGAGTCAAAAACTTAAGGCGTTTGTTCACTGAAACTATGAGTGAAGTAAAAGTGGCAGATGAAAGTCAAGTTTCCCACATCTACTTGTATTAAATCAAAAACTTTAAATCCTTTTTTAAAAATACCTGCAAGATTTCTAACCGAAGAGCAAAGTTTCCATTATGACATCCAAGCAAAGACTTTTCCTCTAGGAAGAGTGAAAATACTCTGTAAATTTTAAGAATATTTATAGACTTTTCTATTAAAGATTGTAAGCAGTGCCAGATAAAAGGTCACCAAAAACTTTCAGGAACATTCCGTCTCACCTGTTCTCCCACAGACTCCCAGCCGACCCAGACACTCCTTATGAGCCCCCAGGCCACATTTTAGACAGAGATAACCCTGGTTAAAGATGCCCCTGGAGGGAATAAAATACTGGATATATTTCATGTACAACAGAAAAGAAACACCTTGACATTTAAAATTTTCTGGCTTCTGTGACATTGTCAGGATAAATGAAATGACACAGGAAATGTCCTTCATCTTTTAAAGACCATAAAGCTTCAACTGTGAGCTCAAAACAGAGACAGCTAACAGTCTCTATGACAGTACGTCCATTATTTACTTTCAATATGTTTTTTTATTCAGTTAAGGCTTTTTTTCAAGGAATTTGAGAAAAAATGTCTAAAGAACCATAAAATGTCATCGTGTCCCTTCATTCCTCCAGTATAGAAATGAAAATTTGATTTATTCAGGATCTGTGCAGAGAAATAAGTCAGTCTGTCATCCAACAACAGCAGGTGTTGTGATTTAATGTTTCAGTTTATCCCTCCCATGATTTTTGCATCTTACCTGAGCAAAAGATGACAATAACTGCAGGATGATATCTTTTCAAACGTGTGCATCTTGAACTGGTGCGAGTTGTGATTGGCTTTTTCTGGACGGATATTTGATCTAAGACAGAAAAAGACACACATTGATTAGATATACTGTAAATTACTGAGTAAAATCACAGAAAATCTTACTTGATACTTCTGTTTAGTCAAAAAGTCAATAAAATTCCCATTTGAGACAGGAATACTTTGTGTGAATAATTTATTAGAAGCTGAAAATCTACCTAAAATTGATCTAACAGCTGATCCAAACAGATTCCCAGCCTCCATAGTTGTTGTTTAAGTGTTCTGAATGCTGGATGAGCGAGGCACAATTTTTCAATCAGAAGAACGATTTTAGTTGTAAAAGTGGGTCCAGTTTTTCCTTCAGAAGCTAGAATAGGAATGAACTATTTGTCCCCTGTTGATAGAATGAACTGATCCAGGATCTGCTGCTAAAATCTAATCAAAACAAAACAGGTTTATAAATTTACTTTAGACAGAACAGCTTCTGCTCCTGTTTCACATTCTCCCCACAGTATTAACAAAGTCATCTATATTTTTAGAGAACGGATCAAATTTTACTATTGCACAAAATCCTTAAAATTAGGGATGCACCGATACTGATATCGGTATCGGGCCGATACCGGTATCCCGATACAAGTATCGGTATCGGTAAAAGTTACCAGATACCAGGTGCATTAAAGTAGCTTCACTGTGACTTGTCATTTCTGTTGTAGTGTTCTATACTGACCAATAGGGGGAGCTGTTTCAAACATTGTGAATGAAAGCAGAAACAGGCTCACACCTGAAAATGCAGAGATGATTATTTTCATCAAAATCCTGATACTCTATCTGGATAGGCTTAAAATCTAGGCAAAAAGGAGCAGTAGAAGATTATTTAGCTCTGCAGGTTGTTCTAGTAACACTCCACTGTAGCCTCAGCTGCACTGGCTCGAAAAGTTTAGGCTAGGCCAATTACAGCGCTAAATGTTTATAGAGAGACATCGGGTGGGCTTGGCACATTTATGACAGAGCTTATTGATTTTTTTTTACGATTACTGTAGAGCTGCAACGGAGCAAAGCAAAAAAGACGGCAGCGGCACAGGAGCAATGTTTGAAATGGCTTTGGCATCAACTTTAAACGATTTAGACTCAGGGTTTTCTTTGAGACACGAGGTACTTCTTCGACAGTGGATGTTGGACTGCCCCGTTGACTGACTTCCGTAGCGATGAATACGTATGTGTCATTCATTGGTGTGATTGGTCTTGGCGCTGTCCAACTGCGTGCAGAAAAAGTTTGAAAGACAACCGTAGATCCCGCCCCTATGAGTGAGCTTTTCTAAGGGTCGTGGCCAGATGTTATAGGATGGCTTGACTATCTGAATGCTTTAAGGCCAGAGGTGGTTTGATGTCAATTTGCAACAATAGTCTACAAGATGTGAAAACATAGCTTAAATTCTGATTTTTAAAGGACTTATGACCCAAATTCAGACATTACCATGTCCATAAATGAATACAGTTGAGTGGTTTTTGTCATGTTTCTAGACGTTTCTATTTAGTTTCTGGTAAACAAAAACACCTGAGACTTTCAGGGCAATGAGCACATGCTCCGGGTTTCCCTCCTTCTGAGGTTACTTGTTCTTCACATCAAAAATATTCTGCTAGCGATGCTCTAAACTAGGCAGGAGATCCTGATCTTGTTTCCTTTACAGAATGTCAGGAATGTTGGATCCGGCTCCGTTGTGACATGAAAATAAAGTCTCATTCAGAAAATATTGTGTAGAAATTAGAATCCTTACATGCATGCAGATCAAAACATGTTGCAGAATGGTTAGTGAATATTAAAGAATGACTCGACTTGTCGTTTGTGCTGAACTTTAGCAGGTGTTGTGTAAGTTTGCATTTAAATATGAGGACAGTGCAGAGTGGTCAAATGCAAATTGAATGGAGTATCTCGCTTTTAGTATTTTGTGAATTCAGTAATGAATGAAGAAATAAACTAAACTCCAGAGCAAGTTCCCATTTCCACATAAAATGTACAACTAGTAAAGGCTTTTCTGAGAAAGTTGCCATTTATTTCCAGCTAACTGGAGGGAAATATTTTCACCCAAAATGTCAGCTCTGAAAGGAGCCAAAGCATCAGCGGATCACATCCACAGGTGCTTATCGATGCTAGGGGCACCGCGAGGTGAGTTTCAAGTCCATCTGAGGACTTCAAAAGCACCGGGAGTAAAAAGCACATGATTTCTTCTCCCCTCTCATGCATTGTGGGTAATGCACCCAACGATTTTCAGCTTGAACTCATTGACCTTCACTCTGATACATGACTGGAAGAGCACTAAAGGTCAGAATCCCTGTTAGATTTGTATTCCTCTCTCGCACGCAAACAGGAGGATTTTTCACACATGAGGAGGCATGATCAGAAAATATTGGCTCTCTTTGCATACATGTCTGAACAAACACTGCTGGCCTTAATGCTTAACAGATCCAGACTGACAGTCTCTTTCCCCAACAATCAGCTTCCCATCATGCTTTGCATAAAAATTTAGCATAAAACTAAACGTTAACCCTTACATGCTTTTGTGCAGGTGTGTTTTTGTGAATAATTTTGGCTATGCTAATGCAATTTCTCTCTTTTTTTTAACAGGATGTGTATTCTTAGGGGAATTATTAAAAATAATAAAAAATCCCGTACTCCATTTAATATAATGATAAAATGATTTTATAGCATTCCTGCTCATTTGTCATTTTTTGTGCCATTGACTCTCAAAGTAAATCATTTTTTTCTAATAAGCCTAAATATTAATGTTTTGCACTAGATTGCACATTTTACCTATATATAGTGGGACAATGACTAATACTGCATTAAAAAACATTTTTTATATATACTTTTATGCCAATTTGTGACGCTCCAAGGTGTTGAAAATTCACCCTTAAAACAAATCCTCTAGACATAACACATACATGTTTTTTTTATTATTTTTTCATTTGTTTACATTTCTGGTTTTGATCATAAACCTGGCAATAAAGGGGTTAAATCTCAGAATCAAATAAATATTTTATATTATATTTTGTGAGGGCTGAAGCTAAGGATGAAATTCATGTAAAATAAATTGGGACTTATGAAATATTCTATATTATTTCTATAGGAAGTTTTGTTTCAGCATTATTTGTGCACAAGGCATATAAATGCTAGATGATTAAAGAGGGTTAAGTTTAATTTAATCAAACAAAATTAAATTCAAGCACTTTGCTTTTACTTCCAGTGTGAGTTATTAGGATTTTCCAGCACCTTATAATGGTGATGATGATTTAAAACACATAAAAAGGTCCTTCACTCATATTTTTAATACATTTGCAGTGATCTTGTAAGTCCTATTCATATTAATAATTTGGATTTCTTTTTTGAAAATAGTTATTAACGACTAAAATATGACACTTTTTTTAAAACAGAGAGTAATTTATAGTGGGGACACACTAATATCTATGAATAATAACAGCACAAGTTAAATTTTAAGGCGCTAAACCCACAAGCAGACCAATTCTTTAGTTATTGTTATAATTATAGATATGAAATGGTAAATATCTAAAATAATTAATATTTTGTACTCTGGTTTGGCAAAGAAAACAATATTTATTGTAGGATTTGCAGATAAACAAACTAAAAGAAGTGCTCATGTTGGGATAAAAGTAAATTTAACAAAAAGATGTTTTTTCTTTTGTAATATGCAATCAGATCAAAAAATAAAAAACAGCTCCTCCATAAGAACGCTTTTCATCCTCCTCAGTTTCTACAATTTTCACTTTGTGAATTGGCTTCTTCTGGTGTCGTTACCCATTGCACAGAAGCACACATAGCTTATTCCAGACAAATCCTCTAAAGGCGTTGAGAGCAAAACAGCGTTAAGCCAGGAGTAATTTTTCTTTATTTTGTAAAATACACATTAAGCTTTGGGCAGGTATCAGGGGTTTCGTAAAAGCAGGAGTGTATGCTGCTGCAGCAAACACATTCAAGACTATTTCAAAGAATCAAAACATGCATGTCAAGGATTTATTCATAAAACACAAAAACTATTTTGTTGAGGTGGAAACCATAAATCACACTATTTAATATAAGCCACATTTATCTCCACACGACAATGAACTGAAGAATCAGTCAGACTTGCGTAACTTATGTGTATTTTTAATGGCAGTTTAATTCATGTAAAGGTGTGTGTTTGTGCATGTGTGTGTGCGTGCGTGCATGCGTGTGTGTTTTGTCACATTTTTGTCAGCACTGTGGCCCGATTACAGCTAAAACCTGATCAAACAGAGAACATGAAAGAGTCAACAGTTCTTTGAGCTTTGAAACAACACATCTGCAAACAAAGATGAACAAACAGCTTGTATGGACACACACACACACACACACACACACACACACACACACACACCTTCCTCCTGTGTGTGTCAAGCAAACTGTCACGACTGTGCCTCCCTGTACTTACATTGCCATTTCAAACTGTTCCAACCACTTCTTCTTCAGCTCTCTGGTCTTAAAGAAGAGTTCAAAGCCGGTGTGGCCCTGTTGGTGCGTCACGTAGAACCCATAGCACCACTGTGGATGACAAGGAACACAACAGAAATTAAACACAATGTTATCAATCAGGTCAGAGTAAACTAAACTGCAAGGAACATCTGAACACTAAAACTGAGTTTATTCAAACTTAATGTTAAAGTTCTGTGTTTTTCTTTTTGTCATCTGCACATCTAGTTTATGGATTTGTTTTTTACTTAAAGTAAAAAGATAGTTTTTTAAACTTTAAGCTAGAGCTTTAACATTGTTCTTGTTGAGTAGAAACTTGACCAGTTTCATATTTGACACCACTCTGCAGGCCTCTGCTGACCAAAAATTGCACTTCATAGTTTTGTGGAGCGGATCGGTGTTCTAGGGGGCGCTCTTATACCTGCTTTATGGCTGTTAGCTGTAATGCTAACAATTAGCGATTTCAGTTTGCCGATCATTAATAAAAAGCACAAAAAGAAGAAAAAGAAGTTTGCTGCATCATGGCAGAGCTTGGAAGTAAAAGTAACAGAGTAATGTCTTTGGAGGCAAAGCAAAGAGCTAAAACCAGAGCGGCCTACGCTAGTTTGAAGGAGCTAAAGGAGGCTACAAAATCATGGACTGATGGTGACCTGGCTTTGTTGCTACTGGACTTGTAAGTAGTAATATTTTTTAACCAACAATGTGAATCATTTTACTTCGTGGTTTATTTTAGTAGGCTATTAGTTGGCTCATGTTATGGCGCTTACACACTAGCACTGGCTCGGAACGGGCGGGATTGGGTAAGTTCCTTTCACATCCGGGTGGCCCGGGAATTTCCGGAGCTGAACCGCACATGTTTTTGGCCCTCATCCGAAGGAGGTCTGACTCGCGCCGAAACCGGGCCAACACACCCACTGCCGACTCATTGGTCGGCTCAAATTCACGTCTACCTTTGGGGGGAACCTCCGATTCGCGGATAGAATCCGCCAGTGGAGGCTTCCCGCATGCGCGCTTCATTATCACTCTGAATGTGGAGGAGTTAACAAGCCTCTGACTGAAGCTGTTTTATCTGTTTCCGTCTGCTGTGATCAGCGCAGCGCGCACACACACACACACACTGACAGTGCTGCCACACAGCCTTTGTTTAATAAGGAAGAGACCGCAGACTTCTCCGCGCTCCTTTGACCCACCCAGCCGTTTCTCTGTTCCCGTCGGCTGTGAGGAGCGCAGCGCACACACACACAGTGCTGCCACACAGCCTTTTCTAATAAGAAAGACACCACGCAGACTTCTCCGCGCTCCTTTGACCCGCCCACATGCTCGGAGATGCGCTCCGACATCACTGATATATTCGTGCCAATTTTTCGCACGCATTTCTGAGACTGCCTATCACATCCGCATTCCAAAGGGTGTCCTGGACAACGTGTGTAAACAACCTGGCGGGGCCGGGGCCGGCTGAGGCCGACCGATCGGAGCCGACCCGGTGCTAGTGTGTAAGCGCCAGTGTTAGCTCGTTGTTAGCGTTAGCAGCAGGCTGCAGCAGGGTTGTTTACAACAGTTGTAATTCCACTTTCAACCAGTAGGGCAGAGGAGCAGGAAACTGCCCTGTGTTACTTTAATTTATGTTTGTAGGTTCAATTCCTAAAACAAAAAACGTGTTAGAAAAGCTACATAATTTTATTTATTAACAGGACAAGACCTGTAAACAAGCTTTTCCCTCAACACTGATTTCAGTTTGAACTTCTTACACCCACAAAGACCTCTGTGTCATTCTAAAGTCTCACTAACAATAAATATCAACTGAATTATTATTTCCAAAATTCTGTATCCTTTCATTTCAACAGCTTATGGACCATAAACTTGTTTTTTTAAACAATTAAAAATATATATTTTCTAGCAAATTACAACATTTGGTAACACTTTACAATAAGGGTCCCTTTATTAACGTTACTTAGTGCATTATTAAGCATTAATAAGCAAGGGTACCTTTATTAACATTCCCAATATTGTTAACTATTAAGTGTCCTTAAAGTTAGGACAAAGGGCTAGGGAGGGTGTCTGCTTAGTAATGCATTACTTAATATTACAATTAAGCAGTTGATAATACTTTATTTAATAGTTTATTAATGCTTAATAATGCACTAACATTAATAAAGACAGATTGCTGGAGTTGTAAAGTGTTATCCAACCTTTTAAAACTAAACTTTAAATCTGCAACAACTATTTTTTGTGCTTTTATCACCCTTAAATATGTATTAACATTGAAAAATATATGAATAAAATATTCATTCACCTGAAAAAATACTATATACTTGCATGTAAACTCAAATCATTCTGAGCGAACCCTGAAGTTTCTGCTCATGATGCTCTAATAATGAAAAGGTAGAAAAAAGAATGCATATGGAGCCGCAACGCTCTTGAATATCCTCCCTGGTTTTACTGCCGGTGAGGTCACCAGCCTCACAGATCAACAAAAGTGTGCTGGCTGCTGGATTCTGTCAACATCAACAGAGCAGCAGCTGCACTGGGAGTTTAACCAGAGTTCAGCTCGAAGAGCACTGAAAGACTTAAGCTGTAAGAAAAACAGAGTCAGTTTCTACTAATCTGCCTAAAATAACAAGATTCCTTAAAATTTATAAATAAATTAAGGAAAATTACTTTCAAGCTCCACCATCCTGCCTTAGAGAAGTTGCACCTATTAGGACAAATATTCCAATAAAATTGGCTTTTTAATAAATTTTTCAGTGACACATTAAAGTGTCCAGAAAAGTAATGTTCTTTATTTTTTCCTGTCCTGAGTCCGGCATTCAAAGTCTGAAGCTTTATTTAGCATGAAATGATTTGTGGTGCTAATTAGCCATGGAAGACTGTGCTCATTTATCACCTGATATTAGGATCTCTGCCCTGAGGGGGCAAATTTCCAGGAATACACACACGGTTAAATCTGTAAGTTACTCAGAATGAATGGAAAAGTTGAAAAGCAAATTTAGGTCCTATAAATAAATATAAAGAAGTTTAAAGCGCTCAATAACTTTTTTCAATAAGTCTGCTGCATGAATGAATGCCTTGTGAGTCGTTTCTGTGAAAAGAAAGCTTTGGTGCTCCTGTTTCAGGAAGTAGAAGTTAGCCAGAGGAGTAGGGGACAGAAAATGGCAGGATTTGGAGTCTTACTGATTATTATTCATGATATTCTGACATCTCTCTGATTGGCTAACAGCAATTGCGACTCTTCCACTGCATCCATTTGCTCTACAATTTTGATGCTTGTGTTATCTTCACAAGCCTGAAGGTGTTCCACCATGTTGTGGAGTTGCTAATGCTAACAGTTAGCTTCTTATAGCCAAGACACGCTCTACTCTCTCCTGGGTGCTAAAACAACAACAGCCTTCCTCGTCACAAGCCAAGATGGGTGGGTCCATGAATGCTAATTTTCTGTGTGACTTTTTCTGACCCAACCGTTTTTCTGTCTATTTTCTTGTGGCGGCTAATGCAGGGTTAGGGTTAAACAAGCAAGTGTCTTAGTGAACTTGCTCTTTAGAATACAGGGTAAAACGTAAACTACGAGCATGGATTAAGCCTTTTTTAAATGGTAAGTGGCTTGTATTTATATAGCGCCTTCTAGAGTTCTACAACCCCCCAAGGCACTTTACAACACATCCAGTCATTCACACGCTGTTGGACCAGTACCAGCAGGTAACGCATGTGAAGTGCCTTACCCAAGGACACAATGACTGCAACAGACTGAGCAGGACTCGATCCCGCAACCCTCCAATTACTAGATGGGCACTTAACTCCTCTGCCATCTTCACAACAAAATATTTGGCAAATGAAAAGTGTATAAACATGGGAATTGTCCGAAAAAGCACATCAAGACAATGATTAATCATGTTAAATACTAATCACTGTCATGCACACGTCCCACACCAGCACACAGCCAAGTCACAACTGCAAGAGTACACGATGATGACAATAGAGTCAGTTTCATAAGAAAAAAACACACATCCCATTCTGGCGAGCTGTCAGATTCACATTAGCAATCAGCACCGGAGTGAGAAGACACCATCTGTGGACATCCATCAACACAACATCAACAGGTCCTTTCCACCACAATAAGGCCTACAAACGGTCCCTCAAGGCAGAACAGGATTCTGTATAAGTACTTTAGAATGACTTAAAGAAGTCTTAGAACTTCATAAATCTGGGTTTTTCAGAAGAGAGAAAGCACCATGAGAAAAATAATGTTTATTTTAGTAGTAAAGCAGATGTTAAATCTGCAGTTTAGCTTGTGGGTTCTCAAAGATAAAAGTACCTTTTTGCCTTCTCTGTCAGATGTAGGATTGTTGGTGACCTTAAAGAAGTTCAGATCTAATATCTCCTTCATCTCGTAGTTGTCGCCTCTTCGCTTGCAAACGATGGCTGCCACGTCAAACAGAAAGATGTGCCTGTAAAACAGGAAGATTGTTTCTTTATCTTTAGCAACATTAACAAACTAATTGACAAAACATAACTCAGTTTGTTGAATATCTGCTTAATTTAGCAAAAAATGTGTTCACCAGGGGTGTGTCCAGGGAGTGGCCTGGGGCAGCACATGCCATCCTTGAAATCTGATTGGCCACCCAGGTGCCACCCCACTGAGTTCCATTTAAACTGATTTTACATTGTGTTACAACTACCGTCTCTCGCCACTCCTCCAGTCGACAATCCACCAGCCAGAACTCAATCTCCCATCAGCCTCAGCGTGCCACGTAACCCCACACCATCACACAAGTCTATAAACTGAAGTCAACCCATCTACTCGCTACTCAGTCATCAATTCTACGAGTTCTACGAGGCACGAGTTCCTGAGCCATCCGCTCTTCTCAACCAGTCTGGCAACCATCAGTAAGTCAGTTTTCTTTTCCTGGATACGTCAGTACGATCTCGTTCCCATTCAAGCCTCGTACGGATGGTCCTATATTAACCGCGTGTCAGCCACGCCCAGCGCCAGTCTCTCCGCGTTTGGGTCGTAACACGCGCCACAGCCGAACTCCCTGCTGCCCTCAGTCTAGCCCTTTCTCAGCAGCAGCCTGACATGATGACTGAGTCTCTGTGGCGAGTAGATGGGTTGACTTCCATTTATAGACTTGATTGATGGGTTGGGGTTACGTGGCACGCTGAGGCTGATGGGAGATTGAGTTCTGGCTGGTGGATTGTATAACATTGTTTCTAGCCCTAGGCCTACAGCACATTTCTGTCGTATTTTTATTTTTTATTGTTTTTTCATATTGACATAAGTAGTATTTAGAATTCCAGTCCCACTCCACTCCAGTTGGTGGCGGTAATGCACCAAGCAGTGGCTTGATAACCACCACAAAACAGCTCAAAGAAGAAGAAGAAGAACAAATTGGTCATGGCACAGTATGGAGCTCTCAAATTACCTAGAATAAAAAGAAAAATTATTTTGAGAGGGTTGACACCCCCCCCCACCACCACCCCCCCACCCCCACCCACACAGCCCATGCATAAACAAGTGCCCCACCTGGGCCACCCCATTCTAAAAGGCCTGGACTCGCCACTGGTGTTCACATAAGTAATATACTGTATCATGCAGAAGAAGAGCAACCTGTCCTGTTTCCTCTTGTCAATGTTGGACACCAGCCGCACCTCTCCATCTCCTTTTGGTCGACCAAAAGTGAGAAGTGGCTGATTCTGCAAACAAAAGGTGGGCTTAGTTAAGAACTTTGGTGTATTTCTACAATTTGAAATTTACTATGCATCGTGGTTGTTATGGTGAAAATAATAGAAATCACAGAATAAAACGGTCTATATCCAGTTTTCAGAATTGTTGCAGGCCCTGTTCAGGTATCTTACCCAAAGATGCTAAAATGTAATAAAAGTAAATCCATTTATTGTCAGAGCTTTACAAGAGACAACACAGGTATGCAGCCTTTTTGTTTTTTCAAACAGCTGATCCATTAATTTGGACCAATAACAGCTGGATTTATCTTTGAGAGGAGTTATATAAACAGACATTTGGTCATCACAGAATGTAATATACTTCTTTTTTCAACAACAAAAATAATAAAAGCATGTTTCTTTTTTGTTTCAGTCTATTTTCTTTACTGCTCCTGCATGAAAACATCTCAAGGTTTAAATAATATCAGCATCACATTAACAGCTGATCATGTTGACAAGCCCAAAGTGCATGTTATTGATCCTGGTTGGGTTTCCAAAAGTGCTGAATAGAAAACCAATGATTATCATTTTCTATGTCCATCCATCATTGTCATCTTTATCTGACATTAATGTCAATGCAAATGTATTTATTTAGCAGGTTTAAAACAACCAAAGTTGACCAAAGTGCATTCACAGAAAGTTAAATAACACAGGAGATGTAAAGGAACAAATAAGAGTAGATATAATACCTAAAATCATCATAAAACTATTGGTTTTATTTGGGTGGATAAAGCCAAGGAGGAAAGAGTACCTATATCTAAATATATATACATCCTATACATGTCTTCTGCCCTCTAGTGGAACATCAACAAGTGGCAATGGCTAATATAATTTCTGTTTATTATGGTTATTACTTTATTTTGATGAAATAACAATGAAAGGGTTAAAAACTGAAAACAAAATACCTCACTGTAGAGTAAGGAGTCCATAACACATTTTATTCTAACAGATTAAAAACAAAATATATTTTTGTTTACCAGATTTTCAATAGATCTCTGGTACTGGTCGATCTCCCTCAGAGTCTCATTATCTCTCTTCACTTCGTTGACATACTGAGCGAGGTCCTAGGAAGTACAAGATACACAAAATACCCATTATTTCAAAATGGAGGAAGCAAAATATGTAAAAAGAAAAAAAAAGTTTTTTAAAAAGATCAAATCCAGTGCTTTAAAAATGGCATAAAATAACTCACTTCCTCTTTTGTTGCATGAAATGATCAAAACTACACAGCGTTTCCTTTTTTGCCTTTTAAATGTGGTAAAACGTGTTGTTTCATATCCACCTTTATGATGCTATTTTTAGGTATGGCCTCATATTTTGCACTCAGACAAGAGTGACTTCTGTATAGTATTTTTTATTAATATTTTGCATTTGTTTCCTTTTACGTTTATAGGTTTTGTGCTTCTTAGGGATATATAAAAAAAAGATTTCACTTAAATGCCAAATTGCAATACATAAGCCTACAATTTGTTATAGATATTTATCCTTTGGGTTAATTTTGTCATGATTGAGAGGTGAGCAGAATATGATGATGTTTAAGGAATCGTGAGCAGAAACTCAGCTCTCAGCACGTTTAAGTAAGAGCAGCGCTTACCTTCATCGCATCGAGAGCAATCTTTAAGTTGTTCTTATCAGCAGCATCTTGAGTGTGTTTGACGAGTTCCTGTTAGAGAGAATAAACAGGAAAAGGCCCAAATTAGAACTGGATTCAACTGGATTTATGATTTTTTGCATCATAATATTTCATTCTGTTCAACTTTTACCTGTTTTTATTATTATTTGGGGAAACAAGATTTTATTTTAATGTTAGTTTTAGTTTTAATGTGCTAAATATTTAAAACATAGCTTATTTTTTATGTACATGACATTCTACTATTTGAAATTAGCTAGGAAAAAAAGTTCAATACCAAAAAAATAAAAATATCAGATCTTGGGAGGATATAACTAGTTTTGAACTGGAACACAAGTATGGAAGCCCATTCCTGCCAGTCTGATAAAAAAAAACATTCTTGCACCTCATAATTATGACTTAGCTATCTCATCATAATGAGATAGCTAAGTCATAATTATGAGATAGAAGATTATTTTTTATTAGAGAGACGAGAATGGGCTTCCATACTTCCGTATTGGATTGAGTTCTAAATAAATAAATTATAGAGATAATCTGAGCTTCACTTAACTTAATTTGACCTGCTTTTTAGTGAGGTGATTTTGTTGTACGGTGGTGCTATTAGAATAAAATTAATTAAAAACTGATTTATTTACTAATTTGACACTTATCAGCCATCACTAATATATCAATTCAAATTTTAAAGATTCTAAATCATCAAGCATTTTTGTTTGAATGTGTAATAAACTGTGTTCACTATAAAATCCATTTTGTGTGATTATCACATTTTTTGTTCTAAAATGTGGTGGAATGTTAAAAAAAAAGTTGTACCATGCTAAAGAACCTGTTTTGGATTATTTATTTCTAATTAGAATTAAAAAAAAATATTGGCAACCTTGAAACTCTTAACCTGAAGTTAAAAGTTTAATAAATAAAAATCTCTAATCCTTTTCTCAGTGGTGGGCAGCCCTCATTAGCCCTGAATAATAAACGAATCTTCACTCTTCTCAATCGATTTCTAATTAATAGTTTTGCTGTGTTGTAAATTAATTAATGAAAGCCATTAATTGAATGGAGGTTGAATGGAGATAAGACATCAACATTTACATCGACCCATCTAAATGCTTATTATTGCACAACATTTCTGCTTATATTTAAGAATTAGAAAGTTAAAATAAAACTTAATTGCACAGCAATCAATATTTGGCAAGGTTCATTCAGAAAACAATAGTGCAATTAGAGGTAATAAAGACTAATTATGAGGTAATTAAGCTATAAATGTTTACATTAAAAGGCATGCAGTTGCTGCTGACTTTTTTCTTTTAAATAAAAGATCTAAATACTTTTCTTTCACTAAATCTGCAGATGTGTTGCCATTAAAGATAATCAACATTGATTATTTATTATGTGGCACTGGGCTCCAGTTTTTCTGTAGAGCTGATAAAACAAAGAGCAATGAGTTCCAATTTTTTTTAACAATAATTTTTTATATAAAATATGTCAAACGCTGTTGCACAAGAGTGGAAACTGTGCATTAATACTGTTTATTAAATATCATTTGTAATTTCAAACATGTAAAATGAGGTGGAGTATAGTTTATTGGAGCCTAGACTGACCATAATGGAAGAAAATAATAATAATAATAATAATAATAATAATAATAATAATAATAATAATAATAATAATAATAATAGTAAGTATTTAGCTTTTAGGATTCTAAAATATATATGCATGTTTGAATAAAAAGTTGAGTATTAAATTAAATTATTTTTGCCCTAAAAATATATTTTATTATATAGGCATCAGATTTTGCAATAAACTGACCTAAATAAATCACTTCATTTTCTTACTGTGGACATGAAATAAACAACATAGCTACTCACTGACTTATATGGATCTGTGAACAAAAACAAAACACTTTAATCATTTCTTGCATTAAAACAATCTAACTCTAATAATGTATGAATATTTTTACATGATGCACAGGTCAGACCAACTAAAAATCTTAACTAAATCTATATCTGATCTGTGTTTCCTCTTACTAAAAACATAAAACATATCGTATCTTTCTCGCCTTCTTTTATCTCCATTTGGCCTTTTCACACAGTTTCTCCTCACGGAGCTCATAGAAACTCCCTAAATCAACACAATTTACCATGAAGGCCTTTAATCCATGCAAAACTTTACAACATCTCTCTAGGCGTCGCCCTTTTCTGCCCTGTCAGCTGTTATCAGAAAAATTGATAAACATATTTTTTTATGTCTTTGTATCAGATGTATGTTGGTGCACCAGTTCTCATACCAAGTAGTTACTTGTTTAAATATTCAGTCGATAAATTACGGTAGACCTTGGACTTAACATCTCCAGATGGTTTTCTGAAGCCTGCATAAAGGTTTAAAATCCAGACTGACTAAATAATGGATATTTTCAGTTAAATATTTCACTTATTATTGTTTATGTTGAACAGAAACATTGTATTTATTATAATTGAACTAAATTAACCAACTTCAAATAAAGGGTTTACATAAATCTTTATAAAGCTACGAGTTTCAGTAAATTTCACCAGCAAACCACCAGTGAGATGCTTTAAGATCTGGGTGTAGTAGCTCAGAGGTTAAAGGGGACCTCGAATGTAAACCAACATTTTCCTTGTTGTTGAATAAGACAGCTTGGGTGGTCAACAGCAGCATGCCAAAAAGTCAAAGCCCTGTGTGACCTACTTTTTATGTAAATTAGAAAGTTGAAAAAGGTGAGAGAAAACCTCCTGTTCTGAGAAAGCCTTCCTTAACACGTCATAAGGGGGAGCCACGCCTCCTCAACCCTGCATGTGTCTGAGGCCTTCTGGGGAAACCGACCAATCAGCATGTCCTGGCCGAGTGGGAGGGGTCAACAGCTCTTTTCACTGAAGACCTGAGTAAGGGGGCTTAGAATGGCCTGTATCAGGGCTCCTGGGACAGATGAAAGCCAAAAAAAAATGTTCTTGCTTATTGGAGGCTCAAAGCTCTGTTTTAGATTGTTGATTAATTGCATTCTAGGACACCTTTAAGACAAATTATTTTAAATTCAGAATGTCCTGATTCCAGGATGCACTGAAACAACCTGGGTCTGTTATCTAAGGCATTGTTTCTCAAATGGGGGTACGTGTACCCCTGGGGGTACGTGAAGGCACTCCAGGGGGTACGTGAGAAAATATACATATATTTAAAAATAGCATCCATGCAAAAATGAACACTTGACTCACTACATATTAGTGATGATAAATATTTCCAATACATTTAGTTATGGATTATTAACATTTAAAATGTTTGAAATAGTTATTTTTTTTCAAATGTTTGAATTTTGTACATGTTTATCAGTTCCAAAGTTTAATAAATTAGACATTGATGGCACAGGGCTCTGTTTTAGGTCTTTTTTTTTTTTTACAACCAAAAATGCGTTGCGCTGGTTAGGGGGTACTTGGCTGAAAAAATATTTCACGCGGGGTACATCACTGAAAAAAGGTTGAGAACCACTGATCTAAGGTGTCCAAATCCAATAAAAAGAAGTCATTTTAGAGGCTATGTGAATTCTGACAACATGAAAAGCTTTACAATACAAACTGCTATTGTCCCCTTATTTAGCTAAGTCTGTAAGGCTTTGGCTTGGTGGGCAGAAGCCTCAGGGTTCAATCCTAAAAACAGAAAAGAAGTCATTTCTGACTATGTATGAATTCATGACAACATGAAAAGCTCTAAAAACAACCCCCTGTTGTTTGCTTGTGTAGCTCAGCCTGTAAAGCACTGGGTTAATGGGCAGAAGGTGCAGGGTTCAATCACAGGAAAGATGTTTATCTTAAACTTTAATCCAAGTTTGGAAACATGAAAACCTGCAAAATAGGACCAGTTAGAACCTGCTTTTCTAGCTCACTCAGTAAGGAGATGCCTTAGTAACCGTAAGGTTCTAGGTTCAATTCCATGGGTCATAAGTTGTTTTAGCCTTTATGTTCAAGCCCATAAGATGCAAGGAATTTTTGACTTACTTTGAATTTTTTCACAACATGAAATGCTTAAAATAAACAATTCTCTGTTGTCTGCTTGTGTAGCTCAGCCTCTAAAGCACTGGGTAGAAGAGCAGAAGGTTCAGTGTTCAATCCCTGGTATAGTAAAATGTGAGTTCCAAATTTATGACTGCTCAACTTCTGAGAACAAAAGCCAAAACAGACAAGTTCAAATAATTTTAGTTCACAATCGTCTGATTTCAGGACACACAAGAACTCTGTTTCTGGTTGGTAGCTCATTCTGTAGGACAATGGGTTGGTGTGGCGATAATTAAAGCTTCAATGCCAGGAAAAAGTATCATTTTAGACTTTATTCAAATTCTTGACAACACAAAAAGCTCTAAAACACAAGTTACGTGTCTACTTGTGTGGCTCACTCTAATGAAAGTTTAGGGTTCAGTACTGACTTTTTTACAACCAGCTCTGGTATGAGTGTCCGTCCTAGGACTGGGAGATCGGGGTTCGAATCCCGGTTGGGTCATACCAAAGACTTTGAAAAAATGGGACCCAATGCCTCCTCGCTTGACACTCAGCATTAAGGGGTTGGATTGGAGGGTTAAACCACCAAATGGTTCCCGAGCGCGGCCACAGCTGCAGCTCACCGCTCCCCACCACAGGGATGGGTCAAATGCAGAGATTTCACCAGTGTGTGATGATGACTTGAGACATTAACTTACGTGAAATACTTCATGTGAATTATTGACAAAATAAAAATCTTTACAATACAAGTTTCTATTGGCCCCCTGTCTAGCTCAGTCTGTAAGGCCTTGGCTTGGTGTGCACGAGCTTCAGTGTTCAAGTCCAGTTGAAACAAAAAGACTTTTTAGACTCTATGTGAATTCTTGAGAACATGAAAAGCTCTAAAAACAACAATCCACTATTGTCTGCTTGTGTAGCTCAGTCTGTTAAGCACTGGGTTAATATGTAGGCAGTTCAGGGTTCAATCACAGGAATGATGTTTATCTTCAACTTTAATTCAATTTTGAAAACCTGTAAAATATGTCAAGCTAGTACCTGCTTCTCTGGCTCAGTCAGTAAGGTGATGCTTTAGTAACCGTGAGGTTCTGGGTTCAATTCCACGGGTCATAACTTGCTTTAGCTTTTATGAGAATTCTTGACGACATGAAAAGCTCTAAAACCAAGAAACTCCTGAGTGCTTGTGTAGTTCAGTCTGTGAGGTGTTAGGTTGGTGTGTAGGTGGTTTGGGGTTCAAGCCCATGAAATGCAAAGTATTTTTGACTTACTTTGAATTTGTCACAACATGAAATGCTTTAAATTAACAGTTCTCTGACATCTGCTTGTGTAGCTCAGCCTCTAAAGCACTGGGTTGAAGAGCAGAAGGTTCAGTGTTCAATCCCTGGTATAGAAAAATGTGAATTCCAATCTTATGACTGCTCAACTTTTGAGAACAAAAGCCAAAACAGACAAGTTCAAATAGTCCACCAGAACCTGCTCAAGTGTGAAGGGTACTGGTGGCGCAGTGGGATTGTTTGCGTTCGTAAGTCGCCAGTGGTGCAGCAACTGGTTCAAATCCTGCTTGTGACTGACCCGACCTGGATCAATGTGACAACTCTGAAAGAGGTCGGGGAGGGGGCCTGATTCCCTCCCTGACTTTCTGAGAGATAAATGTGGGGGGTTTTGCTGGCTGGAATGGTGCCAAGCTGGGGTTTTCCTGAAGTGGCAACGAAGTACTAAAATCCAAGAACCAAGTTACTTGGTGATATAAGTAACTTAAAGGGCTTAACATACCTTACTGGACCATGTTAGCTGGCAATCTAAGAGCAAGTAAGTTTGACCAACTTACTTACTAAGCTGGCCAAAGTAACTTGGGCCAACAAACTTAGGTTGGCCAGTAAGTAAAGAGGGCCAAATTAAGTCATCATTTGGCCAAATTACTTGCATAAGGACCAAGCAACCTAATATGGCCCAAGTTACTTAGCTGGCCAACATATGTAAGTAAAGAGGGCCAATTACTTACATAAGGACCAAGCAACTTAATATGGCCCTCATTACTTAACAGCCAACTAAGTAAGTTGGTCCAATGTCACTTGGCCAAACTTACCTAAGTTGACCCTTTATATGGCCAACTAACATGGTCCAGGGAAGTAACTTGGTTCTTTAGTACTTTGTTGCCACTTCAGGAAAACCCCAGCATGGCACCATTCCAGCCAGCATAACACCCTACATTTATCTCTCAGAAAGTCAGGGAGGGAATCAGGCCCCCTCCCCGACCCCTTTCAGAGTTGTCGCACTGATCCAGGTCCGGTCAGTCACAAGGGGGATTTGAACCAGTTGCTGCACCACTGGCGACTTACGAACGCGAACAATCCCACTGCGCCACCAGTACCCTTCACACTTGAAGGGGTTCTGGTGGGACATTTGAACTTGTCTGTTTTGGCTTTTGTTCTCAAAAGTTGAGCAGTCATAAGTTTGGAACTCACATTTTTCTATACCAGGGATTGAACACTGAACCTTCTGCTCTTCAACCCAGTGCTTTAGAGGCTGAGCTACACAAGCAGACAGCAGAGAACTGGTTTTTTTAAAGCATTTCATGTTGACAAATTCAAAGTAAGTCAAAAATACTTTGCATCTTGTGGGCTTGAACCCCAAACCACCTACACACCAACCTAACAACTCACAGAATGAACTACACAAGCACTCAGTAGCTTCTTGGTTTTAGAGCTTTTCATGTCGTCAAGAATTCCCATAAAGGCTAAAACAAGTTATGACCCATGGAATTGAACACAGAACCTCACGGTTACTAAAGCATCACCTTACTGACTGAGCCAGACAAGCAGGTACTAGCTTGTCATATTTTACAGGTTTTCATGTTTTCAAAATTTAATTAAAGTTGAAGATAAGCATCTTTCCTGTGATTGAACCCTGAACCGTCTACATATTAACCCCGTGCTTTACAGACTGAGCTACACAAGCAGACAATAGTGGATTGTTGTTTTTAGAGCTTTTCATGTTCTCAAGAATTCACATAGAGTCTAAAAAGTCTTCTTGTTTCAACTGGACTTGAACACTGAAGCTCGTGCACACCAAGCCAAGGCCTTACAGACTGAGCTAGACAGGGGGACAATAGAAACTTGTATTGTAAAGATTTTTATGTTGTCAAGAATTCACATAAAGTATTTTACGTAAGTTAAAGTCTCAAGTCATCATCACACACTGGCGAAATCTCTGCATTTGACCCATCCCTGTGGTGGGGAGAGGTGAGCTGCAGCTGTGGCCGCGCTCGGGAACTATTTGGTGGTTTAACCCTCCGATCCAGCCCCTTAATGCTGAGTGTCAAGCGAGGAGGCATTAGGTCCCATTTTTTCAAAGTCTTTGGTATGACCCAACCGGGATTCGAACCCCGATTTCCCAGTCCCAGGACGGACACTCATACCAGAGCTGGTTGTAAAAAAGTCAGTACTGAACCCTAAACGTTCATTAGAGTGAGCCACACAAGTAGACACGTAACTTGTGTTTTAGAGCTTTTTGTGTTGTCAAGAATTTGAATGAAGTCTAAAATGATATTTTTTCCTGGCATTGAACCTTTAATCATCGCCACACCAACCCATTGTCCTACAGAATGAGCTACCAACCAGAAACAGTTCTTGTGTGTCCTGAAATCAGACGATTGTGAACTAAAATTATTTGTCTTAACCTCTGATCTCGTTGCATCTCACTGGTGGTTTGCTGGTGAGCTTACTGAAACTCATAAGGAATTATGTAAACTTAATTTAAAATTAAGTTAAAAACACTTCAACTAACTTTTTTTTATGACTATTTGATTCATAAAACTCAGAAATTCCAAACTATTTCCAAGACAAGTAAGTTGGCCTCATGAGTTACTTGGCTTATGAATGATTTAAATAAATAATGACAACTCCAAAATGAAAAGTTACATTTAATCACATATTTCTCCTTTGCATCATTGCATCTTTCTGCACACATATGAAGTTCTACATACAACACTAACGGGACACGTATTCCATTTTATTCCTAAAACACAGTTTTTAAATACTGAATTTTCTCAACATAATCTGCCTGATTTATGATGTTTTTTTATATAAATGTAATTAAAGAAAACAATTTTTTAAAACATGAAATTACAAATAAGGCATCAATCTTTCATTTGGGCAAACTTTTCATTAACTCTTACGTTAAAGTCCAAATCTCCAGTGTCTGAAGATGATTTGACCAACAGAGATCTTCAGCACTCAGATATTTATACACAAATGTTTATAACAGAACGTTCTTGGTGACAGAATGGATTTTTAAACAATTATACTCTGAAATTAACAATTCTTTTCCACTGGTTATTTTTAGCGAGCATCACAATGACATCAGGTGGGGTTATGAAAAGTAATGATTTTAACCTTTATAAATCTTGAATCGTTTTAAATCAGCTGACTTTTAACTCAAAAACCCATTAAAACATTTGAATATTAAACACATTTCTGCTCTAGAAGGTCATATTTTAAGACTTGAACAACATGTGAGTCATATTTTTATTATTATTTAAGGATTTTGTTAAGTAAGGATGCAGAATCAAAGAGATTCCACTTGTGCAATTTAAAAAAGCAAACATGTGGAGGATGTCGCCCTCTAGTGGTAATGCACCACACAGCAGTCTTTTTGTTGTCTTTTACTGAGTGTCTCTCACAGATAACTGTGCATTCATATTTTTTTCAGTCATTAGTTTGTTTAGTTGTTGATAAAAGCACAACCAAAAATGGCTGAAATTTTTTTAATTAATGCTCAACACAAAAATTCAATGTTCTTGTAAATCGCCTTTTCTAATTGCAAAGTATAGTCAGTCAGTCAGTCAGTCAGTCAGTGAGAGGATTTGACATAAAAACATTTCCTCTTATATTTCAAAGACATATTTTAAGGTTTCTGCCTACATCAGAGTTTCACACTACAGTACCTGTAGGAGGAGATGGTACTTTAACACTCGCTGCATTGGGACAACCAGCAGGTCCCTCAGTGTGAACTTCCCATTGTTGGCCCTTTTGGAGCACTCCTGAAATAAATAAATAGAAAATAAACAGCATATTTGTTTTAACACAAGCTATTTTTGATTATTTCATAAACTTTAGATGTTTCTTTCATTTCACTGTCTTTTTTCTTTTTTGTGGTGAAAAAAGTGGTGGGACGTGATTAAAAAAATTCATCTAATTAGTTAGAGGCTTTGTAATTAATTCATCTTGATTAATCGCATTTTAATCGTTCAAAAAAATTGTCCCTACATCAGTTTTTTAAAATAAAAATATTGAGGCAGGTATGAAACAATAGACATGGACATTATTATTGTAAACTCAAGTTCTTTTAATTTCTAAAAAAATGTATTTAAATACAAAACAGGAAAAAAATTTAATACATTTCTTCTAAACATAAACAGAATAAAACTTGATTAAAACTATTTTGTATTCTAATAAATGTGCAATGCACAATCATCTACACTAGAGGTCACTGCAGGTCACTAAAACATTAATTGCATGGCTTGGCATCACAGAGTGATAGAGACTAATCTATACAGATGTTTTACCTCCAGCTTTAGCCGAACATCTTCTTTCTCTTTGCAGATCAGGTCTAAAATTGCAATGGCGATCTCGACCCGGCTGCAGTAGATCCCATAAATGAGGAGTCTATGAGTCAAAATAAAAGACATGAGGCCCGGGAAGAATGAAAAACAAAAGATAGATACAACACATTTATAAAAACACACATATGTGCTTAAAGTTTCTCCAAGTCCAGAAAATGCAAATAACAATGAACAAAAAGAACATTTAAGAGTTGAAATTTAAAGCCATCAAATTATGAAACTGCAAGTATAAATAAATAAAATATATGAATATATAATATATTTCTATTTTTGACAACATTATTACAGTAATACAATTTTGGTTGTTTATTGGATTTTTACAGTGCGTTTCCTGCACCCATTTCATACCTTTCTTTGTAGTCGATAAAGATTTGGTGAAGATTTAAGGCATTTTTGTTCAGAATGGAATCTTGCACGTCCACCATCAGGCTCTTGTGCAGTTTAACCAGGTCCTGCATTGAAGAACACAGACATCTGAACAGGGTGGTTGCATATAATGGCACATATAAGAGAAGGGAAACAGCAGCATGACTTACAAGAATGTTGACAAAAACTTTGTCAATTTCAGCTGCAGATAAAAACTTCTTCAGAGGATTCAGAAAATACTGCAGAGGAATCAAACACAAAGAAATAAAACATTCCAACTCGTCTTTTTCCTATTTTTTTATTTACATTTTTCAAATAATCCCTAATAACCATTGATACTCATAATGAAGCCATTCATAGAAGTCACATTAGAGGTCTAGATGGGCGTATTAGGGAATTCCAAACTGGGAATTCCCCACAAATGCCCCTAAAACACACAAATGCATCCATCAGTGTTGTGAGCAGCACTTTAGATCAAATAGCATCTGTTACAGTTAGATCAATACTCAGGATTCTTCACTTTCAGCCTTTTATTCTGCAGCAGTTGTTTGAAATCAGCTTTTATTATATAAACTTGACTGTAGTGAACGTTGCGTGAGCGGTGCAGAGGAAATGGGTTTCAGCACCTTTTCAATGGACTCCAGGGTCTCTGTGTATCGCTCTTCCGTCTGTTTGATCTCTGATAGACAGCAGCACCGCACATCCACCTCTGCCTGCTTCTGACAAAACACACGGGCCACAGGAAATGCTTTAACATCTTCGTCCGATAGGGAAATGTGGTAATATGTTAGATTATCTGCAGAAAAGAAACTGTAATGTAAAATTAGTAACTTGGGTGTTCTTGTTAGCCGCAGCTGAAATGATTATTTTTATACTTCTTCTGAAGCGTTTTTAAAAACATCTGAGTTTCTCGTTTCCTTTGTGTCTGAAACACTTTTCTTTGCTCTAGTTGCTGCTTTGATGTTGTTGTACCACATTTTCACAACCTGCACAGAAGTCAGCAAACATATCTGAATTCTGATTGGCCGGTTTGAAATGTGACTACCTAATCAGTTTGAGGTTAAAATCTTGAAGATGACTCAGCTTTTCTAGACTTGCTCAAATATTTTTAAGCCTATTTGTTTCACAGATGGACAAACTTTGGATTCCACGTTCATTTACAAAAGGTGCTGAAAATACGAAAACAATAAATAATCCTAAACTTCCAATGTTTATTTTATATTCCTGGATGATGGACCTCCTTGACTAACCAGCTAACTACAAACCCTTCCAATAATCTGTCCTTTGAGGACATTTTGACTTTTATTATCAGGTCAGATGATCAGATCCCGAAAGCCACTGTCACTCAGGCACTCCCCGGCATGCTGAGAGGTAAAATTTGAAAGTGCTGGTGCGTAGCAGGTTAGTGGCCCACTTAAAGCAGTGCATACGAGCTGCATCAAAGAGGGTTGCATGGATGACTGAGAATATTTTTTTTTTACTGTTGGTTGTGTTGGGGAAATCTTAAAGGTCAACTTCACTCACATTTTAATAAATTTTAAGCGGTCTCTAGTAGGAATGAATGCCTTGTAAGTCGTTCTCTGTGGAAAAAGAGCTCTGATGCTCCGGTTTGAGGACATTTATCAGCTGGAGGAGAAAGTAGCTTCAGACGACAGGATTTGGACTCTTATTTCCTGATATTTGGACATCTCCCCTCTGATTGGCTAACAACAACATGACTCTACCACTGACTCTGTTTGTTTTTCAACATTGATGTCAAGATGGGTGAGTCCATGAATGTTAAGTGACAGTGTGACGTAGATCTGTCAGGATTTTCTAAACCGAGCGTTTTTCTGTCTATTTGCTATCAGAAGCTAAAGCAGGAAATAGAGTCACGCTCAGCCTGCATGTTAAACTCAGAGTGACTGATCATTTTCAAAAATAAAACTGGTTTCTCAGTGAAGCTGCTCTCTAACAGATTAAAAATCCTTCGCAACATTTCACCCTGAAGTTCACAGGTGTCGAGCTCCGGTCCTCGAGGGCCGGCATCCTGCCCCTCTTTGTTGTTTCCCTGTTCCAACACTGTTGATTCACCTGTGCACCAGCTCACCAAGCTCTCCAGAATGGTAAATGGTAAATGGCCTGTATTTGTATAGCGCCTTCTTAGGGTTCTACAACCCCCCAAGGCGCTTCACAACACAATCAGTCATTCACCCATTCACACACACAGTCACACGCTGGTGGGGATGAGCTACATTGTAGCTACAGCTGCCCTGGGGTGCACTGACAGAGGCGGGGCCTGCCGTACACTGGCGCCACCCAGTCTCTCCGACCACCACCAGCAGGCAAGGCGGGTTAAGTGCTTTGCCCAAGGACACGACGACAGCGACAGACTGAGCGGGCGACCTTCCGATTGCAAGGCGGCCACTTAACCCCTCTGCCACCATCGCCCACAGAAGCCTGTTAATCACCTGCTGATTGAAATCAGGTGTGTTGAAACAGGGAAAACGCTAAAATATTTGGGATGGCAGCCCTCGAGGACCGGAGTACGACACCCCTGCCATAATTAATAGTCTGGTTAATCCATAGACACCCCACCCCCCAAATAAAATTCTCATTGGATCTCTAGGAATCACGTAGGTGACCTATTTTGCATTCAAAACTGCAAATTTCCCCAAAAGGTGAGGGATTTTCATGTCTGATTTTTAGAGCCAACTCTTTGTTTCTAATTCACCGTTAGCATTGTTAGCTCAACGTTAGCTTCTAGCCTTCTTTACCCAATATTAGAGTAAAACAAAAAGGATGCTGTGGCTTCTTGGAGGTACAAGAAATAAGTTCTGGGCTGCTAATTCTACTGGCTTTGGTTCTTTCCACAAGGCTACTGCTCTTTGGAGGCCAGTGTCGAATTACAAATGCCAACGCAAACTCCGCAGGCTCACATGTGATTGGCTCTGGAACAAGGAAGTGTGGAAGCGGGACAGATGGTAAACAATGACTACGGCCCAATTTCAATACTCGCACTGCACCCTCAACCCTTCTGTGAAGTGCGCAGTAAGGCTTCGAGTGCGTAGTACACAAGTGTGCAAATAATTGCCGAATTGGGACAGTGAGCATTACGTCATCGATCGTGACGCATGCTGGGATGTCAGTCGCTGTTTGTGCTTTTTTAAAAATCTTTATTAACAGCTTTCAAACACACAAACAAACAATTATTTGATTAAATTAATTGCTGTCCACATTTATATCTTTGTCTAAAACATTCAGAGCATGAATAAATATCATTAATAATTTTTAATTAACTTCTTTCAGTTGAAAATGCATGTTTTCAGAAAAGGCACTTGACCCATTGCTCCACCTTCCTCTCAAAATTCCCACGCAGCAATGAATTGTGGGTAATATCGCTGCAGACTTGGGTGAAGTGCGGATTAAGGGTGCAAAAGGGGCATGGTTAACGTCCGCACTTGAGAATCGGGACACTCTACGCACTCGCACCCCTGGCCGCAATTGAAGGGCACAAGGGTGCTAGTGTGAGTATTGGGATTGGGCCAAAGTCCCTCTTTGGCCTTTTAAAAGGAGAAAGACAACCCCCCAGCTAGCTGGGAAGGAAATATGTTTCAATGTAACCTTCCTTCCAACATGATTGAGACATTAGACTGTTTGTGGTTATTTTACTGTAGAGTTCTTACTTATTGCACCTTCAAACTGATGTGAGTGGAGACTTCAAGAGATTCGGTAGTGAAAAAGGTTGATGTGCAACATATCTCGTGTGTGTGTGTGTGTGTGTGTGTGTGTGTGCGTGTGTGTGTGTGTGTGTGTGTGTGTGTGTGTGTGTGTGTGTGTGTGTGTGTGTGTGTGTGTGTGTGTGTCTGACTCAATGTGGTACCAGTGGCAGCTGCTGCTCTGTCTTCATGAGGTCTTCATAGATCTCTCCTCCAGCATATTCTTGGTCTAGCCCGTATACGGCTGCATACAAGTCGTCCTCGTCTTCAGGAACATTCTCGCTGCTCACACACAGATAAGTGACCAGAACCATTGTTGTTGCAAATAGACAAGTCAAGTAGTTTCAATGCTTCAGCATGATTTAGCAGCAACAGTCAAAATGAGATTTTTCTCATTTTTTTATATATGCTGCTGTGTGGTGGAGTTAATTTTTTATATTGATTCATGCAATTATTTAATACATCTCCAATATATGCTGCAAATAATTATGTATGACACTGATGATCACTAGAAAAAGAAATTAAAAACAATGCAAACATTATGTCTGTAACCCACATTATTTTCTTCTATATAAATCATGGCTTAAGCCCCACCGGCCCGAGCCTTGGTGTGGGTGTTGCGTGCGCTCAGCAAAAATCAGAATTACTCATGAGTTTCCTCTGACACTAACAAAGAAACTCAGCCAAGGCTTTTTACTAAAACACGTGGGTGTTAGGACCCCTGGAGATTTTGGATGATGAGAAATCTGACTGTTTCTGAATGAAATGATCACACATACTCAATCAGGTCCGCCAGATTGTTGTAAATGTCCTCATCCTTCAAGCTCTGGTCTGTTGGAAACGGCCTGGAAGTAAGAGCAAAGAAAAATAAAAATAAATAGGAGACATATTTATAAGTCAATTTCAATATAGAAAAAAAAAACGTGATTTTAGTAGAAATATGCAACTAGAAAAATTGTTTTAACATTACAAAAGCCTCTTCGTAACTTGTGGTTAAGGTTAGGGTTTGCATCATAAAAAAAGCCGACACCCTCGTCTCCGTTCCACAGGGACACACGGAGAAAACAGGACATGCAACTAGTAACACCTAGGGAACAATTTAGAATGCCTAGTTAACCTGAATGTGCATATTTTTGGTTTGTGGAGTACTAGAGTACTCAGAGAACCCAAGAATACTTGGGGAGAACATGCTAACGCTGCGCTGTACCTGTGACCTTTACCAATTACCGCTTCTTTCAGAACTGTGATGCCATACAGCCCAAAATCTAATCATTTTAGGTGGAAACTTCTATTCTGGGTATTAATGTTTTTTGTAAGTTCAGGTTTTTAAAAAAAATGAAAGCAAAGGAAACGTTCAGTTAGGCTGGAAATTTGTGTCTGTCTTGTGGTCGACCCTGTCGCTGAGGTGTGACGGTAAGAGGATATGAAGTGGAAAAGTAGAAGGGCTTGAAAGGTCCTATCTAAAAATATATAAATATAATTCATGAGACAGCTTACTTGAATCCCCCCTGCTGAGCAGCTGCGGTGTACGAGAGCTTGGAGAGTGTATCCATAACCTAGAGTGAAACCAAGATGTGTGAATGTATTTATTAGAATGATTCAGACATGTCAAAAGAAGGTTGGGGTTCTCTTAGATGTTAAAACATGTTCAGAAAACGTCGATCTCAAAGTGTGTATTCCATCTAGTGTCTGAATATCTTAAACTGGGAAGATTTGGAGTTAAATGATGAATGCTTTTATTTATTTGGAACAACAAAATCAAAAGATTGAAGTAGAGCAAAGCAACACACACACACACACACACACACAGACATATACGACATATATAGGGGCAGCAGCAGCTCAGAAGGTAGAGCAGGTTGTCCTGCAATCAGAGGGCCAAAGGATCGATCCCGGGTCCCGACAGAGAACCCTGCTGTTGTGTCCTTGGGCAAGACACTCAACCCACCTCACCTGCTGGTGGTGGTCGAAGGGACGCCAGCGCCCAGCAGCCACACCCACACCAGCGTGCCCCAGGGCAGCCATGGCCACAATATAGCTCATCACCATCAGTGTGTAAATGGATGAATGATACACTGTAGTGTAAAGCACTTTGGAGTCCTCTGACTCTAAAAGGCACTATACAAGGGAAAGTTATTCATTTATCATATCATTTGAATCACAAGCTTTCGAGTGTTGCAAAAAAGATGCTGATTTGGAAGTTTGCAATGTCCCATCCACAAGACTAATGAAAAACATTACTCTAATAATCAACAAAGGACTTGGCCAATCGCAGATGGTCGAATAATTCACCCAATTGCCCAACCTTATATTGCACACACACAATGATACTGCAACAATGATACCTTTGTGATATAAATGCAGCACTGTTTATTTATTTATTCACATATGTCTGTTTTATCTTCCCAAACAGGAAGTTTCATAAAACTGGAAATCGAAGTAAGCCTGTAACAGAAGAACGCCCTGCTCTCCCATTTTGCAGAAATGTTTTGAGCAATCTGTTTATGAAAACTTGTTGAAGTCATGAACTTCTGAAATGGCTTCAGGTTTTTGGTGTACCACCCCAAGATCATCACTGGCTCCCATCTGGCAGCCGAGTTCAAAACTTCCTGGAGGGAAGCAGTAAACATCTGTGTGTCTGTCTCAGTGTTTCTATGGTTACCCCCATTTCTCTGACAGACTCTGATGAAGCACTAAAGTAACCCCTTTAGAAAATGTTCTGTTCACAAAGTTTAGGTCTGAACACACAGTTTAAAAAAAACTACCAGTTAATGTTAATGGGGTAAGATAATAATAGCCGCCTGTTTATCTGTGCTTTATCTCCTCTTCCGGGGTGTGTGTGTGTACTTGTCTATACATCAAAGTGAGGACCATGACAAACGCTTCACCAGTAAAGTGAGGACATTTGCCCGGTCCTCACTTTGGTGCAATCTTACAGAGCTCTACTTAGTTAGTTTTAGAGGCATGGTGTGAATTAAGTTTTAGTTAAGGTTAGGGTTAGGAATAGATCCGCACTGGTTATGGTTGGGGTGTGGGTTAGGCATAACACAGTCACAAAAATGAACTAAAATGAATAGAAATCAATGGATTGTCCTCACTAAGATAGAAAGAGGAGAATGTGTGTGTGTGTGGGGGGGGGGGGGGGGGGGGGGGGGGTGCGTGCGTGCGTGTGTGGGGGTGTGTGTGTGTGGGTTTAGCACACACAAGTGTGCCTATGAGTCTTTTTCGATAGTGTGCAGGACTTCCTTTAAATCTACCACACAGTTACACTACAGCAAGTTATTAAAAGTAACTGGGTATTTTTTCTTCCTTAAGACTTAGTTAGTCCTTTCACCTGAAGTCAGATCATTTTACTCATGCACTTAGAGCATGCACTATAACACCATGTGACATCTTATCACACCTGGAAAGATCTAAGTTGCCAAAATTGTAAACTTCTCCTTTTATTTATTTATTTATTTTACATCAAAAGTGTAATTACACCCTCAAATAACTTATTAAAACAATGAATATTGAGATCTGGTGTTGTGTTTAAACTAAATTAAATGATAATATTTTAAATCACTTATCTGGAAATGCTTGAAGCACCACATAGATGTTTGCTGACTCTGTTTGAATACTTCAAATTGTCTTAAAGGCGATGTTTTCTCACACCACACTTGTCTGATGAAACCTGGCTTGAGGCGTATCTGACGCCACCACCTTGGTTACTGTGGCCTATTTACCAAGACTTAAATCCTCACAGCAGTATGTAAAAAGACCTCTGCAACATGTGGAAAGAAACCACATTTTTTGTGTTCTGCAATGGTCCAAAAAGTATACAGACTCTATATGTTTCAGCCAAGGTGTCATATATGAAGCTAGTTTAAATGATTCTGACGTGTTGGAATATTTCATTTTTCTCATACGGCTTATTTCAAAGAGTCGCAACAGAAACCAGCTGTGTTTTCATTGTTTGTCGTTGACGTTGATGTTGAATAATACAACAATAAAAACATGACATTAAAGTATATAGAAAATCAAATGTCAACATGTCAGTTGGAGCAAAAAATGAATTTATCCTACTACTTACGAGATGATCGGAAAGTAGAAACATTGCAACGTCTAATCACTTTTAGAAAATGCATTGCACAAAGTACCGTAACTGGATTATATTTTAAAGGGATATTCCACCCAAAATTGAAATTTTGTTTGTTGATATATTTCCCAGAGTTAGATAAGTGGGGAAAAAGCTATTTTTAACCAGCCCAGTCATTCTCCTGACCCGGGTGTACTCCTTTTGCTTTAGCTTAGCATAAAACACAGTAAGTGAATGGATCCAACTAGCATTGTGAGTGAAATCACTCAGTAGTGATCCTAATCCTGTGTGAAACCTAAAGTGAAAATAATTAGTAGCATAAAGGAATCACAGGCGCTGTTTTAGACTTGGGACTACTTTATGACAAAGCACAGCTCTAAGCGTCCGCTGAAAGGTGCAATGCATCCCCAAAGAAATGTGAATTGGGCAACATTTTGTTTGTAACAGGTTCACTGGTGCAGTGGTTAGGGTGTCTAACTGGTAGTAGTTTTACACAGGTTCGCATCCCAATGGTGTCGGCAGTCATTTATTTAGCCAGCTGAGGCAGATTTAATTTATTTATATTTTCGTTTTATTGATTATTTTCTGCAAAATATTTTGTGTCTCTAAAGATCTTTAAGATTGGTCATTTTCCAATCAGCTTTTTAGTTGATTTACTCTGCTCACCTCACACTGGCTAAATAAACAAAGAAAGTAAAAAACAAACAGATTAGTCCTTATATTCTAAACAGTTTATCAATAAAGGGTTGAAAACATAATACTGGCAAGAGTAGCTAAAAAAGAGGAAAAAAGTTACGACCGGGACGCGAACCTGCGCGAAACTACATACCAGTCTGACAAAGCAGGTGTCCTTGGGGATGCCCATTCTTTTTTACAGCATTTTTTCACACCTGCCTAAAACACAGTTATCTGTTTTTGCAAATGGACTCCTCGTATATTAACTGCACTAGATATTATCTCTGTTACTGTATAAACATTACTCAGACAGCAGTGTGAAACTTAAGGCCCTCTCACCACTAAACCCGTTCACATGTCTTTGTTTCATTTTGACACAAAACTCTCAAATGATGGAACTTTGATTTATCATTGCAATCCCATGCACCAAAAAGAATTAACTTTGATATAGTTTTTTAACAAAATAAAAAAACATGTATGCTTTTGACACTTTTATATACATCAAAACTGCAAAATGTGTGCAAAACAACCATTAAGCAGGTCAAGAGCGCCCCATAGGGCACCTTCCCGCTCCACAAAACTGTTAAGTGGAGTTTCTGGTCAGCAGAGAGCTGCAGACGTGGTGTCCCATGTGATGCTAGTAAGGTTTCTACCTTCACAATCATTGAAATTCACTTTTAAAGGAATTGGTTAAAGTGTAAAAAAATCTGCTTAGTGTTGCTTTAAAACAACTTGTTTAAGGCACATAATTCCTAAAACCAGACACTGACTGAAAATAGATAGGTGTTTGTTTCACGTTTAGTGTGTTTATAGAGGCAGTAGAGATCCACATGGCAGCACAAAATGATGCAAAAGGTGAGTTTTGCATATGTCCCCTATGCATCTTGTTTTTCAAAGAGTAAAGAAAATGGTTGATTTGCTTTTTGATGAAGAGAAACTAAAGGCGTTCATCCGTTCACCTGGTCCCGTCACCTCTCTTTCCTGCAGGCTGCAGTCTGCAGCCACAGTGGAGCTTTTAGTAACTCAACAGTGGAATGTAGGTTAGAAAGCTCTCATTAGATATTCAGCGGACTAATGCTCAGTCTATGAGTGAAGTTGGCACAACTCAAGCCCGAGTGGATTAAACTGGCTGAGATTTAAGATGCTCCCTTGGGAATGTTTGGTCAAAACAAGGACAAGCGTTTCCCGCTCTGCGTTACAAGCCTTCTTGGTGACGACCCAACTCAATCGCCCAGTCCAAACTGCAGACACACATATTTCCATGATGCAGAGCAATCTTTTCCCTTCCAGATCCTTGTAAGTTTGATGGATAACCTTTGAACATGGAAGAGATTATGCCGCCCAGTTCGAATGTAGTGTACATATTTGCAGGCAGCACCTCCCTTGTGGGATTACCAGCTGCCAGATTAACTGGAATCTTCTTTAGAACACAAAAAACTGGACAGAAAGTAAAAATGCACACACGGCTCGGTAGGAGTTCTCACACACCCAAAACCCCTGTCAATTTAACATTTTAATCACCTCTCGTATAACAAATTACCTGACATGCTGCAATATGACACTTCATCAATTAGACATTTAATGCAAATGATGCAAACGCCAGCAAAACGTCTGATAAATGTTGCATTGCATCATGATGCTCTCAAACGGAACTTAACTAAGGCAAATAGGATGAATTCAGAGGTGTTTTGTCAGGCCCTCGTGCTTTGAGCAGCAGATTACTGGGGCAGAGAGCACTACAGACCCACTGACCTGGTCACGCCGTGTATGTTCACACACACACACACACACACACACACACACTGAAAACCAGCTCCAATAATAACACAACAATTATAATCCCTTCAAAGGTTCACTATCATGATTTCAGCAAATGCTCTCTTATACGAGTTATAAAAATGAAATCCAACCTCTGTTTACGTCAAAAGGTGCTGTCTGTTATCAGAAACATTTATTCTTTTCTTACACCAAATGTTAATTAAATATCCAAGATCAATTTATACTAATATGTTTCATGCAATAACACAAGATGTAGCTCAGTCTGTTGGTACTTATGTGACTAAAAGTGAAATCATTTTTTTAAAAAGCACAAAACTAATTTATTTTACATCAAAATGCAGCAACAAAAAGAAACGAGAAGCTTTGTCTTACCTTTCCAAAGTCTCGAACATCAAAAAGATCAAAAGCATCAAATAAGTCACTTTTCTTCATCCCGAAAACTTCACAGCAGGAATTCAGGAACGTCCTGATGTTTTTCAAGCACAAGAACTGCAGAAAGAAACAAAATATGATTATTAGTTTAAATTTTTTTTTTTTTTTTTTAACCTTTATTTAACCAGATGAGTCGATTGAGAACTCATTCTCATTTACGACGATCTGGCCAAGAGGCAGCAGCAACAGACACATAGTTAGCTTTACACAAACAGATAAGATCCAAAAAGAAAATGCAGATAAAGATAAGATAAAACAGCTAGACATAAAAACAAAGGACTGTTCTCATATATAATATGTACAAGCCATCAAAACAGACTTAAAACAATCTTTAAGTACTCAGAAGCACGCACATTAGTATAAACTGGTGGGCTGGCCCTCGCTTCACACCCGGCACCTCCATCATTGGGTTCTCTTCATATGCAAGACAATCCTGCAAGACACCTCTCTACCTTTCATCTCTTCTTCATGCCACTCATAACACTTACCAAACAAGATCAAGTAACATTATAAAGTTTAACACCCCCCCAACATCTACCACCTTTGGACGTAATGCCTTTCATTTTGCAGCAGCACACGACTGGAATACATTCCAGAACACCCTCAAACTTACATCCTTCATCCCAATCTCCAAATTCAAGCAGACCATCCAAAATACAATAGTTGACTGTTGTTCATGCTGACAATCTGGATAATACATATATAAGCTCTTTAATATTTACTTTTTTTAATGTAAATGTTTGTGCTATGTTTTATATTGTATGCATTCACTGTTTTACTTATTTATGCAGCCTGTTGGCCAGGTCATGTTTGTAAATGAGAAGTGGTTCTCAAACAGTTCACCTGGATAAATAAAGGTTAGATAAAAATAAAAAAAAATAAAAAAACATTGATCAGAAACTATTGAATGCAATGAATTATTGAAGGTAGATAATGGAACGTAGGTAGTGAGCTTTAGTGATTTTTGCAGTTCATTCCAGTCATTGGGAGCAGCAAACTGGAATGAGGAGCGGCCAAAGGAGGTGCGAGCTTTGGGAATAACCATAGAGATTAGGTTACTGGAACGTAAAATGCGCTGGTTGTTGGAAGTGATGAGTAATGAGTGAAGATATGATGGTGTTCTACCGATGATTGTTTTGTATATAAATTGATATGGAGTGATGGCCAGTTAACGCGTGAGTACAGATCACAATGATGAGCAGTGAAAGGGGCAGCAGTCACGAAACGGATTGCTGAGTGATAAATGACATCGAGTTTATGAAGGTTTTTGGAAGCAGTCCTATAAATGATGTCACTGTAATCTAAGATGGGAAGGATTGTCATTTTGACCAAGGTTTGCTTTGCAGAATGAGTAAAGGATGACCTGTTGCGGTATAGAAACCCAATTCTTGACTTGACTTTAGAGAGTAATGAATTAATGTGAATGTCAAATGAAAGTGTGCTGTCAAGCCAGATACCCAGATACTTATAGGAACTGACAAGTTGTAGTTCTGTACCATCCAGGGAAACAATACTAGAGTGGCAAGTTGATTGCGGTAAGTTACGGTTGAAGATCATGAACTTTGTTTTAATTGTGTTTAAATGAAGGTGAAGGTTGGAGAAGGCATGTTGAAGACAATTAAAGTTGTGCTGCAAGGAGGACAAAGCTGCATTCAAAGAAGAACTGCATGCATATAAAATGGTGTCGTCCACATATAAATGTATATGAGAACTGTCAACAGCATGAACAATGTTATTGATATACATTTTGAATAAGGTTGGGCCCAGTATTGACCCTTGAGGAACGCCCATAGTTAGAGTTAGAGGAGCAGATTGGTAACCCTCTGTTCTCACTGTTTGCATACGGTCTAAGATATAACTTCTAAACCATGCCACGGATGCTTGAGATAGTCCTATATGTTTGAGCCTGCTAAGTAAGATGTTATGGTCTACAGAGTCAAAGGCTTTAGCCAAGTCAACAAACACAGCTACACAATATTCCTTATTGTCAATGGCACTTATGATGTCATTTAGCACTTTAAGTGTTGCAGAGACACATCCATGGCCGGTTCTGAAGCCGGACTGCATAGGGGTAATAATACTGCTGGATTCCAGATAGTGAGTTAGCTGGTTGTTGACTAACTTTTCAATGACTTTAGAGAGGCAAGGCAAGATAGAGATGGGCCTATAACAGCTTAGGTCTGAATGATCTCCCCCTTTAAAAAGTGGAGTAACAGATGCAAATTTCCAGTCCTGCGGAAATGCAGCAGTTTGTATGGACAGATTAAATAGATGGGTAATAGGTGCAGCAATAACATGTGCTGCAATTTTCAGAAAGAAAGGGTCAAGAGTATCCAGTCCGGCTGATTTATGAGGATCTAACCTGAGTAACTCGTCAAGTACCTCATCTACCTGAAACAATTGAATGGAGAAACAGGAATTGGTTGCGGGGAGGGAATCATTGCATATAGCTGAGTGGAGGTCAGAGACAATACAGACTTATAACAACTCTTAAAGTCAGTAATCTGCATATTCTTTTTATTTGTTATAACATATTCTTTTTATTTGTTATAACTAAAAAGACTAATTGTTATTCTGGGAAGATTTCATGAAATTGAATGTGTTACTCAAAAACTGGATAAAACCTTAAGCAAGTGTATTTTTAAGGGTGAGAATTTAACGCATTAATTATGATTAATTAATTTAAAAAATAATGCTGTAATAAAAGTTAACGCATTTAACCCTTTGGGCCAGACGGTCTACCAATGGAAAAAACTTCAGAACCATGGCTACAAGACCATGCAAACATTTTTTATGTGCTCCAAACACAAGTATAACTACAATCAAATGAGTGATAGGGTCATCCATCATGACCCTATCCCTTAACGCTAACCATCTGCCTCATTATTTTTCATTTTTGGGGCAAATTTTCTTGAACGATTAAAATGCGATTAATCAAGATTAATTAATTACAAATTAGATTAATTTTTAATCGAGTACTACCCCTAGTATTTTTATTCAAATAGTCTTTACTTGGAATGTGTATGTGAAAAAAAAACATTGGTAACACTTTACAATAAGGTTCCTTTTATTAATGTTACTTAGTGCATTATTAAGCATTAATAAACTTTTAAATAAAGTATTAACAACTGCTTAACCACATTAAGTAATGCATTACTAAGTCGATACCCCCCTGGTCCTTTGTCCTAACCTTAAGGACACTTAATAGTTAATATCAGAAACATTAATAAAGGGACCCTTATTGTAACGTGTTACCAAAACAGTAAAAATGAAACAAATACTGCACTGATCATAAAAAAATGACATTTTAGGAAAAAAATGTGTATAGAATATAAAGAAAAACACATTTACATAGTGCCACAGATTTATTGGATAAATATTCTTGCAACTTGACACCAAAAAGTTTATTCAACTGGCAGCTCTCCTGTATCCTACTGAAGTATGCAGTAAACTTAACCCAAAAAAAACCTGCTAAATTAAAACAATAAGAATGCATGACATTATCATGGCTCTTGCTGCATTAAAAAATAAAAAAGAGCATGTTTTATTATATTTAGTAGCAAGAATTTTCAAAACATAACCCAAAATTCTTTGAATTCTATGTCATGTACTGAGTAGACACATGAAGGTTTGTGTTAAAATGGAAATATGTATCCAAAACATGATCAAACCCTAAATAAGACTCAATCCTAGCAGCAGACAGATGGACTAAATAAAAATGAATACAAGAAAAAGAAACTGAGCTCAAAAGTGTATCTTCTAAATTATTATCTGCTGTTATCGTTTTTATCCTGATTACGCCCCCGAGAAGCCGATGTTGCTCTAATAAAAGTGAAGGTGAGCTACAAATTCTGAAAACTGAAAGTGAAAACTTGTGAAATGAAACCATCTCCACTATGTTGTGTTTTGGTGTCACTTATTAGGGGGCGTGTCTCTGGGCCTGAAGTCACATAATGCTCAGAAACACACTTTGGATTAAAGGTGGAGGTTTGGGTTCAGAGTGGGTCACAAACTCAAAAACTAAACAGTTTTACTCTGTCTTTAAAGGTGTGGGAAACTTGTTTAACCAATACATTTGCAGTGGTCTCTGGTAGGAATGAATGCCTTGCGAGTTGTACTGGGGCAAAAAAAGCCCAGAATATCTTGGATCAGCAACGACAAATCTGCTGCTGCAGAAAGTGGCAGCAGACGGCAGGATTTGGAGTTTTATTTCCTGATATGTGTACATCTCACCTTAGATTGGATAACAACAACGCAACTCTACCACTGAATTGCAACGTGGATGTTTTATCTCCAAAAATAACACAAGCCTGGAGGAGATTTTGCTGTGTGGTGGAGTTGCTAATGCTAATGGTTAGCTTCTACTAGTCGAGAAGTTTTCTGCCTTCCCCGTCGTGAGTCAAGATGGGTGAGTCCATGAATGTTAAGTGACAGTGTGACGTAGATCTGTCAGGCTTTTCTAATCCTAGAGTTTCACCGTCTATTTTCTATCAGAAGCTAATGCAGGAGATAGGTGGAGGAGACTATTTTCATGTTCAGCCTGCATGAAAAACTCACAGTAATCGATTATAATCAGAAATAACTATTGAAAAAATGGTTTTCCAGTGAATTACACCTTTAAAACAAACATTGCTTGTGTGATAATCTGCAGAGAAAACTGATATCTTACAATTATCTTGGAAACAGCCTTTTGTAATCTCACCAACTCATCATGGCAACGCCTGTAATCACCACCACCGCCCCCCGAGGCTCCGGTGGTCTGCAGAGGAAGTGCTTGAGCATGATGGTTTTGCACCACTAAGCACATTCGCATCTGTCAAACTCAAATCTTGTGAATTGCATTTTTGAGGAATTAGCTGTAAAATATATTTAGTTTAGCAAAATTCAAGTGTGCTCTGATGAGATTTGTTTCCTTAATTTACTAAATGCCCTTTCGTGTGATTAAAATTGTGAAAGAAAAACATCACTGGCTGGACTCTTCTCTAAACGTCAGCTCAAATTTGCCTCGTTTTGATAGCAGTGCGCTGCGTTCCTGTCCGAGTTCTTCCCTTTGAGCTCCTGCTTCCATTACTAAGATCAGAGCTCAGCAGGGGACAATGAAAATGCCATTTACAAATCTGGAGCTCACTGACACACATGCCTTCCTCTAACCACGCTCATGTGGCCTACAGCTGCAGGCCATGAGACTCCATTGTTCAGTCTGATGCTTTCAGTCTCTGTAAAGAAGATAAAAGACAAGTCGGCTCAGCAGACAACAAATACTGACTGGCAGCTGCAACTCGTGAGACGGAAATCTGGTCCAAATTTTGAAATAATAATAATTTTAGGCTAATTTCAGCACATATAAAAAATTATGTATTTTCGGAAGAATTTTGTGGCAAAACAAAAACAACTCATTTTGTGTTTTTTATGCTCAATGCTCAAATATTTGTTCAATTTCATCCAAAGCAACTTGCAAACAAGAATGTACCATGGATGGCAATAAAAGTAAGAAGTTTTATCTGTTAGTTTATCTATGGGGTCTAAATGAAGAGTCCCTTCATCGTTTGTGGTAAAGTCATACTTTCAAAAAGGCACAGAAAAGATATAATCACTTGTGTCGCTGCTTGTGGGTGCTGCTGCACAGGAAGTCTAGCTCTAACAGACAATTACGTTTATTAGTGACTTTGGAAACATGCTGCTCATGCTTTGGTAAACAGTGCTTTTGTGTGTTTTTTCTGGATTTAACAAAGGAGAATAACAAGATGTGCAATTAATTAAGAAGTGAATCACTGAAAAAACATTTTTAATGATTATTTCTGATTATAACCAGTCACTGAGTTTTTCATGCAGGCTGAACATGAAATAGTCTCCTAGACCTATCTCCTGCATTAGCTTCTGATAGAAAATAGACGGTGAAACGCTAGGATTGATGTGAGCTCATAAAAAATCAGAACAAATAACCAGAAGATTGATTAAAAAAACGATATTTATATGAGACAATAATCTTTTTTTGCAATATTGCAGGTAAACTTGCATGAAATAAATCCTGACTGGGTTCCAACGCTCCACATGGCTCACTCAGAAGTCTCTGCTTCAAACTCACGAACGACGACTGCAACGAATGAAAAATGAAGCAGGTAAACAACACCCCCGTGCTCTTACTATCACATCATTTGCACAGAATTTTTTAATAGCTCTAATATATGTAAATAAACTTTTAATTGTATTTAAGGTGATCATTTGGCTCACACGTCTGCACTCATTGTATCTGACAGGTGTTCAGAATGGAGCAGCAGAATGTGAAGGTGAGACCCCCTCAGAAGTTTTAGATGTGGAGCTGCCAGAGATGCACCTGACAGACGAACACCACCATAATCACCTCACGATGGAGGCAGCGGTCCAGGAGGATGCTGGAAAAGTGGAAGCTTTTTTTCCCCTAGTACCACTTGCAAGGCATTTATTCCTACTAGAGTCCACTACAAATGTATTGATTAAACGAGTGTTCCACACCTTTAAAAATGTGATGTAAGAAACAACAAAAGTCTTCTAAAGTCTGCTAAAAATATGCATTTGTCTCAAGGTTTAATCACAAACTGTACAAGTTTCCTACAACCAGCAGGGTGGATCAAAGTCAGGATTTTATCAGACCTCTCCAGTGGCAGTGAGGAGACTTTCTCAGGCAAAGGAACGCTGACTCAGAGGTGAAAGATTTGCAACTTTTACTGGAAATTTTAAATTATAAAGCGTTAAAACAGGTTTTTTAGTATGGTCTTCTCAAAGGTTACTCTGTGTTTGGCTGCAGAGGCTTTTTGGCAAAGAACATCAACATACATGTCAGACTAATGCCTTCAGTTGAAAAGCTTCACAATTTCAAAGTAAAATGGGGGAAAATCAGTTGGGTTTGAATTTTTTTAACATTACATGAGTTTATTTTGCTGTTTTTGCAGGAAATGTGGCAAAAATAAACAAAAACACATGGCCCTTCCCTAAAATAGTAACTTTGTTTGGATATCTGTCCTGATCTTAATCTTCTGCCTTGAACCTCTGGTGAAAAACACATAAATAAAACTAGCTGACCCAGTTTTTAAACAAACTTGACATTTTAACATAAAAAGCACAATATAATTTCAATTTCCTGTTATGATTTTAAAGCGATCGTCCTACCTGGGACATTTGCGGCCTGAGATTGATCTCTTTCAGGTTGATAGTTTGGGATTTCAGGTTGTTGAGCAGCTGGCACAGCAGCACCCCGTCCCGCAGGGTCTGCGCCAGGTCGAACACCTGCGCCGAGTCCGCCGTGACCCGGTGGTTCGCCGGCAGCACGTTGCAGCTGATCAGCCACATCGCACACTGCCTCCAGTACTCCATGTTGGCGCAAACAGCAGGTCAGTAGAAAATAGAAAAACTTGGAGCTGGTTTCAAGTGTTCACGGCATGGCATGAGCGCCGCGCGTCCGCGTCTCCAAGCTCCAGCATCGCCTCTGGAGCGCGGCGGACCTGCTGCGGATTATTTTACGAGAGCTGCTGATCAGATGGGGGCGGCTGATGTGAAACCCCCCTCGGTCTGTGCGAACTTCCCCTTCCTCCTCTGTAACTCTGCATTTGCAAAGAGCGCGTTCTAACATCATCCTCTGGGTTGAAAATGATGCAGAATTAGCAGAAAGCAGAGCTGCAGCCTTGTCTTTTTTTGACAAATCAGACAGATGTTGAATTAAGATTACAGATGTTTCAGGGATTACCACGTTTTAACTGTAGCCTGTGGCATTGGTGTCCAGAGTTTGGCTCAGGGCACCATTTTGGGTCTCCAAACGAAAAGTTGGGGTCTGATCTCATGAAATGAAATAAATAAATAAATCTAAAACACCATATTTTCAATATAATTCTTTCACATGATAAAATAATGTGAGTTGAGTGTGTGAAACTCGTGCATTAAAGTTATTAAGCATTAATAAAATATTAAATAAAATAGTAAAGGTGGAATATGGAACATTTTAATAAAAAGCTCAATATTTTAAAAATAACACCTCCATGGGGTGTTTAGAAGTGTGCAGAATGAATATATAGTTGTTCCTTTAAAAGCTATATCAGGGGTAGGCAATGGAGTGCCACTATCCAGCATGTTTTAGCTCCCACACACCTAATTGAATGGTTGATTCACCTGTTCACCAAGTTAACAAGCTCTGCAGAAGCCTGTTAATCACCTACTGATTTAAATCTGGTGTGTTGGAACAGGGAAAAACTAAAGCATGCTGGATAGCGGCGCTTCAGGACCCGGATTGCCTACCCCTGAGATATATTTTAAAAAATAATCAAAATTTTATTTTGACGGGCCTGTTGCTGTAAAAAGTCCGCTGGGCAAGGCGAGGCTGGGACTGTGTAAAATGGCGGACTGGACAAGTCAAGCAGCTGATCTTGAGACCAGATGATGTTCTAATGGTAAATATGTCATGTCCTGTGTCCATGTCTCCCCAGTCCATTCCAGGTGTTCTCCGTTTTCCTAGGTTTCCTTGTGTTTCATGTCCATTTAGATTAATTAATTCAGCCATCCCCAGCCAGTCACATTTGGCCACTCCTCTGCCCTCATTGTTTTCCCTTTGTACTTAGATTTATTTATTGGTTCATATTATCCTTATTTAGCTTTTTCCCTGTTTAGTGTATTCTTTCAGCATTTAGTTTTAGTGTCTTATGTTTCTGTTATTTATCTGATTCAGTTCAGTCCTTGTGTTTTTGTATTGCCTCCCATCCCTCAGCTTAACCAGCCACACCTGTAGCTCATTCTCATTAGTAATCAGTGCACCTGTTCCCTTTATCTCCACTCACCTCCTCAGTCTCATTGTCGGTTCCTTGTGTTTGTTGCCATCATCTCTGTGTTTGTTAGCATCCTGTGTTCGGCCCTGCTGGTTTTGTTGTTGCAATACCACCTCTGAACACTAGAGTGTCCATGTTCCATATTCAACCTTTAACAACTGCTTAATAAGGAGCAATTTAATAAAAAGCAATATTTTTAAAAAATAATACCTCCACGGGGTGTTTAGAGGTGTGCAGAATGAAGGTACAGTGTTTCCTTTAAAAGACATATTTAAATAAAAAAACAATCAAATATTTATTTTGACAGCACAACACTGGGTTTATGTTTACATTTACCAGCCACTAGAGGGCACCGTTGCGGGTTTCCAAATACGGTAAACAGTCCGCTCGGCACAGGCTGGCTCTGTGGAAAATGGCGGACTCGGCAAGTCAAGCAGCTGCTTCTGAGAAGATGTTGTTATCCTTCTCAGAAGAGGAGCGACCATAAAAGATCTAAAACCAGCGTGAGTTTAGGTGAAGCCTACCACAGATGGACCCAAATAAAACATTTTCACGGCATTAAAACACACGCGGAAATGGGGAATTTTCTCATGGATAGGTAAGCTGTTGCAATTACAACCTCCACACACTAGATGTCGCTTTGGTGTTTATGTTCCATAATCAACCTTTAATATTAATGTTAATATTAAGTAATGCATTACTAAGCAGACACCCCCCTGGCCCTTTGTCCTAACCTTTAGAACACTTAAAACATAAGAATTTTGCAAACGTTAATAAAGGGACCCTTATTGTAAAGTGTTACCAAATATTAAATAAACTATCAGGCGCTCATAAAGGACACCAACATTTTATCGATCTCTTAACTGATGGAACCTTTTGATCATAGGAAACTGAATTTCACACTCAAAGATTAGGCTTAGATTTAACCTGGTTTACAAAAATGAAGATTAGTGAAACATTCTGAAAGAACACAATCAAAGCAATGGAGTTTATGGAAATAATTGTTATGACAATATAGAGTTAAAAAATGAATGTGAAAACTTCTTTATTAACAATAAATCATTGAGATGAGTTATGGATGCTGCTGTACACTTTGAACAAGGAGAGTAAGATTTAAGCTAAAAACATGGGATTCATGGAAGGAAAACAAAAACCGAGAATTTTTAAAAATATCCAGAGCTAAATTTAGAATCTAGACCTAACTGGAATAAGAAATCAAAATGCTCACCAATTATAAAATTCTTTTATACATTTTATTCCCCCAGTGCTGCAGTTTGAACCCCGTTTGTTTTATTTTCACACACAAAAGCAGCAAATTTTGAAAGTGGAGAGGTGTTAGGAATGATTTTAGCACTCCATACTCATTTTCAACCTTTACAAAATGCATCATAGTGCTGCAGTGTCATATTTACCATTCAAAAATAACATGTGGACTGCATAAAGGTGACTAATCTCTGTGGTATATGTGTGCTGGGAAGCTGCCATCTCTGTTTCAGACGGTGAAGGATCAGGGGATCTGACAGATGCAGAGAGAATTCCTCCTGCTGCGGGTAGATCACTGCTGTTAAGCCCCTGATAAACACAGGAAGGAAGCTGTATAGGGTCCCAGCATGTGGAGAGAGCCAGATGTTTCTGTAGACACACATCAGGTTCATGAACTTCAGTTTGCATTAATTTAAGTAGGTTGAGCTGCAAAAAAGAGCTGCCCTCTTGTTCATTCAATGCAATTAACAAATAGAAGTCAAAACATGAACAATTTGTTTCAGTTCCTGTTGTTGTTTTGGGTTTCATTTCCTAGACAGACATAAATAATTGAGCTATTAAGAGACCGGCCTGTTCAATAAATACATAGCCTAGGAGCACTTAGCTAATTACATGTCAATTATCATGCAATTATGATTAAAATCAGCACAAATTTCAAATGAGGTGACATATATAAATTCTATTTTTGATTTTTAAGTGGCCTTATTATTCTTCACCAGAGGAATTGTTCCTGAAGAAATTTTAAAAGGGTCCGGTGCAAGATGGTGGCCGTGTGTCAAAAGATGCCTTGAGATGTCTGTGGTGTCCTCCTTAATTTGTAAACAAAGGCGGCCGTGAGGAGTGTTGCTTTTGGAGACTCTCACTGAGACTGCTGGTTGTGCTCCTCACAGTGAGAGTACTGTGTGTGCTCTTAAGAGCAGACTGATAATGAATCGTGCATGCTGGAAGGCCCTGCTGGCTGACTCTACCTGCCAATCGGAGGCTCCTCCTAAAGGTAGGCTTGAATTTCAGCCAACCAATCAGTCAGCAGGGGGTGTGTTGGGTCAGCTCAGCCCAAAGTGGACCGCCGGGAGAGGTGGTCTGAAAAAAATGGCCGGTTGAGCACGGAAGACACACAGGCTACCCAGATGTGAACACAATATAGCATACCAGTGCCGTGCCATGCCAGCCCAGATGTGAAAGCACCATAAGTGACATGAAGTTAACATGGACTAATAAACAGGTCTAACCATAAACAAGAATTAGTTTACTCATTACTTAATTCAGTTGATTTGTTTAGCATTAGTTCACAACTGGAGTTCTCTCAAAGCACTACACATAAATAAACCAATCAGGTCCAGACTGAAGCCTCCAGTTATATGTCATTATAACAGTATTTTTATGCAACTTGTGAAGTTCAGAAATTCTAATGGCGACGTCAGCTACTTTGCCGGCGTTCTGACCAATCACAAGCTTGCATGTGTTTACCTACCTGTAAAGCCTAATTAATACTTCTCCGTCAGCTCTCTGAGGCAGAGACACGCACGCATTGACGGAACCGTTTTGCTTTCGAACTTCTCCATCACCTGGATAGTGCTGCAAAGCAGTTCCCCGCCAGGACAACAGAGGGCGTAGCGCTTTTCTGGGGTATCCTGTCATGTATCCGGTCCAAAATAGTGCATTTACAGTTTATATTGTGCTTTTTTGCATTTAAGAGACTTTTTAACACGGACAAACCTGTCCCTCATTCTCCTCCACTTCTTCATGCGCTTGTCACCTCTAAACCCACATTTCCGTCCACGAATAAAACGCTTGCTGCACATCTTAATACTCCTCCAGTCACGGGTGAATAAACGTTCATATTTTTGGAGTTTTACTGCAAGGTATTCTTCAAGCTGCTCCGTGTTTACCGCTACATATCGTCGGCTCTCTTTTTATTTTTTGAGGCAGCGATGGCAGAGCGATGGTGACGTATTTAAAGAAGCAGCGTTCTGACCAATCACAAGCTTGCGCTCTCCGTCTCGTTGGACGGATGTTTAGAAAAGAGAGCTCGACTCCGTCCGACCTTGCAGGCCTGCTGCAGAGCTCTTGCAATGATGGATTATGGCGGTCCGTCCGTCCGTACTGACAAAAACGGACAAGTATAAATTAGGCTTTAGTCAGCATCAGCTCCAGTAGCGTGCTAACCGCCATGCAAACTCCAGCCACTGATTCTGATTCTATCGTGCGTGCGATCCACTTTGGCTTTATTTATGTCCATGAGAGGGTCACGCTGTTGTATTTTGTTTAATGGCAGTGTTGAATCTGGTTTAGACGCACCAAAACGTCATCAGCCTAATAATTACAGACCCATTCCTAAATTGCCCTTTATCTCTAAAATCTTGGAAAAAGTTGTGGCCAATCAACTGATTATTTTTCTGGAAATTCACAACAACTTTGATAAATTCCAATCTAGTTTTTGTAAAAATCATTCAACAGAAACAGCTTTGCTTAAAGTTTCCAGTGACATCATGATGGCTGCAGACAACGGGGAATTTACAGTCTTAGTATTGTTGGATCTTTCTGCAGCTTTTGACACTGTTGATCACAGCACCTTAATAAACAGACTTTGTGACTCGTTGGGAATCTGGAACTGTTCTAGACTGGTTCAGATCGTACCTTTCTAACAGAAGTTTCAGTGTCTGTATAAACCAAATCATGTCAGATTCCACAAACCTGTTCTGTGGGGTACCCCAAGGCTCTGTTTTAGGTCCACTCCTGTTTTTATTATATATATGCCCCCTTGGACAGATGCTTTTCATGATGTCTCCTATCACCTATATGCAGATGACATTCAGCTGTACTGCTCCTTTAAGGATTCTGAGCTCCATAAACTGGCTGAACTACTAGAGTGTCTATCAGCGATCACTAGCTGGCTAGAAGATAACTTCCTTCAGTTAAACTCTGAAAAGACTGAATGTCTGATCATTGCCCCTGAGAGCATGACTCCTATGATTAGTCAACAACTTGGTCATTTAGTTTCTGCCATCAAGTCACACATGAGAAATTTGGGTGTTGTCTTTGACCAATCAATGTCTCTTGGTCACTCAAAAACACTGGTCAGAAACTGTTTTTATCACTTGAGAAATATCCCTAAACTGCGAAGGTTGGTGTCAAAACATGAGCTTGAAATGGTTATCCATGCCTTTATCTCCTCCCGTCTAGATTACTGTAACACACTTTTCACATGTTTTAACAAAAAAGCCCTTGACCGCCTTCAGTTGGTCCAGAACTCTGCAGCGAGGCTCCTAACTGGAGCAAACAGAAGAGCTCACATCACTCCTATTCTGATGTCTCTGCACTGGTTACCCATTAACTTTAGAATTCAATTTAGGATCCTTACTATAACATACAGGGCTCTACATGGCCAAGCTCCTCCTTATGTTACTGAACTGTTAAAGCCTTATGCTCCAACCCGAGCCCTCAGGTCCACAAATCAGAATCTCCTAGAAGTTCCAAAGACCAGATATAAAAGTCGAGGTGATCGCCTTTTCCAGGCTGTTGCACCCCGACTTTGGAATGAACTTCCTTTATCCCTACGTAGTATTGACAGTCTGGTCACCTTTAAAAAGAAGCTGAAGACTCATTTATTTAAAACTGCTTTTACTTAAATCTTTTGTGTTTTATTCTTTTTTTAACTATTATTTATAATCATCTTTCATTTGTTTTATCATTTTATAATTTTATGACTTTCTGTTTTCTGATTTTAATTGCTTTTATGATATTCTCTTATTTTGTTTTAAGATCATTTTATGATGACTGGCTATCCATAGTCATGAGGTGTACAAGGCATGAGTTAGCGGGCGTTTTTCAGTGTGGCTGTTACACAACAGACATTTACTCCATGGTTCACTACGGTCAGCGATGAGTTTTAATACCGTGCGCTGCACCCTTATATATGCAGTCTTTGGCTGCGCCACAGAGAGACGGTGCGCGTTCAGCTGTGTTCCAAGGACTCGCTCAAGAAAGCGGTGGTCCGCTTAGAGACCATCAACAATTTCTAGTCATTTGAGAACGCATACAAAAAGTCAAAAGCTTCCAGCTTCATTAAGTTATTCAAAATCAATTCTCAGTTCTATTCCTAAACTGGACCAACGATACATAACAGTTTTTAACATATTTCAAACAAGCTGATCTTTTTTTTAATTAAAATTTTCATAAAAATTAAGATTTTTTTTCTTCAAAATCCTCTTGGTAAATTGATTAAAAAAATACTCAAAACCAACTCCCAAATGTGTTACTAAGGTAGTCCAATGAGACACAACAGTTTTTATCATATTTCATACAATTTGATCTTTTTTATTAAGATTTATATATATATATATATATATATATATATATATATATATATATATATATATATATATATATATATATATATATATATATATATATTTCTTCTTCAAAAGCTTCTAGGTAAATGGATTTAAAAATACCCAAAACCAATTCCCAGAGGTGGCAGCTTGGAACTACCAAGCAATAAAGACACAAATCCCTCTTTCGAACAGGATTCCTTTGGAGTGGGAGGAATAGACTGGGAATTGATTTGGGGTCATTGTTCTAAGCTATAGAAGACATGTTAGTTATTTGAAAATAACTGACTCAATGAACATCTTTTGTGCGTTCATCCCATGTGTATCTTCTGATTGCATCTTTTGGTTATTTTTTGAACACAGAAAAGAGCTGTAGGCTGTAGCGTGAGGGCTATTGCCACATATTTAAAGATGGATCAATACAATGTAATAATTCTAATGATCTTTGAATGTTAATTTAACATTAATCTAGGTTCTTTTACCTGTAAGTAATCCACACACTTCAGAATAATTCAGACAGAGTCAAGAAAATAGTTATAAAAATAAATTTATTACTATATTTCTCAATCAATGATGACACAGAACAATTACTATGAATGATGGTTATAAACAAGATACTGAGACAATTAATGAGGTGATGTAGTGCAAGCTAGATGAGGTTAGCTAATCAGCATTAAGTGTCTTAGATCCTATGATGTCTGGTTTAAATCAAATCTGGATGTTTAATAAGTTATCAAATTAATAAAAACCATTTGACACCAGCGTGCAGGGCTACTTCACCTTGTGTGCGGAAGTTCCCGGTGACTCAAGGGTCAGTAGAGGTCGTGGCTGACGGGTGTCAGTGAGGAGGCCTCTGAGGTATGAAGAGCGGTAGCAGGCCCTGATACGAACCGATGATCTGGGTGACTTCCAGGTGACTGCGTCGTCTGGTGGATTTGGTTTAGCTTAGAGGCAGTTCACAAAAATAGTTGATCTCGATCAAAAAGAAGAGGATGGTTCCTTATATTATTAATTATTAAGCGTTGCTTTTCCCCGGCCGGCCAAACCAAGGAAGCATAGCTTGTTGTCTTAGGCTCACCCCTTTGAGAGGAGGTGACCTAGTCAGGAGCTTGCAGGAACTCCCTTTGGAACTCCTTTAGGAACTGAAGTGTTCTGGCCGACACGGGAGTTTTATTATTCTAATTGTTTATGAATTTGAGCAAATCAAATTTGGACACATTAGAGTAGGCGTTACCAAGTTACCTCATACACCAGTTTCATCAACACTTAAAGATGACTCAGCTTAACGTGGTGTGACTTATTACCTATTACCTATTACATACAGAAATGCCCTCAATTAACCATATTTGGTCACACTACGTCCTCAGATCGGGAGGAGATTCCCTGGGTTCTTCCCAGAAAAAAAAAGAAAACTTTATTGACAGCGAGATCGAAACACCAGACACTTGACAACGCGTGTATGATCGGGGAGCAGAGGAGGTTCTGGAGGGTTCTTTTATTTGTCAAATAGAATATGGACTGGAATCGGATCGGAAGAGCCGTTCCCTCTGGAGTGCACTCTGCTCTGCTAAATCATTCCTATGCACAAAATACGCACAGATCTGTACGTAAGTACGGTTGATAAATGAGGCCCCAGGTCCCTCAAGGGACGCCATCCTGCACGTTTTAGTTGTTTCCCTGCTTCAAAACACCTGACACATGCAGTATTGTTTGGTCATGTGACAGTGAGAGGAATCATCTCAGAAACTTAAATGTGTGTGTGCGTGCGTGTGTTTGTATTTTCATATTGGTGTATCACTACTTAATACTACAGTCGTGGCCAAAAGTTTTGAGAATGACACAAATATTAGTTTTTACAAAGTTTGCTGCTAAACTGCTTTTAGATCTTTGTTTCAGTTGTTTCTGTGATGTACTGAAATATAATTACAAGCACTTTATATGTTTCAAAGGCTTTTATCAACAATTACATGACATGTATGCAAAGAGTCAGTATTTGCAGTGTTGGCCCTTTTTTTCAGGACCTCTGCAATTCGACTGATATTTGTGTCATTCTCAAAATTTTTGGCCATGACTGTAGAAAACTCCTGAAGAAATTTTATAAGGGGCCTGCCCGCTAGAACAAGATAGTGGGCATGTGTTATAGATATTGGGGTGATGTTGGGGTGATAGGATAGAATAGAATAGAATAGACTTTATTGATCCCACAGTGGGGAAATTCACTTGTCACAGCAGCACCATCACTCAAAAGGTAATTAGAAGAAGATAAAAACAAGGATACATGTATATACACATAGGCAGTAATCTAGTATTGTAATCTTAGATCACTAAAAAAACCACAAATAAAAGATGAAAACAAACTTGGTACCAACACTATGCAGCATACTGTAAGAGACACAGACAACAATGTGAATCTGGTATTGCACAAGTATAGAACACATGAATATTGCATTGGTGTTATTGTGTACCAGGATGATACCAGTACAGCTTAAACTGAGGAGTTATACAGTCTTACAGCAGAGGGGATGAAGGATCTGCGATAGCGCTCAGTTTTACATCTGGGATGTCTCAGTCTACCTCTGGAGGAGCTGTCCATGATCGCCACAGTGGAGTGCAGTGGGTGGGAGGGGTTTCTTAAGATGGAGGTCATCTTCCCCAGCATCCTCCTTTCACACGTCTCCTCAACAGAATCCAGCGGGCAGCCCAGAACCGAGCTAGCTTTGGTAGCTAGCTTGTTCAGTCTCTTCCTGTCTTGGTCAGAGCTGCCTACACCCCAGCAGACCACAGCTGAATGAATAACAGAGCCAACAACAGAGTGATAAAAGGATTTTAGCAGCTGGGAGTTAACTCCGAAGGAGCTCAGCCTCCTCATGAGATGGAGGCGGCTTTGGCCCTTCTTATACAGAGCATCTGTGTTGTGGGACCAGTTCAGTTTACTGTTGAGGTGAACACCCAGGTACTTAAAGGTGTCCACCACCTCAATGTCTGCCCCCTGGATGTTTACTGGTGAGTGAGGAGGAGTGTTTCTCTGGAAGTCAATCACCATTTCCTTTGTTTTACTGGTGTTCAAGCGAAGGTGGTTACGCTAACACCAGTCCACAAAGTCCATGATGACTGACCTGTACTCCTGGTCGTCCCCCTCAGACACACAGCCGACGATGGCCGAGTCATCAGAGAACTTCTGGAGGTGACAGCTGCTGGTGTTGTAGGTGAAGTCCGAGGTGTAGAAGGTGAAGAGAAAGGGTGAGAGTACTGTACCCTGTGGAGCTCCAGTACTGCACACAACCACCTCAGACGTACAGTTGTGCAGCCTCACGTACTGTGGCCTGTTGGTGAGATAGTTGATGATCCATGCAGTCAGATGTTCGTCCACTCCTGCATCCCTCATCTTCTGCTGCAGTAGACACGGCTGGATGGTGTTGAAGGCACTGGAGAAGTCGAAGAACATGATCCTCACAGTGCTTTTTTTCTCGAGGTGATTCAGAGCCCAGTGCTGCAGGTAGATGAGGGCGTCCTCCACCCCCATGTTTGGTTTATATGCAAATTGAAGTGGGTCTATTTCTGGGGTCACCACTGAACGCAGATGGGTGAGGATGAGTCTCTCCATAGTCTTCATCAGGTGGGAGGTCAAGGCGACTGGTCTGTAGTGGTCTGGATCCCTGGGATGTGATGTTTTGGGGACTGGAACCACACAGGAGGTCTTCCACAGGATGGGGACCTGCTCCAGTCGAAGGCTCAGGTTGAACATGTGTGTGACCACTTCACACAGCTGGTCAGCCAAGTCTTTGAGCAGTCTGGGGCTGATTCCATCAGGACCTGCTGATTACCCCAAAACCATGATATTGGGGTGACTATGGAGTGATCATCCAAAAATCATGATATATCACACTCTCCACAGCTGAGCCGGTCGCTTTGATGTAACATTTGTGGGAGTGCACGCTGCCATTCAAGCCACATTAACGTCCGCGGAAGAATAATAATATTACTATGTTTATTATTGTTGTTGTTGCTGTTGTTATATTTAGCAGTTATTTATGCCGTTTAAATAGGTCTCAGTCTTTATTATGCATGTTGTTGTAGTGGCATGTTGACGCCATGGTTCACATCCACCCAAATAAAAGTGTCAAACTTTCTCAAATATATTGAATAGATAACAGTCATAAATCAATTCATTTCTGATTTAAAAACACAAAAATAATCCATCATGTTTACAAATAAAGTCAAATTTTGCTGCGTATCATGATAGGTTTAGGTTTTTGAAAGATGTATGCAGTATTTCCTCTTATTGTTGATACAATTTGAACACTATAGTCACATTTGGCTGTATTTGATGTGGAAAATATTTATGACTATCTATGAAAATCATGCAAAACGTAAAAAAAGAATATTGAATTACATATAATAATAATAATAATAATAATAATAATAATAATAATAATAATAATAGTTTTCGTTCGTTTTTATTTGGTTTTTATTTTATTTTTTCAAACGTCCGGTTAAATAAATAAATAGGTGTACAAGCGCAAGCACGACACCGGAAATGGAACTACACACACAAAAAAAAGAAGCTGGACCGTCAAAACATAAACAGAGCAGACAACCTTGTGTGAAGGCAGCTAGCTCGAATTGTTCTCTGACTTTAACAAAACAAATATTTTTTTTAAAAAAAAGCTTCATGCACGCCTTCCTAATGTCGTTCATTTGCCGTCAAATAATTCCTAGTCGAGGCACTTAGCTCGTTTGCTAAGTAGCGAGGTGGAGAAAAACAAATCTGCAATAAAGATTAGAACTAAACTAAGAAGTACGCCTCGTCGGGCCTTCGAGTAGAGGTAACGCTAGCTTTACTGGTTAGCAAATAAAACCAGACTTACCCACATTTTGACAAGTGGCTCGCTCGTTCGCTCGAACACAGCTCTGTTGTAGTTTCGATATTTGTTAGCCATGTATGCTAGGTAGCTTTAAGTCTCGATAAAAACATCGTCACGTAGTTGAACAGAAGCAGCTGTGCAAAGGACAATTTTGGACACCACGGAGGAAGCAGGGCATTAGTCGTGCCTTGGACTCGACTTGAAGTAAAATCCTTAGTTTATGATTCGATACAATAGTGTACATTTATTCGTTTTAGCCGAACTGCTACTGTAAGGGCTAGATGCTAACAGATAACTTAGTGGCAGTTGAGCCTGCTGTTGATTACATTTTGAGGTGTCATGTCGGCTTGCACACTTGTATGTTTGGTCAATAAACATCTATTTCGTTGTTTGTTTTTTGTGGCGCTATAGATTCTCTCTCGGGACGACGCAGCACTGAGGTCAAGGTATGGCTGAGACTGACAGCAAATCTACTGCGCCCAATGGTAAAGTTTAAGGATTAAAAAACGAACATCCTATAAGCGATCATGCTCATTAAACCAGATTAAATGTTTGTTTATTAGGTGGTTCTGAAGAAAAGGATTCAGGAGATCAAGTCAAGGAAGATGATGCCTCTGGAAGCAAAGATGGACAAACACAGTCTTTTCCTGAAGATGGTGAGCTGATTTATGTCACAACATGTTGCCATAACTATAATGAATTGCTTTATTTTTCTTTTAAGTTAATGTAATAAAACTAATTGGTTTTCTTTTAATTTAATCATAGTGATAATTTTCTTTGTCACTTTCACACTTTTTTCCTTGTCTCTCAAAACGGACAGTGTTGCCTTAATACTTTCTATTTTTGTAGCTCCCAAAGAAACTGGAGAGACATCTGGGGACAAACCTACACCAGATGTGGAAGGAGAGACTGGGAAAAACCGAGAGGGAGATGAGGATGAAGATACAGACAGTATGGATGGCAGCGGCCTGTATTCCTTGACTGAGGATGGCGAAAGGGAGAGTGAGGAGGGAAGACGAGAAAGGGCCAAAGTGAAAGAGAGCGAGAAAAGGGCGGCTAGAAAGAGAAACAGACCTGGTGGCGGCACCAACCACTCCTCCAGCTCGGATGATGATGATGAAGACGATGACGACGAGGAGCAGAAGGAGGAGGATGATGATGACGACGAGGATGATGATGAGGCTATGGAGTCCTGGCTTGGAGCAGAGCTCCATGACTTGCGCGGCCCTGTATGGCAGGCAGTGCCCTCGCTGCGCTCCAGAGAAATCGGCAGGAACTCCCATCAGTTTGTCAGGCAAGTGTGTGGAGCTCGTGGGCTTGTGCAGAGGCTGGAGCTCCAGGGCCGCTTAGAACGGCACACGGGCTGCGTCAACACATTGCACTTCAACCCTTCTGGCACACGCTTGGCATCAGGCAGCGATGACCTGCGAGTGGTGATCTGGGATTGGGCCATCCGCCGCGCTGAGCTGGAGTTTGACAGTGGACACAAGAGTAACGTCTTTCAGGTGAGGCGCTGATCGTTTCCTTTATTTATTTATCAACTTTTCCACTTATTGACTATAATCAGAGTAATCTGTAATCATGAAGTTGAGATGAGTTTTCTCTGTGTTTGATTTTTTCAGGCAAAGTTTCTGCCACACAGTGGGGACTCCACCTTGGCCATGTGTGCCCGTGATGGTCAGATCAGAGTGGCTGAGCTCTCTGCCACGCAGCGGTGCAAGAACACAAAGCGGGTAGGACAGCACAAAGGAGCAGCACACAAGGTGAGCGTTCAAACCCCTGACACGTAACCCAAGAGATCATCTACTGGATGTTACGTTTTCAGCTGATAGCTCTTTGGAAATAGTGCTAAAATACTTTTTTGATATGTCAGAAAAATCTATCTTTGATATTTCACATAGATTCTGAAAGTTAGTGTAAAAAAAAAGCCAAAATAATAAATAAAATACTGAAGAAACATAAGAAATGATGGCTCCTTGAAAGAATTGAGAGATTACTGTTGCACAGTTGCTTACGCGCTTTTGTTTTTGCTCCTTCTCTAACATCAGCTGGCCCTGGAGCCAGACTCTCCCTGTTTGTTTCTGTCTGCTGGAGAAGACGCTGTGGTACTGGGAATTGACCTACGTTTAGCTCGTCCCTCCAAGTAAGTCATTACATTCTGACCATTATAGTTTTGAATATGATATATAAAGAAAATCAGACTTGCTGCATATATGTTATGTCTTTGTAGACCAATATTCAGACCTATAAAACAAACTTTATTTAAATTTGTTGGTCTTCATCTGCATTCCTGCAGCTTTTTCTTGTGTTTCAGAGAGGAGGAAGATCATTTCTGGTTGTCTTAAAATGACTAACAGAGTTGTAAAAGTTCTGTTGGTGATAAAGTTACCCTAGTCCTAGGTTTTATTAAAGTATCCAAGTTCCTTATTGCCAGTGTGCATTTATATCACTGTGTTTTCTTGGATTTTCTCCATAATGTGTTTAATCATCTGCTTTTTTCCCCTTATGTGCACAACAGTAAACTGGTGGTTGTGAAGGAAGGCGATAAAAAGGTGGGGCTATATACCATCTATGTCAACCCAGCTAAAACACACCAGTTTGCAGTAGGTGGGAGAGATCAATATGTAAGGTATGAACTCTGCTGTAGCTGAAGTGTTTATTGTGTCACTAATACTGTAAATAGATAAACACTGATGCGTTGTTTTAAGATTTGATGAGTTTTATTTCTTACTATCTGCAGAATCTATGACCAGAGGAAGATTAACGAAAACGAGAACAACGGAGTACTGAAAAAGTTTTGTCCCTCACATCTGGTGTCCAGCGAGTCAAAAACAAACATAACCTGCCTTGTGTACAGTCACGACGGCACAGGTAAAGGAGGCTGAACGCACAAAGAAAAACACATTAAAGCAACACTCGATCACTTTCCTGTTTCTGCCTCCTACTGGTTGAAAGCAGAATTACAACTGTCGTAAACAACCCTGCAGCAGCCTGCTGTCGCTAGTGCTAACAATCAGCTAATGCTAACGCAAGCCAACTAACACTATCAATCAAATTTTATTTGTAGAGCACTTTTCATGATAAAATCAGCACAAAGTGCTTTACATAAAAAAACAACAACGGGTTAAAAACACAGCTTTCACACATGAAAATTACACAAGCAGTTCAAACTTTTTGCACACACCCTAACCCTCACCCCCTTCACTGCACACCAGACAGCACAATCAAGTTTAAGAAAAAAAAATCTAAAGAAAAACACTGAAGTTAAAAACACAATGAATAAAAACGAGCTATAATTGTTAAAATACATCAATGAAAAGCCAAGGTAAAAGGGTCTTTTTAAAAACATCAATACTTTCAGCAGCCCTGAGGTTCTCCAGCAGACTGTTCCACAGACGAAGGCCATAGTAGGAAAATGATGCACTAAATAAGCAAAGATGTAAAAAGATGCTCCGCCATGATGCCAACAAAACAAAAACTCTTCTTCTTTTGCTTTTTTATTGTTGGTCGGTGAACTGAAAAAGCTGTTAGCCTTTATATGAGCTACCGGCACAGTAAACAGCTGTTGTTGTAAAGCAGGTAGAGACTTCCCATTAAAGTTCCTATCTGAACCACAAAACTGTTAAGTGCAGTTTCTGGTCAGCAGAGGGCAGCAGAGTGCTGAAGTTGCTCAAGAATCACTGAAACCATTTTGAAAACAACAGCTTAAATAACTCTTTAGTGTTGCTTTAAAATACATGGAAGGAATTAACTTTTTTTTAAAAGTTAGTTTCAAAAGCCATGTTTGAATTGATAAAAAAAAAAACAAGTAATAATTTATTTTCTTTTCGACATATTTTTTACACGTTCTATATTGGGAGATGTTGATTTAAAAATCCAAAACTCTCCACTGTTACGTCAGTGACTCATCTAGTCGGTTGTCTTTTAATACTATAAGCATTTAATGTGTTCTTGTCTCTGCAGAGCACAGACAGCAGTAGCTTTAGCAAACGTTTTGAAAGTACTCCCTTTGTCGTTTCAGAACTCCTGGCCAGCTACAACGATGAAGACATCTACCTGTTTGATGCAAACCACAGCGATGGGGCAGACTACAGCAGGAGATATAAGGGACATCGAAATAACGCCACTGGTATTTAATCTTAGTCTAGTTTTATATGAACCCATCACTTGAGTTTCTGCTCGGCGTTAACGCTGACTCTGCATTAATTCTGCTTCACAGTGAAGGGTGTGAACTTCTACGGGCCACGCAGCGAGTTTGTGGTGAGCGGTAGCGACTGTGGTCACATCTACCTGTGGGACAAGGACTCTGCTCGCATCGTCCAGTTTATGGAGGGAGACAAAGGAGGAGTGGTGAGCATATATTAGCTGGAATCAGTTATTGTATTTGAAAAACGCCTTCATGTTGTTTTCAAAACTGGGACATGTATAGTCTTTAAAAACACTTGGTTTAAATGGTTTGAGATTAGATTTTACAGATTAGACTTTTATCAACAAACGTTATTTTTTGGCTATTCCAGGTGAATTGTCTGGAGCCACACCCCCACCTTCCAGGAATGGCCACCAGTGGGTTGGACCATGATATTAAACTGTGGGCCCCCACAGCTGAGAACCCCACAGGACTCAAAGGTCTAAAAGAGGTATTCCTGTCTGATCTAATATATTCATTTCCTCTGGAGTGTGTTTGGTGTATTCTAACACACTGTATATTCACTTAAAAACATCCCTAATGTCAAGCAAGTTGCTGAGTGTCATTATTTTTTAGCTTGTTACATGCTGACTGGTGTAACATTGCATTAAAAATGCAATAGTTTTCTATTTACTTGGCAACAAGCAACGTTTTTTTGTTGACGAAGGTGATGAAGAAGAACAAGAGGGAACGAGACGAGGACAGCATGCGCCATGGTGACCAGTATGACACCCAGCTGCTGTGGTTCCTGATGAGACACATGAGGAACAGAAGACCTGCGAGGGTGAGCTAACAGACAAACGCGTATAAAAATACATACAGACCAATATGGATCACCTAGAGGGAGTTTCAGCCATTTTTAAACTTAATTATTATTTTTGATTATTATCAGTTACTCTGAGTTTTTCATGCAGGCTGAACATGAAAATAGTCTCCTACATCTATCTCCTGCATTAGATTCTGATGGAAAATAGACGGTGAAACTCTAGGATTAGAAAAGCCTGACAGAGCTACGTCACACTGTCACTAAACATTCATGGACTCACCCATCTTGGCTCACGACGGGGAAGGCTGTTGTTGGTTTAGCGTCCAGGAAACAGCAGAGAACGTCTCGGCTAGTAGAAGCTAACTGTTAGCATTAGCAACACCACCACACAGCAGAACTCCTCCAGGCTTGTGTTATTAGTGGAGATAAAACATCAACGTTGCAGAGCAAACAGAGTCAGTGGTAAAGTTGCGTTGCTGTTAGCCAATCAGAGGAGAGATGTCCAAATATCAGGAAATAAGACTCCAAATGCAGAAGTCTGAAGCTCAGCTCTGATGTGGCTTATACTTCCTGAAACTGGTGCACCAGAGCTTTGTTTCCCCAGAGAACAACTTACAAGGCGTTCATTCCTACTAGAGACCACAAATGTATCGATGAAACGAGTGAACCACACTGTAATTAGTTATTTTTTATTTAAAAAAAAGAGAGAGAGATTGTCCTTAGCAAACATTATGTTTGCTTGAGATTTTAAAACGTTTCCAGACAGCTTGTGGGTAAGATGATGAAAATCTGACTCTGCCTCTCTCCTGTCTTGATCCAGGCTCGTCGTGAAGGAGCAGACACAGACACTGAAGAGTCCTGGAGCTCTCCAGATTCCTCCGATGAGGAGGAAGGAGGTCCAGACCACGTCCAGTGCATGTCATCTTGAGCCGCACACACATCACTCCTACACACACACACATATACAGATCTACACACACTTTATTGCCCTTCAATTGATGCACACAAGCAAGCATTACCGACACACTGGCACACTCGGACTGTGACGAGCCACTGACTCTTTTACACACAAACAGACTTTCATCTACTTAAACATACTGTTGAAGGGCGGAGATGCTTGAGGTCTGTTGAAACTGCAACACTTCCAGATGTTTTTGTGACAGCTGTGCACAGAGGTTCTAGTGAATGCTTAAAAGTTTGAAAGCCCCCTTTTTGTCCACACTTTGCTGACGTGCTCTGCATTGACTCAGACAGAAGTATTGTGCGTGTACGGCAACAAAAACCTCCAACTTTAGGCAATCTGTAGTGAGCTTCAAATCACCAGCATCCCTTCTATCTCGGTACCACGGCTCTTGCTGAGGATGAAGATGGGCTCAGCAGGCTGCAGGCTTATGCCCTTAAAAAGTTAACTGTGTGGAAAAGTCTAGCACCCCTCTCTGGCTTGTCCCCATTTGTTTTTATTTAAATTTGAGCATTTTGAGACACTAGTTGCGTTTTCACATTTGATCCTAGAGAACTTCTAACTCTCTACTTGCTGCATCTCCCCCCATGTTCTCCTCTTCTTCCCGTCATTAAGTTGACTTTGAATCAGGGATGCTTTACTGTGGGACACAGAACAAATGTTTACTGTGTATCATGACGGGAAGAGCTTGTTGTTATCGGAAAACCCCCCATTAAACCTTTTGTTTGTTTTGATGGGGGACATTTTGCACTTGTGTTCTTTTTTGACTGAGAGGTGGTTTTCTTTGCTTCCACCAGTCTTTCCTCTGTGTCCCCCCCCCCCCCCCCCCCCCCCCTCCACTCAGAAAACTTCTGCTTACTTCTCCGTTAACGTGACATTTGAGAGAAAGTATTCAGCCTGTGAATAGGAAAGGACAGATTTTGCAGCTCTGTTGGGAATTATTTTTCTAAAAAGCCAGTCCTGACCTGGATCAGTCACATTTGAGACACTCCCCATGAGCCAAGCAAGATCGGAGTAGTCTGGCGTTGTTATTTTTTGAATCTTCAATTGTGTTTTCTTGCCACAAGTCTGGAAACATGGACAGAAAAGCTAACTGCCTGCAGGCGGTGGCTTCATATTAAAGTTGTATCATAAAGCTCCTGGCACCAGAACAGAGAGGTGTTTGGGCTCGTTTGGGTTCTCATCATCAGCACCTAGAACCGACCTGTGCTGCGTTAACACTGGCTGAACGGAGAGAGCGGAGGGGTCGATGTGCTCGCTGGTCATTTGTTGTGTGAGAGCGATAAAGTTCAGCTTTTCTCATTTTCTATGAGAACTCTAGTTAGTTGAATTTCTATGTACATATATAAATATATATTAGAATTGTTAAAAAAAACTCTAGCAAATGTTGTTTGACTTTGAAAAACACAAAAAAATGTCCAAACCCTTCATTGGTATTGATGCAGAGATTTATATTCTATACTGTAAAAGGACTTTTAAAATCCAGACGAGTTGACGTGTCCATTTTTCAGTTTGGGTTTCCTTTCCTTCACGTCCCGCTGCAGCGACCAGAACAGCTGTTTGATTCTACTTCCTGTTCTAAGGGGAATAAAAACGCGTTTCCTTTAAAGTTGTTGATCCATAACGTGGAAGTTTTATCCAGATTTTTCCACTGGCTACGTTTAGCATCTTGCGTACATATTAAATAAGGCTTTGGATTAACCGTTGTTTTTCCCCCCATCACTGCCTAATATTGCATTCTACCCATTCAGTTGGAAATATGTACAATTTGTGCAATAAATAAAAAGACAATGCTCTCCACTTTGTGACTTTGTTATTGGGGAGATGGTGGCTCAGAAGTTAGGGTTGCAGGTTCAAACCCAGGCTCCCGCAGTCATGTTGTGGTGGTCGGACGGACCGGTGGTGCCTGCGTACAGCAGCCTCGCCTCTGTCAGTGTGCCCCAGGGCAGCTGTGGCTACATTGTAGCTCATCAGTGTGTGAAAGCATGAATGATTCTCTGTAGTGTAAAACGCTTTGGAGTCCTCTGACTCAGAAAGATGCTATACAAGTGCAGGTTTATCATGTTTCAGCCTCAATGTGTTATAACTCCATGAGTGTTAAACTTCACTAAGCGGGACTGGGACTCTCATTACTGCTTATGTCAATGTGAACAAATAGTGAAGAGTAAAAATAATACAGACATGTTTTGTAGGCCTGGGGCTGGAAACAATGTTAAAGGTACATGCTGGCCTCAACGGTTTTAGGGTTTGTCACCCCAACTCTTTAGTGGACAATGTAAAGACAATTTAAATGGAACGCAGTGGGGTGGCCAAACAAATTTCAAGGGTGGCATGTGCTACCCCAGGCCACTCCCTGGACACACCCCTGTTAGGGGGTTGTAAAACCCTCAAAGTATACAGAATACAGACTTTACTGATTAATCTGTTAAAATCAAATGAAAAGTTCTTTAGATACTTATTGCAGCTTTTCCTGCCCAACCCTCTTAGGAGTTTGGAAGAGCAGCGCTCTCTTTGGGAATAAAAATGTTCTATTACAGGTTTTAGGTTGTGAAGTATTTCTGTTGGAACAAGTCTTTTTATAGAATGTACTTAATAGATTTTTTTATTTTACATTTTTTGAGAGCTATAAAATCATCTTTAAACATGTAGAAGTGTACATGACAGTATCCTGAATTTATGTCAAAGTTGCGCAACCTTACATTTATTTATTTAAATGGGATCCAGTTATGACTACTGGTCCTCCTCCAGGGGCGTGTCCAGGGAGTGGCCTGGGGTAGCACATGCCACCCTTGAAATCTGATTGGCCACCCCACTGAGTTCCATTTAAATTGACTTTTCATTGTCCACAAAAGGCTCGGGATTACAAACCCCAAAAAAGCAGGTGGCAGCATACACCTTTAACATTTTCTCCAGCCCCAGGCCAACAGACCATTTCTGTATTATTTTTCATATTGACAAAGGCCCAATCCCAATACTCACACTGCACCCTACACCCTTCTGTGAAGTGCGCTTAGAGGAAGTGCACAGTAAGGCTTCGAGTGCGTAGTACAATAGTGTGCAAATAATTGCCGAATTGGGACACTGAGCATTGCGTCATCTACCACGACGCATGCTAGGATGCCGGTGTCGGTACCAGATCTGCTCGGGTGCAAGATCGGCTCGGGGTCCTTCGCCTGCCGATGATGATGTCAAACTACGGCAAATCCACTCGGATTTCACACATAAGTTTTGGAAAGAGTTTAGCAGTTTTGTCTTGTTGCTTACCACCTAAATATTTGCTTTATAACTGTTTTTGTTAATAAAACACCATATTGTCGTAGTTTTGTATAAAATGTGAAACTACATAAAACCAACAGCAGACTTCCAAAAAGCACAACAGTTTTTATATGTGGAAAAATTGTAAATGTATTTACAGAATTAGCAGCCATTTCTGTATATTTTGTTAGTTCTTAAATCCATTCATTCATTCAAAATGTTGCTTGCTTGTTCAATAGTTATTTTATTTTTATTTTGCCCCTTTTCTTCAAAATCAAGAGCTGCTGGGGATCTCTGTTTATCAATTGGTATTTTTGCTTTTATTTTACGTTTCCTTTGGCAAAACAAACATATTTTCCCCGAAAAGTGTTTGTTTTTGGACTACAGGACTACAACCACAAGGACTACAACCGCAATTTTGTTCAAACCAATCAAAATCTTCATTGTCAACGTGCTACCGTAACTTTTATGAACGTGGTATCGTAACTTCTGTAAGTCTTACGTTCAGCCAATCATCTAGTGTGACGTCATCGGCAAGCGCAGGACCCCGAGCCTATCTTGCACCCGAGCAGATCTGGTACCGACACCGGTCGCTGTTTGTGCTTTTAAAAAAATCTTTATTAACAGCTTTCAAACAAACAATTATTTGACTAAATTTAAATTAATTGCTGTCCACATTTATATCTTAGTCTAAAACATTCAGAGCATGAATAAATATCATTAATCGTCTTAAAATGAACTTCTTTCACCTGAAAATACATGTTTTCAGAAAAGGCACTTGACCGATTGCTCCACCTTCTTCTCAACTTCCCACGCAGCAGTGGATTGTGGGTAATACCCTTCACCCAAGTCCACATCACCGCGGACTTGGACAAAGTGCACATAAAGGGTGCGAAAGGGGCGTGGCCAACTTCCGCACTTGAGAATCGGGACACCCTACGCATTCGCACCCCTGGCCGGGAACGTGCAATTGAAGGGCGCAAGTGCGAGTATTGGGACTGGGCCATAGTGTTTAGAATCCCAATCCCATACCCACTCCACTCCAGTTGGTGCCAGTAATGAACCAAGAAGTGACTTGCTTACCACCACAAAACAGCCTGAAGAAGAAATTGGTCGTGTGGAGCTTACAAATTCACTAGAATGCAAGAAAGAATGATTTTGTGAGGGGTGACCCCCCCCCCCCCCAAAAAAAAAGTTAAAAGGAAAAAGCATAGCCATAAGCAATTAGTGACCCACCTGGGCCACCCCATTTTAAAAGGTATGGACACGCCACTGCCTCCCTCATCAAAATATTGATACAAGAGTTAATTTTAGCAAGAATGCTAAAAAGTCAGATGCAATGACATCACAAAATAACTTACCTTAATCATAACAACATGATCATTTTTGAAAAAAACTTTATTCAACAAATTTGAGTAGGATCTCAAATTATTTCTGACAATCTTGGATTTTTTTTAGCCACAACAGCCTCATCTCATACAAATCTAACAAACACGAGCCTGACTGAACCGGTGCACGCTGCAGTTAAGGCAGAATGGTGTCCAGAAGAAAAGTTAATCTATTTACAGAACACATCTGCAAGTGTAAACATCGCATTTTAAAACCAAACTCTTGTCAACACTTAAACTGTTTACCTTCTTGTACAAAAAACATAAATTGTAGCTGAAACATGAAACCAGAAGGAAATGTTGCATAAGCTGTCCTTTACAGGGTCATTTATTAATTGGATTCCTTTTAAATACAAAAGTAAATGTAGGGAATTGAGCTGCTCACACAGAGAGCTAAAATGTATCCAAAACAGAGAAAGCTGTTGTCCATCACACGTGTACGTTGCACCTCTTGCATGTTGAAGATGCACAATAATGCAAAAGCTAGGGTGATGAGTTTTATTCCTTGTATTGTAAAAACTGCTGCAATCTTTTCCGGTGCTCTGCAGACATCTCCACAGCACTAAGGAGTTAAAAACAAAACAGACATCATTAATTATCCAAACTAAATCCCAGATTTAAATTCCCAGGCAGCCTTACTTTAAGTGATCTCCAAAGGTGGTTGTAATCCTGTAAATGGCGGTCTTGAGCGTGGCCCTCAGAGCAAAGCGAAGCGTTTTGTAGGTGGAGTCTTCCATGCTGCTGGTCGACCTGACGGGCTTACTGGAAGCGTGAGGCAGCTTGAAGTGTCGGTCCACAGCCTTAAAATGAAAATGATGCAACAGATGTTACAGAGCATCTTAAATGGGACCTAGAATGTAAACAAACATTTTCCTTGTTGTTGTTGAATAAAGACAGCTTGGGTGGTCAACAGTAGAATGGCCTGTATCAGGGCTCCTGGGACAGATGAAAGCCAAAAATGTCTTATGCTTTTTGGAGGCTCAAAGCTCTGTTTTAGATTGTTGATTAATTGCATTCTAGGACACCTTTAAAGCACATGATCTGGCTGCTGTTTAAAGTAACAGTTTTTCATTTCAGCCCATGATGAATTTGAGTTCGACACCCCTGGGTTAAAGTAACAACAAATTGTTTTTTTAAACTTTAAGCTAGAGCTTTAACATTGATCTCAGTGATTGTTGGGTTAGAAACTTGACCGGTTTCATATTTGACACCACTCTGCAGCCCTCTGCCGACCAAAAACCACACTAGATAGTTTTGTGGAGCGGGTAGGTGTTCTAGGGGTGCTTTTTTACCTGCTTTATGGCTGTTAGCTGTAATGCTAGCGGTTAGCATTTTCAGTTCGCTAATCCTCAATAAAAAGCACAAGAAGAAGTTTGCGTTTTCTGTTGGCATCATGGTGGAGCCTGGACGTAAAAGTAACAGAGTAATGTCTTTGGAGGTGAAGCAAAGAGCTAAAACCAGAGCGAACATCAGCGCGACCTACACTAGTTTGAAGGAGCTAAAGGAGGCTACAAAATCACAGACCGATGGTGACCTGGCTTTGTTGCTACTGGACTTGTAAGTAATAATATTTTATGTCCAACAGTGTGGATTTTTTTACTTTGTGATTTATTTTGGTATTAGTTGGCTGATGTTAGCGTTAGCTCGTTGTTAGCGCGAGCTACAGCAGGCTGCAGCAGGGTTGTAATTCCACTTTCAACCAGTAGGGCGGAGGAACAGGAAACTGCTCACTGTTTAATATCGTGTGCATACATACTCTTACAGGACAGAAACAACTCAGGAAAAAAGAAAAATAACATTGAGTGAAAAGATTCACTATTTGTTTTCCGAAGACATTTTCTAGACAGGTCTGATTATGAATACGAACTATAAAACTCACATTACTTAAAGAGTTAAATGACTGCTGTGTAATTGCAGAACACAAAAATAACTCGCCTCTTGTAAGAGCAGCATGGAGCCGAGAATGCTGGGTAATGTAGTCTGAACAACCCCAAACTGGTCTTCTGTGAAGGAGGCTTGAACAAGGTAGGACAGCCCTGAAGATACAGAGAAAATCATGAACATATTAAATCATCTCGTATCTAATTTGAATAAAAATGGTCACAATGTCTTCTCACCTTCCAAAGCCCAGATGTGAGCCTGGCTGTCAGCGAACAGAGCCTGAGTGGAGGCTTCTGGGAGCTACGGGACACAACGATAGCTAGTGAGAAGAAAAACCCTGATAATATGGCTTTTATGGCCACTTAAATAAACATAACAGGCAATAAATGTGATATTAAAAGACTTATGATGGTTTTGTTTTAGAAATGTTGAGATAAAAAAAACTTTCTTAAAACAAGTCTTATTACTGGACTTTACAGGGAGATAAACAAGTTAGCAGCCTCAATTTGAACCTGACCACAGCGTAACTAGAGAAGACACCAGTGAAGACTCTACCGGACATCTACACCCAGATGAAGATCCAAGAGTCAGAAAGGTGAGAGTGAAACAAAGTCCAGCCCTTCAGGTCCAAATTGATCTTTTGTTCTGCTTCGGTTTTGTTTCATTTAACTTTATTAAACTAATTTGAAGACTTGAGAGCAGTGTTCAACCTCAAGTCTGTAGAGAATGAGATTCAATCCAGATGTTTGACTGATCCAGAATGCAGTGTGGTCTCTGTGGTTGAAAAGATGCAACAAACTGTATTTGTTTTAAATAACTGGAATATGCATGGGTGTTAAAGGGGTCATCACCTATAATACCGTGGATATCTACGTCCTATTATAGTCTTTTAGACCATTAACTAGCTCCGGTGGCCTAGTGGTAGAGTGTCTGCCCCGGGACTGGGAGATCAGGGTTCGATTCCCGGTCGGGTCATACCAAAGACTTTGAAAAAATGGGACCCAATGCCTCCTCGCCTGGCACTAAGGGGTTGGATTGGGGGGTTAAACCACCAAATAGTTTTCGAGCGCGGCCACAGCTGCAGCTCACCGCTCCCTACCATGGGGATGGGTCAAATGCGGAGATGTAATTTCACCAGTGTGTGATGATGACTTGGGACTTTAACTTTAATTAAAATAAATTGTATTGGAAAAATAAATTAAAAATGTGATTTTTTTAATCCTTTATTGTGAAGGGCATATTTTCTCGCGAGATCACACGCGATATTTCGGCTGTCTCGGACGCGCACGGGACTGAGGGGCGCGGTGATTGGTGGAAGGAAGCAGGAAGCAGCTTCAGCGTCTTGCTCCAAAACAACAAAAGTTATAACTGAACCCGACCTGGCAGTGACCTACGGGATCCAACCGTGTATTTACGAGCCCGGGCCTCGCGTGTAATGGCGCCCTCGTTTGTTGTTGAGTTGGGACAAAGCAAGCTAACAGCCAGGCATCGGCTCTTATGCTGTTGTGAAGATGGAATACACAAACCGATCAGAGTTTTGTTTCCCATAACACGGATTATAACACGAGTCGTCAACGGTAAGACATAATTTATGCGTTTCACGTTATGAAATGAGCTTTGTTGTGCTGGTTTGTTCGCTGCTGGTTGATATTTGGTTATATTCGGCCTTTGTGTCGGCATATAGGCAAATCTCGTTCTGGAGTGAGCGTGCTCGTGGGGTGCATGTGGGCTGGTTGAAGAAGGCAAGATTAAACAAACGCTTCAATGTTAAATATCAGCTTCTCAGCCAGTGAAAAATCATTAGGAAGCCATTATAGACATTTTTTCAAGTGGAAAAGTGAAGATTCCATGTGATGACTCCTTTAAAACATGTTTGAGGGGATGATTAGAGCATTTTATGACTGAAAACATTTTTCTTCAAAACAATTAAAATAAAGGAGCATGCTTATGGCACATCTACACACATCTGCAATCACAGGAAGAAACCTCAGGAAGCAAAGATTACTACCAAAATAAAAGTTTTGATATGATCAGAAAAAATATTTCAACATTTAATTTGCAAAACTAAAACACATAAAACACACGTTACATAGCTACTTAATTCATGCATGTTAATAATATTAGTAAGGCTCATGAAAAAAAACTAGGTACATCAGTCATGTGTGCATGATCTGAACCAGCAGCTAAACTAGTGAAAGGACAGAAAATCAGAGCATGCAGGAGACCCTCGGTGTTCATTGCACTCACATCCTTACCTTGTTAAACAAATACATTATCAGCACCCGCCTCGCCAAGAAATGTTTAACCTGAGTGAGACAGTTTTAATGCATTAAACAAGAAATCCCAACAGAACAACCATGTTAAGTTACACTGGAACCAAGTTCCTGTTGGACATTTTTATCCAACTACCCACAAACAGTCAGGTCTGTAAATATCAAGACATTGACACAACATTTTTGGCTCTATACACCACCACAATGGATTTGAAATGAAACAAACACGATGTGCTAGAACTGCACTGTCAGCTTTATCCAAACCAGGTGAACGGTGTAGGAATTACAACTGTTTGCATTTGTGCCTCCCACTTGTTAAGGGACCAAAAGTAATGGGACAGAATAATAATCAGAAATCAAACCTTCACTTTTTAATACTTGGTTGCAAACCCTTTGCAGTCAATTCCAGCCTGAAGTCTGGAACATATAGACATCACCAGACGCTGGGTTTCATCCCTGGTGATGCTCTGCCAGGCCCATACTGCAACTGTCTTCAGTTCCTGCTTGTTCTTGGGGCATTTTCCCTTCAGTTTTGTCTTCAGCAAGTGAAATGCATGCTCATTCAGACTTGGCCATTGCACAACATTCCACTTCTTTGCCTTTAAAAAAAACTCTTGTAAGTTTTGTGTTGTGAAGGGTGTTTTCTTCACCAGGGAAAGAATTTTTCAGTCATCCACCACAGTTGTTTTCTGTGATCGTTTTGCTGTTTTGTTGCTGAGCTCACCAGTGCGTTCCTTCTTAATGCTCCAAACAGCGGTTTTGGCCCCGTCGAATGTTTTTGCCATTTCTCTGATGGGTTTGTTTTGTTTTTTCAGCCTAATGATGGCTTGCTTCACTCATAGTGACAACTCTATGGATCTCATCTTGAGAGTTGACAGCAACAGATTTCAAATGCAACTAGCACACCTGAAATGAACTCTGGACCTTTTATCTGCACATTGTAATTGGGATAATGAGGGAATATCACACAGCTGGCCATGGAACAGCTGAGGAGCCAACTGTCCCGTTACTTTTGGTTAACAAGTGGGAGGCACACATGCAAACTGCTGTAATTCCTACACCGTTCACCTGATTTGGATGCAAATACCCTGAAATGAAAGCTGGCAGTCTGCAGTTCTAGCACATCGTGTTTGTTTCATTTCAATTCCATAGTGGTGGTGAATAGAGCCACAAATGTTAGAATTGTGTCAATGTCCCAATATTTATGGACCTGACTGTATCAACACGATAGGTTGTCTTAAACTAGAGTTTGTTTTTAATGGCGGTGTGAAGCACCTGTTCTTTTCTGTTCTGGAGAAACTGGGCCAAAAAACTTGGTTTGGAGGGTTCCTGCTTAGGACTGGGAACTGTGGCTGGAGACGGTGGGGGGCTGCCATTGACCTGTGAATCTGAAGAGACAGAAGCTAAATACTTAAGAAATAATCTTACATTTAAAAATTACAATTCAAAAATACCAAGCTAAGTTCTAAACCTATGAAGAACCAAACAAACGAGGTGTTTTTCTTTATCTTTTTGAGTGATCCGATGGTTCCAAACCTGTGGAGGTGGACCAAAGCTTCGGGGCTCTCCTCATGACGTGCGGGCTCTGCACCGCCCCATGCCACGGCGAGCACTGCTCCACTGGAGCGGTGAGGCGCCGCAGAGCGGGGGACCCAAAAGGACTGTCCAGGTCTGGGGTGAAGGGTATCGTCAGTGGGCTCTGAGAACTTCCTCCAACGGAGCAGGCGAAAACCAAATTTGGAGTTTTCATTAGGAACGTGGGCCTTGGACTCATCACATCTTCTGTACCTGAAATTCAATTGTTGCAAAAACTAATCATAAAAGCACATGCATTAATCAGAAAGTCTTAATCCAAATCAAACCGGATCAAAAAGTACTTGATGGCTCAGAAGAAGTTCTCCGTTCACTCCCACTCGACAGTGATTTAGCTCTGCCGTTGGTCGCTACGGTTTCATGGTAGGCCGCGAGTCTCTGAGTCAGCACAGCCAGCAGAGACAAACACTCTCTACTTATGGCGTTCCAGTTATGAGGGTGTCCACCTGGGAAAGTAGGAATTAGAAATAAATAGCCCACAGTAGAGTAAAAAAAATAACCCAATGAACTGTTCTGTGTAAAAGTCACCTGGCTGACTGAGGCTGAAGACTTCACCGCGTCGAGACGGAGAATGTTGAGATAATAGAGCCAAGTCCTGCAGAGCTAGAAACTAACGTTTGGGAAAAGCCACAACGATCAAATCTGTTATTCAATAGAAACACAACAAGGACAAAAAAATCTGTTTTTCATACCTTTAATATCATTGGCTGCTTGTCAGTAAGCACTTTGGGAAGACACTGGTGGGAATCCTCAGTAAAAGTTGGCTGCACAGGAAAACCATACACCTGCAGAGGAAACACTCTTGATCTCTTTTCATTCAACTTCTTAAGGTGATAAAATCTTTTTGGCAATACTCTCTTGGCCCCCAGTGTTAAGTGTGCCTGTCTGGTTTATTTTATTAGTTTTAAAACGTTCTTGTGGAGTCATCTGAAAGCCTGACAAGCAGCACCTGCAGCATGCAAATTACAAGCATGAAGCATGCATGCGATTATTTATTATCTTGTTGCAAGCCCATTCAGAATGTTCAACTAGTCTACTATACTAGTCAAATCGCCATTTTAGATAAACTGTTAGTCTAATTGGGATGTAAATCTCCACCACTGAGGCCAATTCGATTCGTATCTCGATACGCTACCAGCGATATGATACCTCAACGATACGGTGAAACCCTCTGCCGATGCGATTCATCCCTGCTAACGATTGTTTAACCCGAGGGGAGGGGTGAGTGTTCCGTGACTGCGTTTGCATTTAAACCCTAGCTTGTTTGCAGATTCGCTATAAGAGCTTTATTTATTCCAAAGTCCTCACTATCATAGTTTTAAATATGCCATTTAGTTCCCATTTGGAAGAGAAAGACACCATGAAAGAACATACCTCAGTGACAAAGATCCTAAAGAGCAGCAGTGTGATGTACCAAGTGAAGAGGAGGAAGGTGGCACTGATCCAGAGATGATAAAGCAGAGAGAGGTCCAGCAGAACAGCTATGCTGTCCAGAGGATGGACAGAGCTGAAAAAAGATGCAACACAAAAACTCTTCTAAATTGATCCAAAGACAACATAGTTCTTAGCATATTTAGAGACGTGTGCACCAACCCGTCTAACTGTAGGTTCAGAGTTTTGCAGACCCATTTTTTTGGAATGTATCCTGTAAATATTAAATTAGAAACCAGTTACTTGTGCTGAAAGCAGACACAAACTAATATAAAACAAAGAAAGAAGTGAATTACCCAGAAAGAAATACACAGCAATGCAATTTCTGACAGAGTAAAACGCCTGAGTAGCGCTACACTTCACCACCAATGGCAGGGACCCTTTGAAGCGAAGGTATTTGTGTTGCTGAGGAAACAATAAAACACACACAACAATTAGAATAAAGCAGAATGATAGCATTTATGCTTTCTAAAAATCTGAGCACATTATTTACTCAAATAGATTCTTGAATCTAGATCCATGTTGAGACCATAGATTAGAACAAGCAATTAAAGCTTATAATTGCCATCACTGGGCTTAATTACATTGCTCACATCACATACCTGAACCGTTTGAAAAGAGACATAATTGATGTTGTGGATCACTCCCAGAAGGCTATGAGAGAATCCAACAAAGGCTCCCGCCAGCAGAAAGATGAGATGATACTCATTAAGACACATCTGAGGGGAACTGTTGAGATGAAAACCACATTGAAGCAAATTAATTATGGATGAACCACGTAAAGCTCAACATAAATCTGGACTGTTAAGCAATTACCCGTCACTATTTTTGCATGGGCGGCCAAGCATCTCGTATCTGTAACCTATGGTCACGGCACAGCACCAGCCTACGATCACACCCATGAGGCAGTGGCCTATGGAGTTGATAAACTGGCGAGGATGGAGAAGCTGACTCAATAATGCAATTTTGGAGCAGGCTACTGTTGGAATAACTAAAAAAAACAGAGTATGTGTTAAGACAATTAACTTAATAAATAACTGTTTTCATACCACCTGCAATTTACCTGTGTAATACTCCAAGATCAGGAAACCGACCATGATGATCACCCCTCCCAGCAGAATGAAGGAGAAAATTGAACTGGCACTCATCATCAGTGACAGGCATTCTAGTGAGACACACACACACACACACACACACACACACACATTTTACATACAACTTCAAACAAATCTAATTCATTTATCTTCTTTTAGAAGACAAACCTGATATTGTTTGGATGGGGTGAAGTAGACTAAACTTGCTGAGAAGAACAAAAACTGCAGCGGTAGGTGGTAACAAGAGGACAGACCAGGCTATGCTGGCTGCTGCTCTCCAGCAAATGACCTGAACAGAAACACCGTTACTCCACACACAGCCACACGGCTACAGAACCGTCACTTTGCTTTAAGAATGAATGCATTTGCCACAAAAGTGTGCATCAGCTCGTCTTTTTTATCCAAATAAATGTAAGGACCGATTCCACCACGTCAATTTTACCGGTCATACCTCTGCTTGTTTACATTCAACTGTGTTAAACGCCATGTAACCTTGACTAGAAGAGAGCTAAAGTGGTTAGCACGTAAAGATGAACCCGATTTGTAAACAATAGTGAACGATTTAACTAACAGTGACACTAATAACATTTTCAGACGGTCATTCACAAAACCGCTAAAGGACAGAATTCCCACCAACTTCCTATCCTGTGTCGTTAGCAAGTTTAGAAATCTTAACTGTATTCAGTCAGATTACTTTTTCAAAATATTTTTTTACATCTCAAGTGTAACCTCTAGTGTGATTATCTATAAACCTAATTTAACAGTAAGTAAATACCAGCGATTGCTAACTTTCATTCACACAACAAACGTAAACAAAATATTAAGTTTTGAGGGAGCTAGCATGCTAGCTTATCCGAAGCATTTTTGTAGTTTCATAAATTGCAAACTGCTTTCACGAATAAAAGACTCACCTTGCGAATGAACCAGCAATTCGTCTCTGTAGAAAACATGTTGCTTATTTAAATAGAAACTCACTAGGTGTTAATAAAAGCTCCAGCTCTCCGGCTGTCACACTATTTAGCCCTACTTTCCCATATCGCGCCACATGCATTCAAAGGGCCTCTGAAGGACCCTAGAAGCTGCCCGTCATATTGCCTGTTGCCTGTTTCACATAAATGTTTCAGTTCAAACTTGGTTTTTGAGCTCTTATAAAAATGTAAACAGGTAAAAGAAACTCGTAAACATTTACTTAAAATAATTTAAAGATCGATATATTACAAATACTACATGTTGTACACAGTATTACAACATTAAACTCAACAACACAGAGAAAATAATGTTTCTCTGTTCCTGTTTATAGTTACATACGAGCAAAGCATACCAATCTAACAAGTTCAGTTAAGTCTCTGATTTTACTCAGTGTCCCTTGTTGATTTTCATTGAGTCGGATCAGTTCTGATGGGATTTCTCTCATGCTGGGCATTTCCAAAACTTGAAGTGTGTTTATCTGAGACTTCCTTTTTGTCAATCTTTAGTGGTCTTGGTTTCAAACGCATTAGGTGGAAGCTTTTGGGATGTGCTGACAGACATGTCAGTTTGAGCTGCTTTGTGAGAAAGTGGTCTCTGAGTAATCACAGGGAGAGTGAGCTGCTCCCTTTGGACCTTCTTGTCTTCCCACAGCTTCAGCAGACGCCGCTGATTATTCGTCATATCCTTGAGATTTTGCTGCAGCGACTGTACTTGGTCTTCTAAAAGTGTCTTGGTGGTGACTGTATTGGACAGCTCTGCTGTCAAGTCATCAACAGTCAAACTGAGTTTTGTAGATTTCTCTATCAGGGTGATGCACTCACGCTCCTTCTCACGCAGGTCATTGACTATGTCCTTGGTAGTCTTCCCGTTAAAACCGGGGCTGTTCTCCAGCCCAATTTCAGTTCGAAGAGCCTTCACTTGTTTCTTTAGTTCTTTGTTGTCGGCGATCAGGGTCTTCAGCTTTTGCCTCTGAGCCTCAGATGAACGCATCCTTGTCTCATACAGTCTGAGTTTCTCCTTTAGAACGCTCTCTTTTTGCAAAGCATCATCTCTTTCCTTTCGGCAATTTTCCAAAAGCTTCTGCATCTCAAATTTGGATACTTTATCACCTTTACCAGATGCAGCCATATCCTACGGAAAGGTGTCAAAAATGAAGGAAAGACTGATTTTGCATTCCCTTTGAAAAATAAGATCAGATACTCCTAGGGTGATGAGAAGTCCACAAGCACCAGCACCTGTCTACATGGCTAAGAATGCGTTGGGTGACATTGCTCTGAAAGGGTTATCTGTTAGACAAGTGGCTCCTGTGTAACCCAAAGCTAAGGCTAGAATAACCATTAATTATGGCGCCTCCATCCCTTTGACACCGTGTCAAGTAACCTAATTTTTTCCCCCTAATTTGTTAATTAATCTAAAAAGTCTGCCTGCGTTAATCCGTGTAAACAATAGGCACATGTCTAAACAAGAGTCACCTCTTTGCAGGATGCAGACCACACACCGACCATCAGAGTGTGGTCATGTAGGGTACAACATTTTCCACAGCAGGTGATCTGTTCACCCAGACTGTGACAGACTAGATTTTATCAGTTGACTCCGCCAGGCGACAGGTCAGATGGATGAGTTGGACAAGAAACAGAGAAATGTTCACTTTGAAAGTCAGACACTTGCTTTTAAATGTTGAATCTGTACCGATTAGTTACGATCTCTGTCTAAATATTTTAAATGTCCAACTATCAAAATGGACTTGCAGCCTCTAAGGCTGGCAAGAACTGATACAAAAGTCACGTTGCCTGCCTGGTGACAGTTAGGAGTGGACTCATCGGTTCAGGCCGGCTTTTGTTTGACCTTCTGTTGATTCTTCCTGACCTAATACAGGATCCCGTATCACCTTTATTATTTTTTTTATCGTTTTTGTCTTCCCTCTCAGTTTTTATTTTAAATTCTTTAAAACTTTCCCATTTTTGATGACAATACTTTCTAACAATATATATATATATATATATATATATATATATATATATATATATATTGTTCTTGTGAAGCGCCTCGTGATTTTGATCTTGAGAAGTGCTATATAAAAAAAATATAATATAAAAAAATTGTTTCTTCTTCTTGAGGGTGAGTTTGGGTTTTGGTATGAAAACTATGACGAGCATTAAGAGGGGAAGTTTTTACATAAACATTAAAAAAATCATTAATTGTGTGATAAGATACTATTATTAGTTTATAAGTTAATACATTTCCCTCCACTTTTTTTCTTTCAAGTAAAGTCACTATTGAACATTAATATACCTCCTTAACCTTTATTTATCCAGATGAGTCGATTGAGAACTCATTCTCATTTACAACGACGATCTGGCAAAGAGGCAGCAGCAACAGACACATAGTTAGCTTTACACCAAAGAAAAACAGATAAGATAAAAAAAACATACAAGATAAAAATAAAACAGCTAGACATAAAGACAAAGGACTGTTCTCATATATAATATGTACAAGCCATCAAAACAGACTTAAAACAATCTTTAAGTACTCAGAAGCAGGCACATTGATAAGAAACTATTGATTGCAATGAATTATTGAAGGTAGATAATGGAACGTAGGTAGTGAGCTTTAGTGATTTTTGCAGTTCATTCCAGTCATTGGGAGCAGCAAACTGCAATGAGGAGCGGCCAAAGGAGGTGCGAGCTTTGGGAATAACCATAGAGATTAGGTTACTGGAACGTAAAATGCGCTGGTTGTTGGAAGTGATGAGTAATGAGCGAAGATATGATGGTGTTCTACCGATGATTGTTTTGTATATAAATTGATATGGAGTGATGGTCAGTTAACGCGTGAGTACAGATCACAATGATGAGTAGTGAAAGGGGCACCAGTGACGAAACGGATTGCTGTGTGATAAATGACATCGAGTTTATGAAGAATTTTTTTGGAAGCAGTCCTATAAATATTGTCACCGTAATCTAAGATGGGAAGGATTGTCATTTTGACCAAGGTTTGCTTTGCAGAATGAGTAAAGGATGACCTGTTGAGGTATAGAAACCCAATCCTTGACTTGACTTTAGAGAGTAATGAATTAATGTGAATGTCAAATGAAAATGTGCTGTCAAGCCAGATACCCAGATACTTATAGCAACTGACAAGTTGTAGTTCTGTACCATCCAGGGAAACAATACTAGAGTGGCAAGTTGATTGCGGTAAGTTACGGTTGAAGATCATGAACTTTGTTTTACTTGTGTTTAAATGAAGATGAAGGTTGGAGAAGGCATGTTGAAGACAATTAAAGCTGCATTCAAAGAACTGCATGCATATAAAATGTCGTCCACATATAAATGTATATGAGAACTGTCAACAGCATGAACAATGTTATTGATATAGATTTTGAATAAGGTTGGGCCCAGTATTGACCCTTGAGGAACGCTCATAGTTAGAGGTAGAGGAGCAGATTGGTAGCCCTCTGTTCTCACTGTTTGCATACGGTCTAAGATATAACTTCTAAACCACGGATGCCTGAGAAAGTCCTATATGTTTAAGCCTGCTAAGTAAGATGTTATGGTCTACAGAGTCAAAGGCTTTAGCCAAGTCAACAAACACAATGGCACATATGCCTCTCATGTAAACTTCAGTCATTTGTTGTTTTATTCTGGCAAAAAAAAATTGACCTTTAATGTAACACTAAATAGTTTTTTAAACTTTAAGCTAGAGCTTTAACATTGATCTCAGTGATTGTTGGTTTAGAAATTCTGTCCAATAAACACTCGCTATGACATTACATTCATTACACTTTATTATAAGCTGTTTGCCACAAAGAAAACATTTTATTTATAAAGTATTTACAAAATCATTAAACAATTTATTCAGGCCAAGCTTTGGCATTAATTGAGGGCACTTAACTATTAAGAAAAAATAATACAACCTCCTTTACCTTTACAGGGTATATGATAAATATTCCTAGAAAATCTCAACACCAATAATTGTTCATACATTAAATTCCATAGACAATATGGACTCACCCTGGATCTATTAATGATACATAAAAGAAATGCACATATAAAACACCATCTGTACTGTTGAAATTCATGTGCAAACTTGCTTTTTCAAAGATGTTACATAAGCATCACAAAGCCTGAAAACACAGCTAATGTATTCTGTGAAATCCTACACCCCAATTAACCTAAAACCAGTTCAGAACCCATCCCATTAGAAGTAACATACTTGAAACCAGTTTTCATTTTCAGAGGTCCTGCTGCTGCACCACGCTGCCTTTTAAAGGCACTGAGCTGGAATGTCGGAGCGCGGGTGAAATCCAATCGACCCATGACCTCACCAGTACAGGAACCCGATTCTTTCTAATAAGGTGACAAGAGAACCTGTAATTTGACAAAAAAAAAAAAAGAAAAAAAGATTGGCTTAGGAAAGAGGAATTATGTACAGGAAGTCCGGTGTCATGTGTTTGACTCTAGTTGGTAACAAAAAAAGGTACATTTGATCTTGGTCAGAAACATAGGCCAAAACCTGCAACAAAATTCTCACATGTCATTGGTGAAATAAAAACACCAACTAAAGGTGGAAGACAATGGAGTCCAATCCTGGTCCTCGAGGGCCTCCATCTTGCATATTTTAGAGGTTTCTCTGCTCCAGCACACCTAGTTTATTGAGTGGATGATTATCAGGCTTCTGCAGAGCTGTGAGACCTGCTGAACAGGTAATTCAACCATCAAGCGTTCCAATGTGATGAAGCAGGGAAACAACTAATACATGCTGGATAGGGGCGATCGGGGCCCAGGACTGGACAATACTGGTGTGAGAAAGAAAAAAAGGTCTGGTGTAAATACATCAGATTCTGTTTTAAGCTTCTTTTTACCTTCTAATAACTCAAGGCTTGGTGGTCGTCGACGTTGTTTTGATTGTCATTGCTGCAAGAGAATCGCTTATATGTGGTGTTGCCTCGGGAGTGCTGAAGAAGTAGGTCTGAAAATGAACAAAAAATTACATTAATGACCAAGTTCAGTCATTTTTTCAATACATTTGCAGTGGTCTCTAGTATAAATGAATGCCTTTTGAGTCAATTTCTGTGGAAAAAAAGCTTTGGCGCTCCTGTTTCAGGAACTAGACGTGAGCCACAGGAGAGGTGAGCAGAACACGGCAGGATTTGGAGTTCTAATTCCTGATATTTAGACATCTCGCCTCTGATTGGTTGACAGCAACGCACTCCACCACTGACTCTGTTTGCTCTGCAACGTTGATGTTTTATCTCCACAAATAACACAAGCCTGGAGGAGTTCTGCTGTGTTGTGGAGTTGCTAATGCCAACAGTTAGCTTCTACTAACCAAGGCCTTCTCTGCTGTTTCCTGGACGCTAAACCAACAACAGCCTTCCCCGTCGTGAGCTAAGATGGGCGAGTCCATGAATATTAACTTGACATTATGATGTGCTAATGTCACAGGCTTTTCTAATCCGAGCATTTCCCCATCTATTTTCTATCGGCGACTAATGCAGGAAATAGAGGTAGAAGACTAGACTAGAGCTTTAACATTGATCTCAGTGATTGTTGAGTTAGACATTTGACCAGTTTCATATCTGACACCACTCTGCAACCCTCTGCTGACCATAAACCGCTCTAGATAGTTTGGGGAGCGGGTAGATGTTCTAGGGGGCACTCTTATACCTGCTTTATGGCTGTTAGCTGTAATGCTATCGGTTAGCATTTTCAGTTCGCTGATCAATAAAAAGCACAAGAAGAAGAAAAAGAAGTTTGCTTTTTCTGTTGGCATCATGGCGGAGCCTGGAAGTAAAAGTAACAGAGTAATGTCTTTGGTGGAGGAGCAAAGAGCTAAAACCAGAGTGAACATTGGCGCGGCCTACTCTATTTTGAGGGAGCTAAAGGAGGCTACAAAATCACGGACTGATGATGACCTGGCTTTGTTGCTACTGGACTTGTAAGTAATAATATTTTTTGTCCAACGTGTGGATCTTCTTACTTCATAGTTTATTTTAGTATTAGTTAGCTCATGTTAATGTTAGCTCATTCTTAGCGCTAGCTACAGCAGGCTGCTGCAGGGTTGTTTACGACTATTGCAATTCCACGTTCAACCAGTAGGGTGGAGTAGCAGGAAGTTCCTTGTTGTTACTTTAAGAAGCAAGAAATAAACAATTACTTAATGAGAAGGTTCACTGAGAAACCATTTTTTACTTGTTATTTTTTTAAATGATCAGTCACTCTGAGTTTAACATGAAGGCTGAATGTGAAAATGAAAATTGTCTACCCCTATTTCCTGCATTGGCTTCAGATAGAAAATAGACTGGAAAACGTTCAGATCAGAGAAGCCTGACAGATCTACCTCACACTGTCACTTAACATTCATGGACGCACCCATCTTGGCTCGTGACAGGGAAGGTTGTTGTTGTTGGTTTAACGTCCAGGAAACAGCAGACAACGTCTCGGCTAGTAGAAGCTAATCATTAGCATTAGCAACTCCACCACACAGAAGAACTCCTTCCAACTTGTCTTATTTGTGGAGATAAAACATCCACATTTCAAAGCAAGTGGAGTCAGTGGTAGAGTCATGTTGCTGTTAACCAATCAGAAATATCAGAAAATAAGACTAAAAATCCTGCCGTCTAAAGCTACTTTCTCCTCTAGCTGACTTCTACATCCTCAAACAGTCACACAGGAGATGTGAACAACTTACAAGGCATTCATTCCTACTAGAAGTAATTTCACCACTGTGTGATGAATACTTGGGACTTTAACTTGACTTTTAGAGACCACTGCAAATGTATTAAAAACATGAGTAAAGATGACTTTTAAACAAAGACTACAACCAGACTGAGTTAAGTGTGAAGACAATATTCTTTGTTATAGAAAAGAATGAAAACACTTCGACAATCCATTCAACATTGTCATCCTACAAACACGGGGTTACTGTCATTTGTAGACCAATTACATGGGTGTAACAAGACATATGATACACCTGCAGACCTGGCAGTGTTCGCATTAAGAGGTGGCCTAACAGCCTTTTGTCATACCAGTTAGCAAGCACAGTCACAGTTTCCATTAACAAGAGTCTGCCCAAAGAGAACTAACTTGATCCTATCAGCTGCATTGGCTTCCCAGAAACATACAGTGACACGCAAAAAAAACCCAACCAAGATGGCAGGGTAATGTAGTCTGTGACTGACACGAACAAGAGGGGTCAGACTTTGCCATGCTGAAATCACTGAGGAAATGAGAACGAGTCAATCATTGTTACCTACACCAATACAGCAGGCAGGGTAAATGAACCAGATCAGAGGAGAGGAAAAGGTAGAGTGTCAAAGCAGGACAATGAGTATTAGATCTTATTTCCCCATTCAGACTGTTTTTCAATATCTTTCAATTGGTTTAATTACAAGATGTAAAACCAGAGTCGTGAGTGAGAATAGTTACCTTACAACCTACAGCCAGCAGCGCGTTCAGCAACAGAATGACAGCGATGACGGCAATCATGACTCTGGGGTTGTCGTCTCTGAGTGCGGGCAGGAAGGTCATCACCAGAACCGAACCAGAGACACAGAGGGCCACCACCATGAAGCACCACCTCAGCCACTCTATTTGGATGATCCACAGGACCTGTTACAAACACGTTATGTCAGAACTGTCACGATGACCAATAATGTCCAACATTCACCCATAAATAACATGATCCTTCACAATAAGATGCTTCTGAACAGCAATGACAGCTTCTGATGTAGTTCCTTTTATATCAGAGTTCTGATTATATCTTTACTTCAACAGGTGGCAGAGCTGCACGGTTTAGTGGTGACTAACACTTTTCAAAATATAAAAAAATATATAAATTCCTAACCATGAAATGACTTTTGTCCTTTCAGAATCTATAAGACCATAAGATTTCACCAGCTATTGTAGCCTAAATGATACACTAAATAAACATTGTAGTTTAAAGGAGTGGTTGACATGTTTAGACAACATTTCCAGTGGTCTCTAGTAGGAATGAATACCTTGTAAGTTGTTCTCAGGGGAAAAAAATATACCGGTGCACCATTTCTCAGATCTAAAAGTTACCCACATCACAACTGAGCTTCAGACGGCAGGTTTTGGAGTCTTATTTCCTGATATTTAGACACCTTGCCTTGGATTGGTTAACAACAACGCAACTCTACCACTGACTTGCAACACTGATGTTCTATCTTCACAAATAACACAAGCCAGGAGAAGTTCTGCTGTGTGGTGGAGTTGTGCAGCCTACGGTTGCAACAACTGGCATACTATTGAAAACAGATCACGTGAGATTATTACTGACTTTTCTAGCCTACCTGTTGGGATTTTATATTTTAATAATTTTAAATCATTTTATTTATGTGAAAAAGCATAAAAAATGTTTTTTTTTAGTGGGGTAACATTCACCTTTCTCAGTAAAAATAAATGCACTGGAGGTGAATGGAGACCCATCCAAGATGGCAGCCAGCTGCTACGCCAGCTCCAATAGGCAGTGCCAGTCCATGGGGTGTTTATGTATATGATGTCTGTGGGCAGAAAACCAGAGGTTTTGGAATCTTATTTCCTGATATTTGGACATCTTGCCTCTGATTGGCTAACAGCAACGCGACTCTACCACTGACTCCATTTGCTCTGCAATGTTGATGTTTTATCTCCACAAATAACACAAGCCTGGAGGAGTTTCTCTGTGTGGTGGAGTTGCTAATGCTAACGGTTAGCTTCTACTAGTCCAGACGTTTTCTGCCGTTTCCTGGACGCTAAACCAACAACCTTCCTTGTCGTGAGTCAAGATGGGTGAGTCCATGATTGCTAATTCACAGTGTGACGTAGATCTGTCAGGCTTTTCTAATCCTAGAGTTTCACCGTCTATTTTCTATCAGAAGCTAATGCAGGAGATAGATGTAAGAGACTATTTTCATGTTCAGCCTGCATGAAAACCTCAGAGTGACCGATTATAATCAGAAAAAACATTTTTTTAATGTGAACCACACCTTTAAAACACCTGTAGAATCATGTTAATAAACTGCTATTAATATAAAAGCAATAATATAAAAGCAAAGAAAAACACCACAGAAGCCCAGATGTTCACTGTGCAGGAAAAAATAAATAAATATTGTCCATATGCCGCCAGGGTTTTGCCCTTATTTTGCCGTCTTCATTTGCACGGATTCTTTCAAACACCAGAACACCATTGTACAATTTTAATATTATTTTTTGTTGTTTTTGAGGATCCTTATTTCATCAAATTTAAATAAATTTCAGAGCCTTCCCAGATAGAATGCAAAGACTAAATCTATCTAATCGAAGGTTTTGCACCAAAGCAGTACAATTAATAACACAATATCATAAAAACTAGAGGCTTACCACAGCTGGTATGTAAATAGACAGGGAATATCCGTACACACAGATGATCTCCATAAATGAATAGGACACCAGGTTCAAGATCTTATTGTTTCTCCACAGCAGGAAACCCCAGAGGCCGAGAGGCACGAGCCAGGCGTAGGTGAAGATCGCTGTGGCAGCGATGGTCACTGCAAAACACAAGGAGTTCAAAATCAAAGCATAAAATACGTCTTTTACTCTCATCAACTATGTTGACTAATGTCAACAGAACTGAATTTATTTACCCTTTTGAAACTCTGGAGTATATTTATAGCCTGAACTGCCAAATTTGTGCAGAAAAGTGGAGATGTTTCCACTGATGGCACATGCAAACACAAGAGTGGTGCAAATCCAAAATGGTCCTGAAGACACAAATAGTATCAGTTAGACCTTAAATGTGTTAGTTTATTACAGGCAACAGATAAATCATTTTTAATATACACACTATGACAGAAGATTAACAGCAGTTTAAGTTTTACTACATGGAAACTAACCGTATAGATCAGGATTTTTCCGAAGATAAACCTGGATGAAGTTCTTTCCAGGCCATGGTAACATCGATCCAATGATCCTCTCCTTTACCTGAAAAAGCAGTCATTTTTACCAATTTAAGAACGTGGTTGTTCTTAAGCTCTCACTCTTAAAGTCCATAAAAGAAAAATCTTACATGATGGGTCTCAACATCAAAGAATGCTTGGTAGTATTCAAACGTCCAGAAAGGTGCACTTTTCTTTTGCCCAGCAAGAAGCTTTAACGAAAACAAAATAAACATGATCAACCAACAACGTTTCAAACATCCACATTTATTAGTTGATAAGAAGTCTCAAATTTCTAAATTCAAATCTTAGCCGGACCTCGGTTTTGTCATCAGAACCAAGCGGATCATCATCAGCGACATCTGGAGAAAAACCACCTCCAGGTCTTTGCTTCTTGGACTTTAGATCTTCATCCTCGATGCTAATGGTGACCGCATCTCTATTAGCATCCAACAGATTTGCAGCTTCTTCAAAGTCTAATTGAGTAACAAAAGGAAAAATGTTCACAAAAGCTTCAAGAAAACAAATTGGTTATGTTCCAAGTGCTTTATTTTTTAAATAAGCAGCAAAAGACATGAAAACTTTATTTTCATAATTGTTACATGGATTTACTAAATACAATAAATTATGTATATATTTATATTCTGATGCCATGTGAACATGCGCTTCCCTACAATGCAGACTGACAAGACTCTATGTGTATTTAAAAGTTTTCTCTAATGATCAAGAGAGATGTTTGTGCTGACATTTCTCGTTTTCCTATAAAATGATGTCTCTATAATCAGTTAAAAAACAACCCTTCCTACTTTTGCCATCCTACTATTATAAGGAAAACTTTGTTTTAAGATATTAATGTTAAAGAAACAAAAAAAAATCTCATTAAAATGTGATATTAGTTGATTATGATCTTGGAAATTTTTCAAAATATGTTTTGGCTTAAGTTATGGTTAAATACCAAGACTTTCGTTAAATAAGGGTTACGGTTAGGTCAGAGGACACTCACCTCTGAATTCAAACGGATCGTTGTTTGACGCCATTCACTTCCAGCAAGTGTTCTTTTCTTGAGAATTTGTTGATGTCGCACGATTTAATCTTTGAAAGCTGTGAAGGAGAGAACCATTTTTAAATGTTTCGTCTATGTCGGTTGTTTAACACGTAGGCAACACTTCTAGAAAGTTAGCATTAGTTACCAAGTTTTAACGTTAAACCTCACTGTGACATTAACTGTATAATATTTATAAAACCCCAGTTAAAAGTAAATAAAAACATAAAACTAAAACAGTATAACACTGCAACTCAAACAAAATCTTACCAATTTTTTCAAAGAAACCCCTTAAAATGACTTCGTTGCTGTTAGCTAGGTTAGCTCTGAACAGGAAATGACAGCCATGTGATGTAAACAAGACACGTTCCTGTTATCAAATATTTTCAAAATAAGAGCTGCATTGTTTTAAACTGACTGTATCTTTCATAGTTATGTGACATCTGTGTAATTTTCATTTTAAACGTTTTAATTGTATAAAAAAAGTTGCTACATACGAACGATTGTTGGTATTTTCGGAACATATTACCAGCATCCTTTGGTAGTAGACTTTTATTTTGAAGTTAATAAGCAAAGGGCGGAAACATTGCACTCCAGGCTCCCAAAAAAGAAAGAACTTGTAAGAGAAAAATGCTGGTAGTCTAGTAATTGGTGTTAAAATTTTAAGCGTGACAAGAAAGGCTAGTTTAGTTATTTAAACGACAATCTTGGTCGAGGTTTAAGCTAATGTAGTGCATTACTGGTGCTTTTGTGAACGTTTTTGAGTAGTTGTCATGCTTCAGGTGGTAGCTTGGTAATGGAGACTGTTTATGTTCGAGAAAGAGGTAGCCTTCGTCGTATGACATTATCCTGGCCCAACCAAAGCATTATCCTGCTGGCACAGCCAAAACCAGCAACATCATGCAGAAGAACAAATCCTCTTGTGCTGAGGAAAGAGCATTTCATCTTCACCTACAATGAAGAAGGAAGTCTGCGATACACCACTAAATCTCTCTTTGACATCACTCTGCTGTTCGTGGCCAACAACATTCAGCACGTGGACTCTTTGGTTGGCTTCCCAGAGCAAATAGGTGATAAACTGTTTGCAGCAGCAGAGGAGAATCGTGTGTTTTTAAACCCAGACATTTCTCAAAAAGCCCTGAAGCTTTTCAATGATGCATATGGGGAGATTGTGCTTGGGTCACTCTGTTTAAGAAACAGGTAGGTTATGTTTCCACTGTAGCTGCCTGCTTCTCTGGTTTTATTGATCACATTTCTTGTGCATCTTTCATTTCTGCAGGTTTCCACTCCTGCATGAGCGAATAGATGAGATAAAAATGTTCCACAGCTTGAAGTCTCTGGACTTGTTTGGCTGCAGACTGGGAGATGATCATGAAATATTCCAGCATCTAACATCCACACCACTAGCAAAGTAAGTTTCTTAAATCAAAAACAGAAGAAATATGTGCGGTAAGTCTTTAATATCTGCTTTTCCTTCTCAGCAGCCTGATCCAGCTGTTTATTGGTGGTAACCATCTGTCTGACGTTGCCCTGCAAAGACTGACCTTGCCTATGCGGATGATGCAAAAGAAACTGGACCGTCTCCAGCTCCTGGATATTTCCTGTTGGTAGTTTTTCATGTGGTTGTTGATACAAATTCTCCTACCTTCAAATACAAATAACTTTTTTTTCTTCATACAGACAATCCCATTTCAGAGCGGGCTCTCAGGTATCTCAAATGCTTCCCGAAGCTTTTAAAGCTTGATGCATCCGCAACCAACATGAAGGTAAGACGATATGATTTCCTTTTACGATTTGAGCGTATGTAATTATTATTTGTTCATTTTACACAACCAGCTTGACACAGGATTGAGGACAACTGTGTGGAACCTGTTGGGGCTAATTCACTCTGATAGACCCCTGGACACATTTGATCACTCTGGATGCAAAACTGAAGGCTGGGCAGAGCAGGTAAATATTTTCAGACATAAATAATCACAATGTGTTAAAACAGCAACAAAAAACAGATAAAAATGATTTATTTGCAGGTTGTAAACCAGTGGGAAACAAGTGGCTCACAAGTGCCGAAGCAGAAGCGAGTCGAAGAATCACGAGCATCTGCACTTCGTTTCTGTAAGTTGCTTGTTTATTTAAAGGCCAGTTATCGCCACACATAAAATACTATTTTTCCCTGTAGTTGGCAGGCAGAGGTTCATCAGAGATGCGCTGAATGGGGCGCCACTGATCGGTGAACATGTGACCGAGTCAGAAAAACTCCATTTCTGCAAACCTGTAACAAACGATCACATGACGGAGACACCGGTTCCTTCTGCAATAAACCACCAAGTAAAGTCTTCCTGTTGCAATGGCAATAAAAGGAAGGAAAAGTCAAGCGAGGATGGCACATCACATCAAAGTCCCCCTACCAAACGTTCGTTCTCATCGGGTTTTACGGAGGAGGACGTGGACTTGTTGAACAGCTATTAAAAATGTGGCTGTACCTAAGCAGTTTGTAGGTAACAGAGCGACAAAAGAGAAACCAGAATTATCTTGTTATGCTTTAATGTTCAGAATTTTCGAAACAGATTTTTTTTTGTTAAACACGTTTTTTCTGTAAATAAATGGTTGCATTTTCAGTGTCATTTCTTCCTTTCTGCAGTTTGGAAACTTACTTAAGCAGGTTGTTGGACATCCACAGACTTAAAAAGTGGACAAATGTCCTCTTGGGTCTTCCTGCTTTTAGTTTGCAAGCTTTTACACCTCTCTGACCTTTATAACGCTTGGCGTCTCATAAAAAACACACCAGCACACCTCTTCTGGACATATTCAGCAGCAACTTCAACCACGAAGTGAAAGTCTGCAAAGAACTGCTGACCTTAATTTGTCACTTCCAACATCCACGTTGTTTTATTCTTTAAACACGTTGCCTGAAGTTGTCTGAGACTGCAGCTTTCTTACTCAAGCTGCTGAAGGCGTTATGCATGTTATATTTCAGCTGAACACAGCAAGAGCTTTCTACGGGCTTTTATGGGTAACATCTGTGCAGTTCCCCTCAAAATCCAATTATTGGGAAGGAAAATTATCATAAAAACTCTGGAAAAACTACATTCCTTCATGCATACATAGTGGCAGAAAAACCACCCAAGTGAGAAATGGTTTATTTAGTTACAATTAATTACTTGTTTGGTTTCTGACAGAGGTAGCAGTCCATTACATTATTATTATAAGAGTAAAATGGGGATAAGTTGAAGTTTATTAGAGAGTTGAATTAGTTGCTTTTTATGGACTGCAGTCAGACCTGCTGTATGCAGGTAGTGTGCAACTTCATTACCATGAACACATTCCTTCACAACCTCATTGTGAAAAAGCCAAAGTCATTTGCTCCAGTCGTGCATGAACAATTGGCTGCAGAGTCAGCAGGATATTTGTGAAAGTATAAATAATTGGTCAGAAAAGATTTGCATGCTCTGCAGAACAGGTTGAAAAAGGAAGACCTTTGTTTACTTTGCTGCAGATTCACACAGAGGCTTCAGTGCATTAAAGCCATACTATGCAACTTTTTCATATTTTTAAATAATGTTCTTGAGCCAGTATGTGCTAAATGACCCTTTACAGGGTTAATGAAATGTCACTCAGTCCCCCACCGCCCTCTGTGGCCAGAATACCGCACTTGCAACTTCAGAGTGGGTGCTAAAAGCAAGCCAAAACTGCATAGTATCCCTTTAAAACTACAAATGTATGAAGCTCTTAAATATACTTTTTAAATAATTTCTTGCTATGTTGTTACTTCCTCATACACAACTCCAATAACATACAGCAAAAAAAAATCCAAGTTTCCATTTTTTTTATTAATTACACTTTATTAAGGGAATAAACTGAAGCAGGAAAGACTTTTTGTACCATCATCAATTAAAAGTAGATTTGACTGTAGAATGAATTATCGGAACATCACTGCAATAGAAACATCAGAACAAACAGGAAAAGTTTGCAGAGTTAGCACAAACTATTTCATCAAAAAAAAGCTGTAGGTTAAGGGTGAAACCTGCATCACTTCAAGTCACAAAGAGTTCAAATAAACATTCAATAAACTACACACCTAAAACACAGCAAAAATGAAAGAAAAGCCCTGAAACCTTTTTTTATTGTACTACCCTGATTAGTCTGTAATGCCTCAGTTATACCCAATAATCACACTAATTTCAAATGCGTCAAAAAGTGAAGTCGATACAAAATGTTCTGTAAGTTCTGTTGACACCACAAGCAGTTTGGGTCTTCAACTGGAGGATAAAAATCAGGTGAAATTTATTCCTAAAGGTGGAAATTGCCTCTGGAGTGCATCTTTGGTTTCTAGATATCAGACTGGCCCAAGTTGACTTTGGAAGGGAGCGGTCCTGCCTCTTCCTCTGTCCCTTTGGAGGAGATGATGATCAGGGAGGAGGATGGGTAAGGAGTCAGTTTCTGTTCTTTCATGTAGTCCTTATCACCGTAGATGCTCAGTTTCTAGAAGTAGAACAATAGAATTTTTTGATATAAACTTCCAGGATTTAGGCAGGTTTTTGTTTTTTTAAATCAGATCTTAGTTGTAAAGAGAGTAAACAGATGTTGCAAAGAACGTCCCAGGCTTTACCTCAGTGGGTACATACTGATCCACGGCTGTTACCACAGTGGCACAGCAGATCCAGATCAGGACCAACACAGACAGGATCAGAGTTGATGTCAGGATCCACCCTGGTAGCCAAGGGTTCCTGATGAGAAAAGTGCAAACATTAAGCTTCAAAGAGACAAGAACCTTGGTGCTAATAAACTCACGCTCTGTTAAGATAAGCAGCTCCCAACAACAAATGTGTAAACAAACCTTGAAAGACAGCTGAAGAGATTATATCCATCATCATAGCTGCGATCACCAGTCATATCTCTGTCTCTCTCTTGAATTAAAGTGCGATGATATTCTTTGTAAATAGGGTTGCTTAGATCAGCGACTTGAAGATAAGAAACAAAAAAAAAAATGTGAGAAACTAGAATACTTTCCCCCAAGCAAAACAAACAGATTGGGGGTGTGGTGATTTATATTACGACAACAAAAAAGGTCTGTGAGATGAAGGATTATGAAGTGCATACAGCTTTTCTGTGGCTCCTCCTTAATGTCTCTGTTCAGTTCAAGCTGGGAAAAGAACTCCACTTGTGGTTCAGTCTGTAAAATACAAGAAAAACAAAGATTATTGACAGTATTAAGAGTATTTGTAGAATAACAGAGTTAACTGTGCTTTTTACAAATAAAATTAAAGCAGATTATCAAGCTCATGTCAGTAAGTACCTGGAAAATGACAACTTTTCCATCATCAGCCTGTAGATAGAAGGTCCAGGAGGAAGTGATGAAGCTGTGAGCCTGACTCATGACATCATCCCAAAACCCTCTAACCAGCGTCAGTGGGAAAAGTAGATGAATCCGGGGCATCATGGCCTCCAACTGTGGAAAAAAAAATTAACATTGTGCACACTGTTCCTTTGAAACATATCTCTCCTGTAGATCAGTGACCAGCATACCTGTTCAACCCGCTGCTCAGCAAATGGAAGCTGGTTATGACATCCCATGATGCATGCATACTGCTCATCATTCTGGGCGTACGCTTCCTTGCAAGCTGCAGAGGTTTGAGACAATAACAGGTGGTAAAACAGGATCACAGACAAGAAACACAAATTATAAGAGCTAGTGTTTCAGTTTTGAAACCGGTGTTAAGGTTGCCAGCACACATGAGCGTTTTACTGCTTTACTGTTAATGATAAGGCTCGTCCTCCTAGAGGCCTAAAACGCTGTGTAGGAATTGATTCAAACAAGCAAAGGCTCAGTTTATGTCTTACTTGATTCACACTCGGATTTGGTCTGATTCAAATCTTCGCTGTCACGAACAAATTGACAAATGGAGAAAAGGCGACAGCCTCTCTGGCAGGCATAGAGTTCCTCCTCCTAAAACAACAAACCACAGGATCAGCTGAACGTTTCGACGAAACAACACATGACGCACTTTTGATTATACCTAAACCACAAACTTATATTCAGCAGACAACAATCCATCGAAGGACTGAACAAACTTTTGAAAATGGCCATCATTTTCGCTTAGCTAAATTACCAAACGTTAGCAAGCTAGCGCTAGCTGAAATGATTCCCAAACAAAATACTCACCCGTGGATACGTGTGCAAACTGTATGTCATTCCACATGACTTATGGCAAGATGCCGTGTTTCCCAACACGCTGTCAAAAACGTCTGAAGATGCAAAAGTACACACGGAGACAGCAAAAAGTCCCAGAACATAAACGTAACGAGACACCGTTTCCATTTTGGCTGAAAACCCAAACAAACAACACGCACCGTCTTCTTCCTCATCCACCTTAATCGGATTGTGTTCTCGCGAGACTTGCGTTTAATGTTACATTCACGGACTCCAAAATCATGGTATTTTTTATTATTCCGAAATGATGACTTCTGTCTTACATATGGCGAATAATTGGTAATACTTGTTGTAGAAAACCAAATTTCTCACGATAAAACCCAAATCTATAAAGAAGTAGCGCTATGATTGATTTTATGTTCTTTTAGTCAAATCTTATTTTGGACCTTTTTGCATACAATAAATAATATCGTTACATTGATTGATTTTTACTACAATAATAAAGTTCACAGATATATATACCAGAACTGAATGTTCAATTAATTTTCCTAATAATGTTTTAAACATTAAACAGGTTTTAATTGCCCTAAATTTCAGGTCTACAATTTTAGTTTTGCAAGTTCTCACCGTACCTGAAGGCAGCATCACTGCTGCAAGGAAGCTACCGGAAAAGTCCTTTAGCTTCAACAAACAGATGTTTTTACGCTCTGCTGCATATATACAGACATTAATACACAATTGATAAAAAAACAGCCCTAATTTGAGATAAAAATGAGTTCAATATCTTTATTATTTACGTGTATGGGTCTGGAGAGGTAACATTTAACCCGGTAACTGCTAGCATCTGTTAGCACTACTTAGCTCAGACGTAAACACAAGGTAGGAAAATAGATTGTTTCAACTTCAAATGCAAGCTGCACTTTTGTTTTTTGAAGATGGACAAGTTTGTAGTTCGGCTTCCTAAAGGTGAAATAACCAAACAACCGAAAAGTGGCGAAAAGGTTTACAAACAAACTACCATCGAATCCCTAAGGGTGAGCAAATGGATCTTATGTGAATGGAGTTCCTGATTGATATGTTTATAACTTTTTCTTGTGTTTATCTAAGAGAGTGGTGGTGATTGAGGACATCATGCGTCACAAGTCGATGTTGGAGCTGCCAGAACAGAGCAAGGAAAACCTGCTGAGTGCCCTGACAGAGCTCAGCAAGAAGATCCCATCCAGAGAGGTGCTAAAGAGCACTAAAATAGGTACAAAACAGGAGAACCTTCACTTCATGCTGTGCTGATGTGTCCACTGGTTGGTTATAGAAGGTTAAAAAAGTTATACAGATGTGACAAGGAATCCAAGTCCTTGTTGAAAATGCCTCTCCCTTCAGGTCATACTGTCAACAAAATGCGAAAGCATCTGGATCCTGAGGTGAGCTCACTGGCAGCAATGGTTTACACTGAGTGGAGGACATTTATTGAGGAGAATTCCAATAAGCCGTCTATTGAAGTACGCTCTGACAAACAATCCGAGGGACTCAGGAGTAACGCACGAAGAATGCTGTCTAATGCACTAGAGGTCAAGGTGAGAAAAGGCATCTTGGTTAAGTTTGTTGTAAGAGAAGTCTCCAAAAACTTGTAACTGATTTCTCTCATGTGTGTTTATATCTGATACACAGGAGGATTCTGGTCTTATAGACATCATCGAGAGAGAGGTTTTTCACCAGAGCCGGCGGTTAGTCAGCAGTTCATACAGGCGGACAGTCAGAGCGCTGGTGTTCGCCTTCAAACACAACCCTGATGTCAGAGCTGAAGTGAAGGACAGTAAAATATCAGTGGAACAACTGGTTTCTAAATACAAAAAATAACTGGACATTAAATAAATGGAGCCTCAGACAGCGAAATCTGCCAAAGTTTTTAATGCATTCACATTTTCATGAAGCTTTTATCATCTTGTTTGTTTTTGCTGAAGATGCAAAACAATTGATGCTTACATTTGTTTTCTTTACTGAAGATAAATTATTACTTTTTTGTAAGATGATTTTTAATTTTTAACCATTTTATTGTATTGTAATCACCTTTTATATCACAAATAAAACAGATTTTAATCAAAGTCATGGCACAAATGAAATACTATTACAGCCACATAAAAATAAAAAATAACCATCAGTTTTAAGTTATAAAGGTTGATTATACATGAAAGAGATTCACGTACTGTGATGAATAGTTTGAAATAGTGGGATTACCAAACAGCAAAGCCTGGCGAGAACTGATCTGGGAGCAGTGTAGGATGATCAACAGAAGTTTTGAAAGGTTTAGCAAAACTGACCTTTTGCATCATTTTGTGCTGCCATGTGGGTCTCTACTGCCTTTATATATATATATATATGTGTGTGTGTGTGTGTGTGTGTGTGTTTCAAAAAGCTGTGATGTCACAAATTGGGAAATTAGCATAACTAACTGCAAGAGAGAGTTGCTGCTGGAGGAGCAGCGGCTCTATTTCGAGCCCCTCCCGGGTATCAGAGCTTCTCAGCCTATAGCAGCCTGAGAGGTGGGCGTGGCCAGCTCTAGCTTGTTTTTTTAAAGTGACAGATCCCTGAAACAGCTCATTCTGTAAGGTACTGAAAATGTCAAAACTGCTGAAATCACTTTATGTGACCATAAACTATTATAACTTAAGAAAAAAGTCATAATGTGTCCCCTTTAATACTATTTTTTTTAAATCACTAAAGAAGCACCAACCAGACAATAGCTATGACCATGAGAATGACAGCTAGAACACAGATGCTGATGAAGACGATATCACTCAAGTCATGAGGCTCGGCGTCTGGCTTTGCAGCAGAACTGCTGCTGTCACTGTCCGTCTGCTGGGCCTGCTCCTCCAGGCGACGCTCCTCCGCAGAAATGATCGACACCGAGGCTATCTTGCGTTGCGCATCACACTGCACCTTATACTCCTGAACGTTCTGCTGCTTCCCATCGGAGAAGTCAATGTAGAGCTTGTTCACAAGCATGGTAATGTTCCGGTGTTTCTATAAGGAATCAATATTAATAAAATAATATAGATATTTGTCTTTAAAATCATAATTAATAAAGAACGCTAGGTACCTGGCTGGCTGTGCCACAGTTGACAAACTGAGCGAGTATTTTGTATGAGGTGGCGGTTAACTGTGCCGTGCAGGTGGGGTCGCCCAGGTAGATGCTTTCCCGGTCTAGCTGAGGTAAGGACTGCTGGGGGATCAGAATGGTAAACTCTGATCTTGTGCAGCTAACATTCACAGGCACCACTGGGAAGAAGACATCAGTCATTTCATGAGCAGCATAAGAAGGGAACGGAGAGTTGTTTGCTTAGATGAATGTTAAGGATTTGCTTTTGACAAGATCAGATTTAGCTGGCATTTGGACTGCAAACAGCAAGCAGTGGTCTTAAACCTGCAGTCCCCACAGGATGAAGTAGAATTATTATTAGTCAATTAGCTCTTTATAAAACAGTGCTAGTGTTTTTTTTTTTCTTTTTGGAAATGATTCACATTCAAGTACATTTACCTCCAAGGTAAGAGGCGGTGAATCCTCTGCGAGCTTCAGTTCTGTCCGTGTTGAGTACCACCAGCAGCCTGTTTCCCTTAGAGATGAGAGACGGAGGCTGCTCCCTGCCGCACCAGCGCCCCAGCAGGGCGTTTGTCTGGCTGTCCCCGTCATAGACCGCCACAGAATCATAGTCACATTCCTCCGACAAGCTGTTTCGGCCCTCCAGGTCCAAGATGGGGAAAAAGAGCTTGATGCGGTACCCAGCTTCCAGGTTGATGCTCCAGTGGCAGTTGATGTTATTGGGGTAAATGCTGGGGAAATGTGGGCTGCTGAAGTTCCCGCTTACAGTTGTCAAGACTTGCTGGCATTCACCTGTTAAAGTACATTTAATAAATTAGTCTTTATAATAGCTCTTTGTTCTGAGATTTTATTTTGTAACAGTCTTTTAAGAATGCCATTTAAAGCCATACTATGCACATTTTTCATATTTTTAAATCATTTTCTTGAGCCAGTATGTGCTACAATGACCCTTTACAGGGTTAATGAAATGTCACTCAGACCCCCACCGTTCTCTGTGGCCAGAATACCGCACTTGCAACTTCAGAGTGGTAGTCTGGTCTTTGTTGGACTAATGGCACTTACACACTAGCACCGGCTCGGACCGGGCGGGATTGGGTATGTTCCTTTCACATCCGGGTGGCCCGGGGATTTTTGGGGCTGAACCGTACGTGTTTTCGGCCCTCATCTGAAGGTGGTCTGCTTTTTGTCGAAACCGGGCCAACACACCCACTGCCGACTCATTGGTCGACTCAAATTCACGCCTACCTTTAGGGGGAACCTCCGATTAGCGGATAGAATCCGCCAGCTGGGGCTTCCCGCATGCGCGCTTCATTATCACTCTGAATGCGGAGGAGTTAACAAGCCTCTGACTGAAGCTGTTTTATCTGTTTCCGTCAGCTGTTATGAGCGCAGCGCGCGCACACACACACACACACACACACTGACGCCACGCAGCTTTGTGTTTAATAAGGAAGAGACCGCAGAATTATCAGCGCTCCTTTGACCCACCCAGCCGTTTCTCTGTTCCTGTCTGCTGTGATGAGCGCAGCGCGCGCGCGACACACACACACACACACTGACACACTGCTGCCACGCAGCTTTTTGTTTAATAAGGAAGAGACCGCGGACTTCGCGGTGACCCACCCAGCCGTTTCTCTGTTCCCGTCTGCTGTGATGAGCGCAGACACCGGGCAGAATTCTCCGCACTCCTTTGACCCGCCCACATCACTGATATATTCGCGCCAAATTTTCGCGCGCATTTCTGAGACCGCCTATCACGTCCGCATTCCAAAGGGTGTCCTGGAAGACGTGTGTAAACAACCTGGCGGGGCCGGGGCCGACTGAGGCCGACCGATCGGAGCCGACCCGGTGCTAGTGTGTAAGTGCCATTAGTAAAGTGGAGCTGACATGCCTGGTGCTGCAGTCTGCTTCCAGCATGTTTCCTGCATGTTTTAGATCATGAACACAGCTGATTGGTTTGATTTAGTGATGAACCGCTCCTGTAGACACTAATGAAGGCTGAGGAGACATTTCAGCAGTTAGATTAAGGTGTTAAAAAGACGAACGCACAGGGAGGAGATAAGTTTTACTTTTGCTTTCACTAACGGACACTAGGGGGTGCTAAAAGCAAGCAAAATTGCCTAGTATCCCTTTAAAGGGAATGAATTCACAAAAGGAAAAGTGTTTATAGCAGATAATTTAGGTTTATGGGAACTCCATTAAAAAGTTTATAGGCATAGTTTGGAAAACACAAAGCCTGGTTTTTTCAGCAAAATTATTAGATTATGCATTTTCATGTTTAATTTGTCAAAATGACTCAACGAGGTTTTATAAATTCAAATGAGACATCAGGCCAGGAAATAACAAACTATTCATTTCACAAATAAAAGGAACTATTTGTCCCTGTGTCATTTTTTTAGAATATTGTTCCTAGAGTTGGCATTTTAGAAATGAATAAAACAAAGAATAAGATATGGTTTCTGCATCATTAGATTTTCTTCCTCTCTGCCAGTTGGTTTGTGTTCAACTAAGTCAAATGGGAACAATCTGTAAACAGCTGTCTAAAAGTTATTCTGCAGACCTCCCATTGGCTTCACGTCTGTATTCTGGCTCGACTGATCAGGGACTTTGACGTTTTTTTGAGCGCACGCACTGTTTCTGTGAGGAATTGAGCTTTGCATTATAGCTGGAATGTTTAGAAATCCCATCCAAGTAAACAGAGTATTATGTTTCATGCCTTTGCACTTTGATGTGGTTTGTTGAAGTCATTCTGTAAAACGTAATGAACTGAAGTTCTTGTAACATCAGCCACATCACAGATCCAATTGTTCTTTTTATTCTCACTCCATTTTCCCTCATTATGCTTTCATGGCCTTCAAAGCAACACAAATACACATTTTTTTAAGAACACAGACTGTTTAAATTTGGCGGCGATGACAGCATATGACATTGGTTTTTGCATCCCTGTAGTTGCAATAAAAACACAAACACTGGTGCAAAGAAACTCCCAAACTCAACTTTCTCACCTGAGTAGTAATACGCCTTGAACCCCTGTCCTCCAATGTTGAAATCAGACTTGAAGACAACTAGGAGTTGATTGGATGTTGTGACCGTGTTGGGGGGTTTATCTGCCCCACAGTATTTCCCGAGGTGTTGATGACTGACTGTCGGGCCGTCAAACAGGGCAACAAAGTCAAAATTACACCCCTCATTATTTTCCAGCTGGAAGTCCAAGAAGACCACAGTGACAACGCTCGTGTTGGAGACTTGGATTGACCAGGAGCAGTCTGCGTTGTTGCTGTACTCCTGAGGGTAACCTGGGCTGGAGATTACACCTGATAGTCCAGTCAGGACGCCACCACATGAATCTAAAGAGCAGAGGGGGTGTTATATAATCTACATGGAAATCAAGAAGTTAGAGATAGTTTGTCTGAAATAATTACGCTTGTTTTTTTGGGTGATTAAAGGTACAATATGTAAGAATTTTACAGTGAAATAATCACAAAACAGTCTAATGTCTCAATCATGTTGGAAGGAAGGTTACATTGAAACAGATTTCCTTCTCAGCCAACTAGGGGGGTTGTTAGTTTTTCTCCTTTCAAAAATTCTAAACAGGGACGTGGTTTACGTTTACAATCTGAGCCCGCAGGGTTGCCAAGTCTGCGCCAGCTAACGCCACAGTGCCGGCATTTATAATTCAACACTGGCCGGCAAAACGAAGCCTTGTTTTGTAAAGAACCTAAACCAATACAAGAGTGACCCAGAAGTTGTTTCTTGTACTCATAAGAAGCCACGGCATCATTTTGTTTTACTCTAATATCGGCTAAAGAGCTAACAATGCTAATGGTGAATTAGGTTGTATTATTGTGTTTTAGACTGGTTTCCCTAATTTCTAGACAGGGAAAGATGAATGAAAATGAATAGTGAAAAAATATTTAACTCTGACTTTGTATAAATTTTAATTACTTGCTCAACTATATTTTTATTTATTTTTTGGTTATGTTAGCATGCTAGTATGGAAGCCCATTCCCGCCACTCTGATAAAAAGATCAATATTTTTTATCTCATAATTATGACTTAAGTACCGTAAATCCTCTAATATTGGCATGTATTCCATTACCGGCCGGGTCCCCTACATTAGCCAGTCTCACTGTCAGCGGGGGTAAATAAAGGCCGGTCTCTTATAGAGGCCCGGGCTACTATTAGAAACAACGTTTTTTTTTTCGTGTTCAGAAAGTAGTGCACCACAAAGGACTTACTGAAACCTACTGAACAAAGACAGAATAGTGGATCATAATCTCCGGCTGCAAGATGAGCAGAAACGGAACGGAAAATGCTAGTTTGCAGTGATCACTTCATCACAGGTAAGGGTTTACTAAAGGTTTTTTATGCCATTTTATTGAACAGTTATTTAGAAACGCAGCTACAAAAACAGCAGGTAAACAGTTTGATACTGTTTTCACGTGTCCTCACCGCAAATAGCTTTTAGAGTGCTAATGTTTTTAGCAGTTAGCTCAGTGTTGTAACGTGTAACATACCTTAATAAAATCAAACAAATGTACCAAAAATTTGGATTTTAAAAGGCATAAAATGTTTGGTATAAGTAGATCCTAGCAGATCTCACAAGCATAAATAAGACTGCGGTCGTTTAAAGCTTCTCCGGATCTCTAAATTGTTAACCAACCTGAAATAAAATAGTTGTAGGCTTTCAGACTCATAAAAGGCTTTTGGTTTGCAGTGTAATATGAGATTTGCCACACGAGATAGTTTGTTGTGTCGATTGCTTCAGCGTTGGGTAAATCCTCCGTGTATGAAAAGTCCGACTTTTAAAATTATATGACTCATAACCTAAAGGAAGATGCAATTTTTTTCGTGATATCGCGTCTGTGCCAGCTCACTTTCATCCGTCACGCTGTGTTTTATAGTAGAGCAAAACACTTCCTGTCCACTATTTGAGTTCAGCGCAGCGGCAGGGTCACGTGAGTGAAACCCAGCAATCATCACTTTTAATTTGCACGAGACTTCAGTCACTGCTAGGCTAACGTTTACCATGGCAGCTGCAGAGCCAAAGTTGAAATTGAGGCCTGCCTCTAATTCTGGCCTCCTTCCAATAAAGGCCTGAACCAGGATGCGCTTGAGTAAATGAAGGCCCAGGCCTGTATTAGAGGATTTACGGTACCTCATAATAATGACATAGTATCTCATAATTATGACGATAATGAGATATTATCTCATAATTATGACTTAGCTATCTCATAATAATGACATAGTATCTCACAATAACGAGATATTATCTTGTTATTATGAGATAGCTAAGTCATAATTATGAAATATTATATTATTATCGTCATAATTATGAGATACTATCACATAATTATGACTTAGCTATCTCATAATAATGACATAGTATCTCACAATAACGAGATATTATCTTGTTATTATGAGATAGCTAAGTCATAATTATGAAATATTATATTATTATCGTCATAATTATGAGATACTATCACATAATTATGACTTAGCTATCTCATAATAATGACATAGTATCTCACAATAACGAGATATTATCTTGTTATTATGAGATAGCTAAGTCATAATTATGAAATATTATATTATTATCGTCATAATTATGAGATACTATCACATAATTATGACTTAGCTATCTCATAATAATGACATAGTATCTCACAATAACGAGATATTATCTTGTTATTATGAGATAGCTAAGTCATAATTATGAAATATTATATTATTATCGTCATAATTATGAGATACTATCACATAATTATGACTTAGCTATCTCATAATAATGACATAGTATCTCACAATAACGAGATATTATCTTGTTATTATGAGATAGCTAAGTCATAATTATGAAATATTATATTATTATCGTCATAATTATGAGATACTATCACATAATTATGACTTAGCTATCTCATAATAATGAGATAGTATCGCATAATAACAAGATTGTATCTCGTTATTGAGACTGCTAAGTCATAATTATGAGATACTATCTCATTATTGTTATAATTATCAGATAGTATCTCATTATTATGAGATAACTAAGTCATTATTGTGAGATACTATCTCATTATTGTCATTATGAGATAGCTCAGTTATTAATATGAGATACCCCCTAAATATGACTTAGCTATCTCATTATTATGACTTAGTTAAGTCATAATTATGTGATAGTATCTCATAATAATGAGATATTTTTTTTAATCAGAGTGGTGGGAATGGGCTTCCATATGCTAGCATGCTAATAATCAGTTATTATCAACACTGGGTAATAGAGGTTTGAAGGATGGTTCAGAGTAGCAAGACAAATTTAGATGATAATATATCAAAATAATTTTCAAAAAGCATTTTTAGATAATTTCTGACATATTCCTCACATATATAACAAGATACCTTTTCTGAAGCCAACACTGAAACCCCGGAAAGCCACATGGCGGTCTGAATGGAAAATAATAGACATGACATTCCAAGAGGAGGTGAACTGAGGTGGAGTGTCATCACCACAAAATGTCCCTAGAAGGTTCCCTTCATCTTCAGATACACCGTTGTAGATTTTGACGTAGTCGTAAGAACAGGTATCGTGGTACTCCAATTGAAAGTGATGAAATGTGAGAAGGATGGAGGAGCCTTCTGGCACCACAATCAGCCAGGAACAGTGAATATTGTACGGATAGATTCCTGGGAAGTTTGGACTGGAGATATTCCCAAATGGAGCAGAAAGAATTCCTCCACATTTCACACCTTAAATGATAAAAAAACATTTGAATAAAGCTCAGATGCTTGCTTTTCCATCACACATTTTACTGTTTTCTTGCATATAATCTATGAAAATGCAAAATAAGCTGACACTGAATTACTGAGGCCTAGTATAAACAGTGCACACAAAATAAAACACTCCTATTATATCCAAGCAGTACAAAAAATGACAACTCACCTTTTTTAGTAAAAGCCTTGTCAACAAGCAGCAGTAAATAAATGAGCGTGGCCACCCTGAAGTCCATATTGTTATTGTGAGATCAGCTTTTCCTAACCTCAGCTCCAGTTCTGGCAGAGACACACAACTGTAATGTCGCAGCGCACAGCCTCGAGGTAATAGGACTTTGAAAAATTCATCCATAGCCTGAATGGGGAACCTGATGCCGATACCCACAGGCCGAGCTTTGCCCTCTTTGCTGAATTTTAATGACTGATATCCAATGAGCAGGAGAGGCTTGTCAGGACACTGTTTTAGAGAGAGCTGATGCATTTTTAATGACGGTCACACGTACACAAACACACTCTGACAACCAGCTGGAAATGGCATTGATGAAGAAGAGAGAGGAGGATATATACTGTGTATATATGTGTGTGTGTGTGTGTGTGTATATATATATATATATATATATATATACATATATATATGGATCAGCATGGACAAGTCTTCTGCAGCAGAGAGTGGCACAACACGACAGGATTTGGAGTCTTATGTTTTGATATTTGGACATCTCGCCTCTGATAACAGCAACACTACTCTACCACTATCTTGCAATGTGGATGTTTTATTTCCACAAATAACACAAGCCTGGAGGAGTTCTGCTGTGTGGTTAAAGTTAAAGTCCCAAGTCATCATCACACAATGGTGAAATTACATCTCCGCATTTGACCCATCCCCATGGTGGGGAGCGGTGAGCTGCAGCTGTGGCCGCGCTCGGGAACTATTTGGTGGTTTAACCCCCCAATCCAACCCCTTAGTGCTGAGTGTCAAGCGAGGAGGCATTGGGTCCCATTTTTTCAAAGTCTTTGGTATGACCCGACCAGGATTCGAACCCCGATCTCCCAGTCCCGGGGCGGACACTCTACCACTAGGCCACCGGAGCTGAATTTAACTTTGATGTTTTATTTCCACAAATAACACAAGCCTGGAGGAGGTTTGCTGTGTGGTGGAGTTGCTAATGCTAATGGTTAGCTTCTATTAGTTGGGGCGTTGTCTGCCGATTCCTGGACGCTAAACCAACACCAGCCTTCCCTATTGTGAGTCAAGATGGGCGAGTCCATGAATGTTAAGTGACATTAGCTACGTTTACATGCGCCAAATTTCCCCAATCCGATTAAAATCTTGGTTGATCAGAATTCCCAAACCTCTGTTTACATGGACACTAACTGGAATGATCCGATCGCGCCGCGATGCTCGCACCATAGCTTGCGCATGCGCAGACTTGTCTTTCCCGGAAGAGAAATTGTAAACAAATGCCATCTTGTCCGCACGTCTTTCCCCTTGCATTTTATTTGCTTAGTCTCTAGCTTCGGTGAATTCCCGCTTCCTGCATCTTTAGATGCACTTTAGTTGCACTTGAGTGTATAACTCGGCATTTTTAACCGTTCGGCCATCGAGACGTTCAGCAATATTGAGCTCCCGTAGTATTTCCAGTAAAAAATAGCGTCGGCAACAGACCACTTCTGTTCACCGCCCGCCATGTTTTCGATCTGTCCTGAGCATGCGCAGAGGCGAAAAGAGGGCACGCTGAAGTTGCACACATGCGCAGTGGGCATTATTTTACCCCAACGATCCGAATGGCTGTGTACATGGACGCCAATCGGATTGACGATCGGACAAAACCACCTCTCTCAATCGGAATGAAATTTCATTCGGATCAGGCCGAATCGGATCAGAATATTCCGATTGACATGTTTACATGACGCATTTTTGATCCGATAGGGCGTTCAATCCGATTACTTGTGTCCATGTAAACGTAGCTAGTGTGACGTAGATCTGTCAGGCTTTTCAAATCCTAGAGTTTCACAGTCTATTTTCTATCAGAAGCTAATGCAGGAGATAGATGTAGGAGACTATTTTCATGTTCAGGCTGCATGAAAAACTCGGTAATAATAATTAAAAAATGTTTTTTCAGTGAACCGCACCTTTAAGAGCCATTGGATGGATTAAAATTAAAACTTGAATATACAGTATTTACAGCTGATTCTTATGAGGCAATCTAATTCAAGATGGCCACTAATTGACCTAAAAAAACCCACAAAATTGGCTAAAAATATTATTTTAGCTGCTGTAGAACTAAAACTGAATTTTGTATTAGCTGAGAGTCATACGCCAGGTGCTAACACATTGTTCCAGCTACATAATAAGATTTTAGTTTGAAGCTTTTGAATGAATGATTGAGGTTTAAGCCACTGATTCCCAACCCTGACTGAGATCCAGCCCTTATTGTGAGTGAGGTATCTACAGAAATCAAATTAACTTTGAAAATGATTTCCAACATTGTATGGAGATTTAATTCTTAGAAAGAATTTTTTAAAAAGTACTTACAAATAAATAATGAAATAACAGTTAATAATGGCTAGTGTTAACACGGGCCCACTAGTAATGACGGTCATGAGGCTCTGAGACTTTTATTATGTGGGAAAAATGTAGGATTCACTACTATGAAAAATGCTCAGCTTATAAATTCTAGATTGAAACGTGGTTTAACTATGCAGTTGCATTTTAATATACTTGAATATAAACATGACAGACACAGCCAGATGCATTGCAGCTACAGCACATTTCACAAGAAAACTGCCCAATAAAACTTTAACCAGAGATGAAAATATGTAGGTTGTAAAATGACACACAAATCCAGTTCTATATAAATAGTTATAAAAAGCAAAAACTTGATTTAATTAGACTTCCAGAGCTAGCAGCACTTAAAAACCATGTATTTGTCATTTAATTTTAAAGGTGTGGGACACTCGTTTAATCAATGCATTTGCAGTGGTCTCCAGTAGGAATGAATGCCTTGCAAGTTGTACTCGAGGGGTAAAAAAGCTCAGATGCACTTGTTTCAGGAACTAGCAGAATGCCACATCAGAGAAGAGCTAAACACGACAGGATTTGGAGTCTTATTTCCTGATATTTGGACATCTCGCCTCTGATTGGCTAACAGCAACACGACTCTACCACTGACTCTGTTTGCTTTGCATCGTTGATGTTTTATCTCAACAAATAACACAAGCCTGGAGGAGTTCTGCCGTGTTGTGGAGTTGCTAATGCTAACGGTTAGCTTCTACTAGCCGAGACGTTCTCTGCTGTTTCCTGGACGTTAAACCAACAACAGCCTTCCCCGTCACGAGCTAAGATGGGTGAGTCCATGAATGTTAAGTGACAGTGTGACGTAGATCTGTCAGGCTTTTCAAATCCTGGAGTTTCACCATCTATTATCTATCAGAAGCTAATGCAGGAGATAGGTGTAGGAGAATATTTTCATGTCCAGCCTGCATGAAAAACTCACAGTGATCAATTATAATCAGAAATAATAATTAAAAAATGCTTCTTCAGTGTTCCACACCTTTAAACCTTTCAAGGCAGAGTTTTCTGCTGTTGGATAATTAGTTTGCTCTCTGAGAAATTACCTAGGCAATGTCCTCATTTTGTATCTGTCCAGTATAAAAGTAGGCCAGAATGTTTGTTCTTTCTACAATCAGACTAGATACAGCAACACCCATGGTTTTCACATCTTGTTCATGTAGGGTAAGATTTGTGACGCACACAGATCTCGACACATTCCCATTTACTGATCCACACCTATTAGATGATGCCAGCAGATGCTGACTCACTTTTAGGAGACCATCTAAAAAGTCCGGGTCCCATTTTCTCAGATCTTTTTTTATATAAACCAAGTTAAAATCGAATCACTGCCTCATTGTTTTTTATTGAAGTACTGCTGTGTTCAAGTTAAAGTGAGTTGCCATAGTTGAAGTGCTCTCCCTTGTGAGGAAAAGAACCAGGAAGGGTCGGGTCGGTTCTGACCGAGCTGCAGCCAGCGGCGGACCGGATCACGCACCAAGAACTTCATGTAGACCCTTTTTGATGCATCTTAATACACATTTCAGCCTTTCTTTCAAAGAAACATAAATGCAGTGGCTCAAGCACACATATTTATACATTATTTCCACGTGTCGAATGCCAATCATTCTCTATGACTCACTCCCCAGTTTGGCAGTCTTATAGCTGAAAAGTGCAGACACATGTACATAATAACCATGACTCAATGAGACGCATTACAAACAGAGAGATAAAGTACTCTTTGTGAAAACCATCTGCAAATTAATATTTGCTGTGTGAAAAGCAGACCTCTTAAAGTGACAGTTCAAAGCTGCTGCTGAGCTCCACTAGTACCGACTCAAACCAGCTAGATGGCGCTGTTACACTTTGAAAACAAAGGCAAAATCCCCACTGGCTTCTAAATGGTCATGGCAAGCTCCGAGCTGAAATAAATAGGAATGTGATTAAAATCAGTCAAGTGTTTTCCACACAGAGGTCTGTGAGAATAGAATGAACTGCCTTAGCTTTGAATTTTAATTCTGTCCTCTCCTAAAGCTCGTCATTGTTCAAGGATGTGGGGTACTGGGCAACAGCACAATGTGTTTCAGAAAGATACCGGGCATTTAGAGCAATTTAATCACCTATTAGCAAGAAAAAGCTAAAAAAGTAATGAAAATAAATTACAGTAATTCAATAGCAGCTAATTACTCTGGGGTTTTCTAAGTTCATGTTTTAGGTTCAGGTAAACAAAAAAAAAAACACAAATAAGAAGAAAATAATAGCAACACCTAATAAATAAGTCAGAGGCTGTTACAATGCGTGATGTAGATGGGAACTCGTGACATCCACTGTGTCTGACAGGTTTGATCGCTAAATGATATGAGTCACATAAAGTTTGCATGCTTTTAGAAAATTAATAAGACCTAATTAGCTTTTCAAACATCCTTTATCTACATCAAGATACATTTTACAGCATATGGAGTAGGGGTAGACCGATATATCGGTCAGCCGATATTTATTGGCCAATATGGGTCCTTAGTAAAGCTGATTTAAAGTCAGGCACATCCTCGGGCAGCCCGGTGCTGTTGCAGAATTTAATTTAAATATAATTTTATGTTCACTAATAACATCTGCATAATAAAAACCCTAAATCAACTTTATTTAGGTGTCTGACTTTAACATGAACAACGCAGAGTTCACTAAATAGTTTTTTAAACTTTAGGCTTTAGCTTTAACATTGATCTCAGTGATTGTTGGGTTAGAAACTTGACCAGTTTAATATTTGAAACCACTCTGCACAACTCTGCTGGACAGATACGGCACTAGATAGTTTTGTGGAGTAGGTTGATCTATGGGGCACTCTTATGCTGCGTTCACACCGGGCTTGACGTATGCGTCGCCAGCGTCAAGTTTCAATGTTAAGTCTATGGTAAGGCGCATCAGAGCTGCTTCAAAGCTTGCAACGCAAACGTCAAGCAAGTTCAGCTAGCTGAACTTTCTGCGTCGCTTTACAAGCGTCAACCAATCAGAGCGCGAGTTGATACGTCACAGCAGAGCGAGGGAAGAAGGCGAATTCATTCAGCTATGGAGGAGAAACTGATCGTAGCTGTTTGTAACCAGCGTGAACTGTATGACCCGACCTGCTACGCCTACCGAGATCGGAATAAAAAGGACCTTGCTTGGAGGAAGGTTGCTGGAGAACTTGGCGTGTCGGGTGAGTGTTTTTTCAACGTTAACGATCCGCCATTGTTACAAACATCCGGCAACAGAGAGCCCCGCACGCGCTCTTTCCTCCCTTCCCCTCCCCGTGGAGCCGACGCAACCGTCAAAGCAAGCTGCGCCAACGCAAGCTGCGTCAACGTCAAAAATATATAGGCGTCAAAACGCCACGAAGTATGCGTTGTTTGACGCATACGTCAAGCCCGGTGTGAACGCAGCATTATACCTGTTTTATGGTTGGTAGCTGTAATGCTAGCAGTTAGCATTTTCAGTTTACCAATCATCAATAAAAAGCACAAGAAGAAGAAAAAGAAGAACTTTGCTTTTTATGTTGGCATCATGGTGGAGCCTGGAAGTAAAAGTAACAGAGTACTTCGGCTCGGCTTACAGTAATTTGGAACTAAGCTAGCTAGCTACAAAATCATGGACTGATGTTGAAACGCATGGCTTTGATGCTACTGGACTTGTAAGTAATAATATTTTTGTCCAACAGTGTGGATCTTTTTACTTCGTGGTTTATTTTAGCATTAGTTGGCTCATGTTAGCTTAGCTCGTTGTTAGCGCTAGCTATAGCAGGCTGCAGGCTACTTTCAACCAGTAGGGCGGAGGAGCAGGAAACTGCTCTGTCACTTTAAGATTTAACAGTTAGTTGAATTCAGAATTCAAAAACTGATTCAGCTTTAGAAATTTTGTTCATCAACTGATGTTATTAGTGACATTTTAGCATGAAAATAAGGTGGAAAATGGATATCAGCCATGAAAATCAGCCCATAAAAATCTGCAGTACATATCGGCCATCGGCTGACCATGCCACCTAGATATCGGCATCGGTATTGGCAACAGAAAAAACAATATTGATCGAGATTACCTCTAAGCGACCTCTGGAGAGTGTTAGGTTGGCTTAACTTCTCGTTCTGATGATTTTTCTCAGCAGCTCTTGGGGTGAGGGGAATGCATGAGCATAAATGTCAACGCATAATAAAAAGTCTTCAACTTCACAATGCATATTTGTTTCATTTTAGTACTATTCAGTGAATAATTTGGGAAGATTTGTCTTGTAATACTATTGCATTTGCTAGAATAAGAGGTAAAATTGCATTTGTAACAACTTAGTAACCTTTATCTTGTGTAGATGCTTAAATCGTGTTTCACTCTGACTGCTATAACCTTCCAGTTCCAGTCTGTGCTGCCTTACAGCCAAGGATTTTGTTTTTCCCCTCCCATGCTGAGATTTTGTTAACATTTCTACCTCCACCATACCAAGGACGACGCTGTTATGTCATTGCGCTGCCAATTCAGGGAGCTCAGATTGGATTATGGGCCATAATGAGCTCAGCCTCCTTCTATAGTTATGAGGGTAATGAAATCTGTTATTCGAGTTAAGGAGCAAAGAGGAAAAAGGACAGACTTCCATTGGCGACTGCTGCCGCACCGTCGTCCCTCATCGGCATCAGGTGAAATAATGTTTTGGAAGAGTTTTTGTGATTTGTGCAAGTTTGATTGGAAATAATGAAAAAAGAAACAATAAAAGAGTCCAAATGGAACATTTTGTGCTGCAGTAGCTCTTGTCGTAATGCATTAATGAAAAGGATTTTTCCAGTCTGGTTTAGATTCTGTGCTTTTAACACGATTCCTGGATTTTTATCACATGTGTTAGGATGAATATTCACATAAAAGGGGGAAAGTGTGCAAACAGCCCATTAAATTTCCCAGAGCAAGATCACAAATTACCATCAAGTTAGGTAAGAAAACAACGCAGTTTAACCTTTTTCACCAAGACTCGAGTGCAGGAGCATCGTTTGGACCTTCTAGAGTTTTCACACGATGTTTGAGAAGTGAGGAGGACTGGAGTACATTATGGTGTAATTTTAGATACAATTTATCTTTGACATTGAGCTGTTATGAGTTTTCTTTTATAATACTGTGGAAAGGTTATTTGTTATTTTGGTTGTCCTAATTGATGGTGCATATATTGTTATTATTAGCTCTCCTGTTGCAGAAGACAAAAGACATCCCGCTGCATTCATGGCAGTCCCTGGAGATGTGAACCATTCCCATGTGTGATACATGTTCAGCTTCATACGTTTGTCATCCACCAAACCATTTATATTGTTACGTCAATTCACCTGACCCTTGCAGTTGTGCAATAATATAACTTGTGTTTTTGGGACAGACATGATGCAACACATAACAAATGTGTATTAAATTATTTTTCTTTGTCATTAATTCTTTTTATTACACAATTCACATTTATAAACAACCTTCCCATTTATAACATAATATTCAACCCCAAAACCCACTCTTACCACCCCTTTCTGTCCACCAGTCAGTTTATTGTATTGTTAATCCGAAAGTAGTCTCTTAAAGGGATATTCCACCTGTAAGTGAAATTTGGTCTATTTCCGTATTCCCCACAGTTAGATAAGCAAAGGGATGTGAAAACAAGTTGAATACACACAGCATCAGGATATTTCATGTTATTCCCACAGATGTTTGTTTACGGAAGCCGGAGGCTTTTTCAACCACTGTGTTATATCCATGCACCATGCAGCGGCGGGTTACAGCAGTGCTTCGTCGTAATGTAGTCCCAATTCTAAATCGGCTCCTGCAAATCCTTCGTGTTACTTATTACTGTTTATTTGCAGTCAGTGCCAGGCATGTCAGCTCCACTTTACTAAGTCCAACAGGGACCGGACCGCCACTCTGAAGTTGCAAGTGTGGTATTCTGGCCACAGAGGGCGGTGGGGGTCTGAGTGACATTTCATTTACCCTGTAAAGGGTCATTTTAGCACAAACTGGCTCAAGAAAATGATTTAAAAATATGAAAAAGTTGCATAGTATGGCTAATTTAGGAAGCATTCTGTGATCCTCAGGGTGAAGGTTGTGGCCTTGTCCTTTCCGTAGGAAATCAAGAGGCTGACCCAGAAAATGCTGGAGGTATTAAATCTCAAGGCTAGCCTGGGAATGCCTAGAGATAAATAAAGTAAACATGAAAGATGGACATTATCAAGCTGAAAATCATTCAATTCATTGTTTTTTTTAATATCTCTTTACGTTTACTCCATGTATCACCATTTTTCAATGTACTCCATCAACAGAAACAAGCAAATAAAAGTAGTGTGCAAAAATACAGAACCCTGTCAAATAGATGAGAAGCATGAATACAACTTTATTTGTACTCATTTGCACACAATCCATGTAGAGTTTGCTCTAATTCATCCATTTGTCATGAGGTACAAAGTAGCCACAGCGGACTATTTAAGAAAACACTAGAGCACCGAGGGATTTCACACAAGCTGCCCTCCTGGGAAGTTGATGAAATGGTTACATGATATCGTGAAACATCCCCCACACATAGGCTAAAACACATTTCCATATTCCATTCCTGGAGACAAAACACATTTGAGTCAGGAAGGGACATGTGAAGCATAAGATGCAAGAGCAGGGAATAGAATAATCTGAGCTTAGTGACCGTACAACCTTTCGAAAATAATAAGGTGGCTGAAGTTGTCGGCAGGCGTGGAGGGAGATTGGCAAGATTTTATCACACAAGACCAAAGGCATATTAATCATATTCTGGGCACATATGAGCACAACAGTAGGAAAAGAGCTCAGCAAAGGTTAATGTGGGGAAATGGATGTAATAATGTGCAGCGTTGGAATACAAAAATGGTGCCATCAGTATGCAGCCATACACTTTTGTCACGTGTCGCTGTATATGTGGCAACGGGAGGAAAAGATGATGAAAAAAGTGTATGCCATCTGCCAAACAGCATGAATTCAACAACAAAACAGAACTGTTTGTGTGTGGGAAGCTCAGCTGGTTAAGGATGTCAGTTCGAATCTGACTCAGCCTTTCCTGCGTGACATCCACTTTCTCTCATACCGCCTGCATCTGTGTGCAGACAAATAATCTCAAACATCATCTTAATCAGCATCAACATCCTGCACTTCAGGCCCATAATCCTCACCACAAACTCTTCAGACAGACTAACTATTCTCAGTTCCATTTCTGATTCATAATGACCTTCAATAACAAAAGGACGAAAAAGAAAAAGAGGCACAAAGAAATTCAAACTGGAGCAATTCTGCCCGGCGACAGGCCAGTGGGCTGCAAGCTTTACATCTCTGCTTCAAATGCAAAATCAAAGCGACTGTGTACTCATCAGCAGGCTACAGAGCCAGAGATCTCCCTCTTTGTCTCACGGCGCCGATGTCTTGGCAGCTGGCCGTGCTGCTCGTGGCGCCATCGCCTTCTACTAATAAATGCAGACATGAATTCAAAGGCCACGTTAAAACGTAGCAACATAATTAAGGCGTTTATTCTCCAGACGGGCAATTTTGATAGCACACACAGGAGGAAAGAAACCTAAAACACAGAGAAAAGCCAAAAAAATAAAATAAAAAGGAAGCAGAGCAGAGCGTATCAATGAAATAGCATTTAGACGGAATCCCAGACAGTTTCAAATCAGAAGAATACTTGGCCAAGATTCATAGTCTGGGACACAAATCCTGTTCTGGTGTTGAAAAATGTTACTACCAGTTTCTACTAAATGAATGCAAAAACAAATTACCAAGTTTGTGTTCTGCTGGTTGCAGATGTTAAAAAAAGTTTTCCTTAACGATTGCAAAATTTCCTAACAAGATTAGATAAATTTATCACACGGACTGATTTATAGGCTCTGCACTACATCAATTGCTGCTGATTGCACCATTTTGTTTACTTCCAAAAACAACAAAAAAAAACATTTCCTTTTTGATAAACAAAGCAGTGAAAGTTGTGTCGGTTTCAACTTTAGAAAATAAATGTACATAAATCAAAAGAGCTGCTGAAGCAGAGAGATGTAAAACCTCCACGAGACCGCACAACACGTAAGCTGGACAAGAATCTGACAAAGGACGTTTAAAAACGTCAAAAATACAGAAATTGACTGATTAAAGAGCGAGTAACACCAAAATCAACTTTTTTTGCTGATAAACTATAAATGAGTGTCTAGACATGTGGAGTCATTATTTTTGCATTTTGGTGCATTTTGTTCCAAAACTCAAAATTCAGCCTTAAAACGTCAGTCTAGCGCCATCTTCAGCTCAAAACTATGCAACAGCAGCAATTTGAATCTGTATTGTCCAACGGCTAAAACTGTACAGTGTAACGTAACCGGTACATGACCATGTAGCGGCGCTGTGGCATAGGTTATAAAAGTATCGGGGTCTCGGCCATGCCTGGTAGCAGTTGGGACTCCGATTAGCCACAAGTGAGTGTTTATGCTGTAGCTTATGGTGCGTTCCAGTTGTCCTCGGAACTCGGAATTTCCGACCACAAAATGACGAAACGAGCTCGTTTTGCGTTCCAGATTCCAACTCGGAAAAAAAATGCCGCCAGTAAAGCTGCGTGTGTTGTTGTTATCTACTAGTTTAAAAATGATAGTCACACACAACAATCGGCAGTTGCCACATAAAACCAGAAATAAACATTAAAATTCAAACGTCAAAATGTAAACACCAGGAACAGTTAAAAAACCATAAACACCGGTCAATTTCGGCAGCAATGCTGACGTTTTCAGCAACGTAACTATTAATAACATGAATAAACAACAACTCGGTGCTGTTAAATAGCAAAAAGAAAGAAAGCAGAACATATAAATAATGAAAAAAATAAAGACGACAACAACTTACTGGTAGCACTGGGCGTGGCCATTTTTAAAATGGTGATCTCGGGGTCGTCTAAAACAAAAACGAGCTTGCAGCTCAGAATTCCGAGTTCATTGCGTCATTTCAGGTTAACTTCTCTAGGAAAAACGAGTTCCGATAGACAACTGAAGGCACCATTAGCTATTGTTTAGCATTAGCATTGAGTTTGAGTCCTAGCATAGCTTCTAGTATTATAATTATTTAGTTTTATTAGCCTGGCTGTTAGAGTTATTAGTTCAGTGTTTTTTACGTGTGACTCCATCAACAACTTGATGGAGTTTGAACTGGGTTATGCTGGGTTTGAAGAGTGTTTCACTAATTAATTAGACAGAGCAAACCACTAATTAGACGGACCCCAAGGACTGCTGCCTCCCCATAACAGAGATTTTGGGCCCAGTCTGAGGTGAGTAAGCTAATTTTAAAACAAGAGTTATAATTAAGAGATGAATCTAAAAAAATCCTAAATGCTGCTCCAGACTGATCACTTTACTGTAAATTTCCAGATTTTCCAGGAATTAGATGCCATCTGAGTGTATTTTGAATCACCAAACAGCATTATTCTTAATAATCTAGAAGAAATCACATGTATCATGTCTGATTGAACTGATATTTCTATCCATCCATCAGTTTTCCTCAACTCCACGGTTGGGTTGTAAAAAGTGATGGATCCAGGAGGGACACCCAGACGTCCCTCTACCCCTGCTGACTCTCCAGCTCCTCCTGGGGAATCCCACTACATTCCCAAGCCAAAGAGGATATGTAATCCCTCAACAACTTCTATATATGCCTTGGGTCTCCTTACTGTTTGAAATGTTTGGAAAACTTTAAGAAGACAGCCGGCAGACATCCTAATCGGAAGCCTGAACAACCTCAGCTTACTCCTTTTGATGCAGAGGAGCATCTTTATGGCTATTTTATTAACCGATTCACATCTTGTGACCATAATTAAAGGTTGGAAAGTAGATGGAGCAGTAAACAGAGAGCTTCACCGTCCTCAATACAGTGGACAAAACCCAGTCCACTGGTCCATCTTTCTCCCTCCTTCCAACTATGACTCATAAACAAGAAACCAAGATACCTGAACTCTGCCTGAGTCAGACTCTTTACAAATGTAGGAGTCTTATAACAATAGACAAAAATGTGCTGTTTAGAATTTGCTCAAGCCACTAAAACATAAAAAAGAAGCAAAAAGCAGGTTTTTAGCAATTGAATTTGGATGTTACCAGCTCAGAAGAAAATCTATTTTTAGGAGGAATTTTATCATAAAAAGTCCAGAACAGCTTTGCATATAAACAATAAACTAATTCAAATTCTCATCCATTATCTTTTAAAGCAACATTCCGCAACTTTTACACCTTAAAATTATGCTTTTTTGTAAAGTTTTTGCGTCATAGTATTATCTATTATGTTCATTTTCATACCTATGATAGTGTTGGGGGGTCCCACGTCTGTTTACTGCGCTATACAGGTTTTGTGCTTCGGGTAGCGCCGGAAGTACTGACTGGGTGTCGTTTTACGGCAGAATATGGCAAGCCAAAGGGATAAAAAAGCACGTGTTCTAAACGCGCATTATGTCTGCCAAAATGCGCGTCCTGAACACGCATTTTGACGCCAAAGGGGGCAAAAACTTGTGCGTTCTAAAAGCGAGCATTATGTCCGCCAAAACGCTCGTTCATGACACGCGTTTTGGCGGACATAATGCGAGTTTAGAACGCGCATTTTTTTATCCCTTTGGCTTGCCATAATTGTATAACGTAGACTCACTGTAGCAGCGGCAGATTCACCAAAGAAAGCTAGAAATCCCTTATCAGAGGAATATAGGAAAAGAAAAGAAGAACGTGATAGAGCAAGAGCAAAGACCAGAGTTATTATTGGGCCGTCTTTTCCTCGCTGGAGAGCTCTTTTAGAAAGAACAGCATGAACTACGGACTCTAACCTAGCCGATCTGCTAATGGCTAGGTAAGTAATAAATGATTTCACCGGGGTTATTGTGTTTGGTCTGGCATACAGTTGTTATACAGTCCTGATAAAACTATTTATTCAATGTGTGGAGGTGTAAGTTTGTTTTCGTTGTTTTGCCTGACATTAGGCATGTAAACATGCCACCTTTGCCCGAGAGAGAGATTTAATGTTACGACAGTGACGTTACGAAGCAAGCCTCTAGAGGGCGACAGAGACCATATAACTGCAATGTTGCGGAATGCTGCTTTAACAGTTACTCCGACTTCACATTGGAGACATCAGCGGCGTGGAACAGCAGCAGAACAATTTACTCACGTGCTTCGCTGTCCACACTGGGAGAGTCTCGGTCGCGGAGCGACTTCTCCGCCGTCCTCCTCGTTGGACTTGTGAGATCACAAATTCCCTCAAGACTTCAAAAGTCACGGTTTGTTTAAGCCATCCGCCATTAAACCAAAAAGAAGAAGGTAGTCACATTTGATGTCATATATAATGTTCCTCTCCACTGCCAGGATTAAAGCCATAAAAAACACACTGTTGCCTTTCTTGAAGGATGCTGGGAGTAAATAAGCTGTTAGTTCACACATATAGACGTAATCTACATAGATATGAAATCGCATCGCTGCAATAGTCTTATTTTGAAAATCACCAGACGTTTTACACTGAAACCATGTGTGATTTCCTGTCTAGCCCTATGTTAACTGCAGAAATTGACATGTCCCTGAAGCAGCTTGCGGCAAAAATAGAACCCAATCCTATCGTTAGCAGCATGGCATGCGGCTGCTGGGACGCGGCTGAAAATTTCCGCGCTGCAGCCAGTTTGGATCAACCCCAAAGACTATAATGGATTCTAACTGAAGCAAGAACGTTCTGCTGCCATTCTGCGCCGCTGCCTTTTCAAAAGCATTACCCAAACGAGATATGGCGCATCTGCCAGTAAAAATCTAAAAAAAAAAAAGATATATTTATACATTTCTTGAGCTCACCACTGATTCCAATCTAAGCCTCAGGACATCAGCATAGCAATTTCCCTTTTCTGTGGTGTGAACTGTTGTAATAAGCATGTTGCTGCTTCACAACAACACTCCCAGCCTTCCATCACAGTACTGTGCAACATCAATCAGGACTGTGGGTACTAATGGAGCTTCAGTGGTCATCAGAGAAGGGCAGCCCACTGATAGATGAGGAAAAACAACACAAACAACCTCATGCACACGCTAAAAATCACAAACACACTCCCATCGGTCCACATAATGATAATGTGTTACAGTATGAAAGAAACTGGCAATCCACCCACAAACACTGAGACTCGTGCACATAAGGGTAATAAAATGTGAACATCTAGAACTAAAAACATTACAGCCAGTGCTTTAGAGCCAGACTATTAAGATAGACCTTGTTAAACTCAGAAATTGGTCATTCTGGATCCCAGGAGTATAGTGGGTTCAGTAGCTGTTAACCTTTTGTTTCTTTTACCGCCAATGTCCCCAAGACCATTAATAACCTGGTGGGATCATTCTGAAATGACCCAGGAGAATGTTTTCATTGGTTCTCAATGAGGGGTTGATTATCTCCAACTGTTTATTCATGCCAGTTGGATTATTCCTCTGGAATATTTTGAATTTGTGTCTCAAACACACCAACTTTGTTCCGCTGTGATTACAAGCTTCACGCAAATTACGCTTTGCTTGGTGAGCCACACCAAGTATCAGGGAGTGAGGTGTTACGTGATTATAGGTTTACTGTTTTTAGCATCGTTTTGTGTCAGATTCCTGCCGTGTAACTGGAAGTGAACTGATGGAACAGCAGTGGCTTGACCTTAGGAGGCACTTTGATTTGTGGATTCGGTACAACAGGCTTCACATTAATTGTATTTTTCTGGGTATTCAGTGAAAGCCACACCGTGGATGGTCAGACAGTGTTTTGCCACCCCCTCATAGTCAGGGAAGTAACTGCAACACTTGACCATCTGTCAGGAAGCAATGAGCTCACACTGATCCAACAAGACACTGAGGCCATAAGGGTCAACAGCAGGGACAAAGTTTTACTCTGTTTATAAAACCAAAGTGCAGCAAATAAACCTACTGAATGATGGCTGATTCTGTGCACTAAGATTGTAGATATAATGACAATTCCTGTCAATGCCCCTATCGTAGCATTTTCCATTCCAGGGATATTGGAGTAAAAGGTCAACTTTACTCATATTTTTAACACATTTGCAGTGGTCACTAGTAGGAACTTGCAGAAACACTTAATTTAAGCTCATCCATGAGGTGAAGGACCTGACGGAGACCTTTTTGACCTTTAAGACCATTTTCATGCTTTTTAAGCGAGCGAACACAAATCTGAGAAGAGAAAAGGAAGCAGAGTTTTAACTATGCGCTGCATTGTGCAGTTTCACTGTCGCTTTGCAGCAAGAAGGTTGTCAGTTCAAATCCTCTCTGCGCAGCCTTTCTGCTCAGAGTTTGGATGTTCTCCATATGCAAGTGTGCGCTCCGGCTTCCTCCCGCAGATCAAAAACCTTCATGCCAGGTTGACGGATTCTCTAAAATAGTCCCTGGGTGTGATTGTGTATGAAAGGTGGCCCTGCGATGGACTGGAGACCTGCCCAGGGTGTCCCCGCCTCTTTCCAGATCACTGCAGAAGTTAGGCACCATTTCCATCCAACCATAGTGAGGATGAAGTGGTTTAAGTAATGGATGGATGTTTTATTTATTTCAAGTGTTTTAAGGGTTTGATTTAGAATTTTATGTCGTATCAGAAAATTGCATTACCTTATTTATGTGAATGGAATCTATTTGAAGGTGTTTATCCCCGTTTTTATGTCCATTTTAGCTCATTGTTACACAGTGTTGTTATTTTATTATTGCTCTGACAACCACAGCTAATGTTGTTGACTGTTTTATACATCTTTAACTGCTTTGTTAAGATCTTGAAGGCGGTTCTGATGTAAATCTAAATAAACGTGTAAACTTTGTGTTACAAAGCTGTCAATAATATAAAATTACTACCTAAAAAAAGGTTTGAATTGAATGCATTTTGTCTTCTTTCTAAAACTGGTTGATTTATTTCATAGTGTTTTTTATTAGTGAGATTGTTTTATGATTATAAAACAATTTTACTCAACATTTAAGATGTGAGACACCAAATCACTGCTGTTGTATTTGCCATCAAATTTCTGAACTTTTTATGTCCATCCCCATTCGAATTTATCACTCTACCCTTTTGATTTTATTTGCAAATATTTCCTGCAAGATCATAGCACAAGGAGGCTTTTGATCTAACTGATGCGTCATATGAGTCAAGAGAGTGAAGGGTACTAAAACATCTTAATCAAGTCTTCTCGCTAAGGGCCATAACTGTACTATGTTTATGTGCCAGGGCGCTCTTCTCTCCTCCCTCCATGAATTTGTGTTGCCTGCAATATTTACTCTGCAGTAACATTTTGTGAATAATTAATTTAAAGGCTGTCAATTTTGCCCAAAACAACACGGCCGTCTAGACAGTTTATAGTCAGAGATGATTTACAGAGCTCTGCTTTTGATACGTGGACGTTCTTCGGTGTGGTATATATCAGCGTTATAGAGACATTTAACAAAAACACTTCAGCTGTTGTTTATGATGGTACATCTGAGACCGCTGCGCCTTTCAAAATAATTTGAGCAATTTTCAAAGCTGAGCTGATGCACATTAAATCATGAGAAACACGAGGTTGTGTCTGTGCTTTGGAACCTGTCAGTCCATGAAACGGTTCCAGTCATCTGGGAAGCTACCAACCTGTCTACTGCACGTGTGTGTGTGTGTGTGTATATATATATATATATATATATATATATATATATATTATTGCTTTAGAAACCCTTTGTAGAGCAGATGTTTACATATAAACAATATTTACCCAGGGTAAAAAAAAGGGAAGAAATGTGATGAGATCCGCCCTTTTTGACACGATGAACTGCACAAACTTCCTATTTTGAGATTAAAAAGATTGTTTTTCTACTTTCTTGTTATGTAAACTCTGTAGAGAAATCCCTAAAAGAGCTTTAATGAGTTCTCCATGAAGCCAAGATTAAAGAGCAAGAATTACATGTAGGGTCTGTGCAAGAAATGAAAAGAAAACATTAAAGGTTAAAAAAGCAACATGATCCAAAGGGACTTGGTTAAAATAAAGCTCAAAGAATTACAAGAACTTTTTTTCTTTAAAGCAAGCAATCAAAAACATCTGAATCACAAGCTAGTGTGCTACCACATCCGAGGAACAATTACTGAGGGATGGAGCAGGATATGTTGGTTTGACTGCTACCCAACTGTGATGGCCATTAGAAAAACTAGCTATATGTAAAAATATTGAAATGTCTCTCTCATGAGCAACAAGTCACACAAATGGCAAAAACAGTAACTACAAAGCAAAATATTCTGCATAAATAATAATCTGTATCTGTACGGAAGCATATTGCATTAACCTAAAAAAAATAAAAAGCTCTGTTTTTCCAGATTAATGAGATAATTTTTACAGATAAAAATAAAAACTGCTCTGTTTTTCCGAATTAATGAGATAATTTTTACAAAAAAAACGGTTCTGTAAAACAGAGCTTATTTTATTTTTATTTATTTTTTTAATTCTCATTAATTTGGAAAATCAGAGACATTTTTTTCTGTAAAAATTATTTCATTAATCTGGAAAAACAGGAGCTCATTTTATTTTATTTTAAAAAAATGATCACATTTATTCGGAAAAACAGCCATTTTTATTTTTTTCTCATAAATTATCTCATTAATTCGAAAAAACAGAGCCATTTTTATATTTGTCTGTAAAAATTATCTCATTAATTTGGAAAAACAGAGCTCATTTTATTTATTTATTTTTTAAATTATCACATTAATTCGAAAAAACAGTCGTTTTTTATTTTTGTCTGTAAAAATGATCTCATTAATTCAGAAAAACAGAGCTTTTTCTTTTTTTGGGGGGGGGTGAATGCAATACACTTCCGTAGTATCATTATTATCTTCATGGTTGCTTGTTACAGTTTTAGTCTTTCTGTTTCATTTTATTGTGTGCATAACTTTGTTAGCATTTTTTCTTATTCTTCAGTTTTTGTATCTTTTTGTTGTTCTGTTGTCTTTTTGTTCATTTTGCTTCCAGTTCTGATTGTTTCTCATCTCTTTGGATCAGTTATGCATCTCATTTTAGATAAAACAGTTAATTATTCAGTTTATTTGGCTTTTTGGTAGGATAGAACAGCTTTAGTTGTCATTGAACCAGTGTCCTGGTACAATAAAACAAGGAACGGATAACCAGGGCATGCTGCCATTACGGCGCTCCCATATGTAGATAAGGAAAGGGGTGATGAGATTGGGGGGGGGCATGCACCCCCACTCTGCCCCCGACAGAGGGGTAAAAAAACCCTCAAACATAAAAGCAACATAATGGAACATGTGGTGGGTGGGAGGGTGCGGGAATCCCCATGCAGCCAAGAGAGTCCACAGCTACATCAACAGGGCCTTCAACCTCCGCTGCCCAGAAATGGGAAGGAGAGTTCAGGGTTAGAGGAGAGCATTGAAGCATGGGAAGGTGTGTGTGTGTGTCTATGAAATGTGTGATTCATGTGCGTTGCATCAGTAATAAGTGAGTCCGTGTCCTTTCTCCCCATTCAGTCACAGAGTCTCTCGTCTAGGATGTGATACGAGTTCCTGGCAAACTGATCCAAGGAGTCCATAGGCCCATGTGAGGAACGGGGGAGGGAGGGGGTAGAGCATCCATCTGTATCCATTTCTCCAGGGGAGTTTGAGAATCTAAAGCCTTCAAGGCCAAAATAGAGGAGCCATATTCAGATAACATCAATTGTTTTGGAACAGGCCAGATATTAATTTTTCCTCTGCCTTCTGTCCTTCTGCAGTCTTAAGGTGACGTCCAAACAGCTGAATTCGGGGGTCAGTTTCCACCAAGCCAAGCTGATAATTTCTCCAAGCTGTTCTCCATTCCGCTTACAAGTTCTGAAACTGCAGCCAGTTTGCTGCTCAGCGCATCCAGCTTACAATTTAGCTCATGTAACGCAAAAGTCTGAGATGTTACAGCACAACACATTCCTTCATTGAGCATGGGAAATTTTCCAATTTCTCCCAACAGCTCCAGAATCTTCTGATACACCAGGAACCCATCAGCTCCAAACAGCAGACACCTGGTTATCTAGAATCCAATTATGTAAATAACGTCTACGTCTTCCACAGACAGCAACGACAGACACGTAATCTTCCACTCGCTCCAGGAATCCATTATGTATCCAGCTGGGTGCATTCCGTCAGGGCAGGAAGGCACTCCCTCCATATTACCAAAAGTGGAAAAAATTTTATCAACTGCATTTAGAGACCAGCTAACCAGATCCATGGTGAAAAAAGTCCAAAGAAAAATGCAGAGAGGCGCTCCAGATAGACTGACAGGACAGAAAGCAGCAGACAGACAGGGTTAGGAGGAAAGGAGAAAGCGTGTGCGTTCCTCAAGAGCCAGAAGAAGACACTTTTGATCTCATCTGGACTTTAAATCTCATTTTTGCGAGTCTCATTTAGTTTTATTTACTTTATTCAGACGTCCTGCTCATGGGACAAGTCTACTATCAACCACATTACAGTCACGTGACCCAGAGTGCTAAAGGTGCAATTTGTAAGAATGACATCCTGTGGTCAAATTAGGTAACTGCAGTCCATTTTCCTAAGCAATAAAATCACTTTCATGATTGTTGCCAGTTCTTGATCAGCACCAGAAGATTTTAAATGACAAGCAAAGACGAGTCATACACAGTAAGTTGATAAGTAGATAAATACATTGTCATATCTGGTGTTAGCATTCTTGGGTGTTTTAAGGTAGGGGGCACTTACTACACTTATTACGGTAATATATCCCTCCAGCATTACAGGAAGTGTGGTTGTTTGCCGTCTTGCTGTTAGCTTGCTCTTAACGACTGATTAAAGGAAGTAAAAAGTCACGACTGATTCATTATTCACTTCACACATAGTACACAAAAGTACAGATACTCCCTATGAGGTTACAAACCTTGTTTGCAAGTGTTTGGTTTTACTGCGTAAACAAGAAAAATGTTAGACTGAACACGTATGTAGCTCTCAGCTCCATTAAAAAAACATAAAAATCAATGACACAACGGCAGAAAGTCGGATGACACTCTGAGGAAGACTGAAGTGTTTCATCGAAACTGTCAGCAGATATGAAAAAACATCTTTAAAAAACACAATTACTAAAAAAAAGTAATATTAGTTTATCACAAAGACTAAATGAACCTATTTAATACATAAACTGTTGAATTTATTTGTGCTATAACAAATGTCAGGCCTCTGGAATATACCACCTTGGTGTATGGTGGGATAAAGCAATAATAATAGCCTTTCTACAGTTACATCAACACCTTCCCAGTAATAACGTTCACTAATTTGATCTGCTTTGTGATTAACAAATAAAAGAAATACTTAATTGAAAAATCCATTTCCAGCCTCTGCGTGTCTAAAAGACACTAGATTTTTCTTTCAGTAGGATTTTCTTTCATCTCTGTTGGCAAATCTATTTGGAACATAAAAAGAATAAAAAAAGCTCTTAAAGTTATTTTCAAAGAGACTTTAGACTGTCCATGACAGCAGGAAACTTACTTTCCCCTTGACTCACAGAATACATTGTGTTACTGGCATATGCTTAGACAAAAAGCCCCTCGCATTAACTGGAGATTAAAGCCTGGCCTGACCAAATGGCCCTATTTACCCACAGATTCTGTTTCAATTAGCACAAAGACAGCTATGAAAAGACATCCATTACCTCCCACAGCATGTTGTCAGTGGCGTCAGTGAAGTGTGAAGAAGAGGAGAATAAGATTGCTGTCCCGCTACACTTAAGAGACCATTTTGTTCCGAACAGAATTGCTCTACGGCCCTTCTTCAGCTCTCCGACACATCAGCCATATCACGTTTCTTCAAAGCGTGCTGTTCAAAGTTCACAATCAAGCTTTATTCTTACATGGATGCCCTGCAGGGTGTCCAAACAGCAACAGAAAAGTAGAACATTCACTTTTTCAAAGGATCATTTTTGTTTTTACATCATTGGTGTTTTGCTTCTTCTGTCTTTATTTATTAAAGGGATTTTGGAGATTTTTGTTAAAAAGCTGATAAAGACAAAACACACAGGCAGATAAATGGTTACAAAGGATTTAACCGAACCACTAGAGAAGAAAATACATTTGAATATTATATCTCATATATGATATTGGAAATTAAGCTGTTGCACATTATGATTGTTCGCGATTCAGTGGAGTTATCTTCAAGCAGATGGCAGGAGGTTAAACAGCTTATATGAGGGGGTCAGAGGGATCTCTCACGATGTGGAGGGCTTTTTCTTGCAAATCTCATTGAGAATTGTCTCTAACAAGAGGAATGAGACCCAGATGGCGCCCTCATCTCACCACATTTTGCAGACTTTTCTTGTTGATCATACTGCTACAGCTATACCAGTATTTGATGTGACCAGTAAGGATGTTTTTAATGTAAAAGTGTTTTTAAATGTGCTTCAGCATGATGAGGAGGTGCATCTTATGCTGAGATTTTATTTGAAATATCAGGATGTCTTGAGCAAGATCTTTAGTCTTGTTAGCCTTAAACTGACTGTGTGTATTTTTCCTGGGGATAGGGGGCAGTACATACTTAAATCATTGCAAGTAAGCGGTATTTTTGTGTTCAAGTAAGACCTTACCAACTGATGGCTATTAGGGTCAAAAATCCCTGGGCGCGCAAGTTTCGAACGAGTACTTCCTCAGATCGTTCAACCTCCATCAAAATGACAACGAGCGAAGAGGTAAATGTTTAAAACAACAACATTTACGAATGGTGAAAGTTTTGTAACCACTTGTTACAAATCTGTAATTGTGTTTTGTCCTCACAGGCTCACGTAGAAGGAAACATCACGTCTAATATGGCGTTGCCTTAGACCCGCGCCAATGTATTTTAGACCCGATTTTTATGGTTAAAGCTGCCAATATTTTTCAACAACTGGGCATCATTTAATTCATTTTCAACAACATTTCGATGGATATTTCCAGAGATTAACGGTAAAAACTACACATTGTCATATGAGGCTTAATTTTAGCCCCCCAAACAGCTACTACTATATATTCCAATTCTGCTCTAAAATATGTTTCATTACAATTTCTGATATTTCCCACCATTTTTGGATCCTCAGCAGGCATTATCAGCCATTATGTGTAGAATTTGGCAGCATAATCATGTGCAAAGTAAAAAAAAAAGGACTGAGTACTCATCCTTGAGGAACCCCTGCACTCAGTTTAATTGACCATTTGTCTTATTGTCAATATATTATGTTGCCTTCCAGATAAAAGGTCCAACAGTTACAGCAGCTTGACAAATATCGTGGTTACAATTCCCTGATTAAGGAAAAAGCAATAGCTATATAAATGCTGATGAATAAAGCGTCAGATCACCATGAGTGTAGCAGTTTGTTGCTAATTCCTCTTCAGTTTGATGTGCCCAATACAGTCATGGAAGAGATGTTAGCCAACTTGTTGGGTTTGTTCTTGCTCGTCTTAATGCTGCTAAAAGACCAACAGACCACTGAGCTGCAAAGTGCCAGCGACACCACAAAAATGCTCTGCACACCTGAAAGGATGTCAGTTTTCTCAGCAGGTGAAGATAGGTTTGATTCACCTGTAACTGATCCAATTTGTTTTTGAGGTAATCAACCAGCTATTTGGGTTATCCTGCATTCCCAAAGTCACAGTTTATGATGGTCACTACTGAAGTAAAAAGTTCTGAAAGGAAAATGAAAAGAGTCAAAGTAACCTGATGAAAATGGAACCAAACTTTTGTCAAAAAATAAAAAAAAGGTGATGAATGAATATGGAAAAAGAAAAAACCATGTATATATAAAACCAACAAGAAAGATACAAATCAATTATATGAAATGGTGAAAAAATACAAAATGGCAACAAAGATGAATTTTAACAATAAGGCAGACCCCCGAAACACACATAAACAAGAATAATCTTATTAATATCAATAACAACAATTATTATTATCATCATCAAATAAAATGGCCTGTCTACATCTGTCAGTTTTTCCAGGTAAATCACCTTATATGATTCGTGTTTTGATTCAAAAAGTAAAAATTCTCACCAGGCTTAGGAATGTTTTAAAGTGATTATTTTATGAAGAGGATAATAATGTTTAAATATAAAATAAGTCAAAAGATAAAAATGAGGTCCAAACATTCACCAGAGCACCATTTTTATTCAAATCTCCATGATTTTTTTTAATGATACATGTGCTACTTTTAACACTTCTGCTCATTAACTATAACCTTTCTGCCCCTTTTTCCCAGGAGAGCATTCCATTTTCATAAATTATTGGTATTTCGTGTGTGAGGGAGTGTGTTGAGAGCAGAGAGGACCCCCATAAGTGACCCTGCATGCACTCACTAAAAAGTAGGTGAAGTTGCGTGTCTGCATCTGCGATATGAGTAAGATAAGAAAAGACATACATGCTGTGCGGATGCCCTTTCCATTATGCCAGGATTTGCACTTTATGTCACCTTTTTTTATTTTTGAGTGACAGCATTGAGGGAAAGCATGCGAGGTCGCCTGCTCCTTGATACGGGACCACCTGTCAGTAGCAGGTTCAGATCAACATGAGGGCAGTGGACTTCACTTTAAGGGCACATGCCTCATAAACTCAATTGTGTTGCATTCATTAGATCCATTAGTCCTATTTTTTAAGGGGTAACAATGAAATTGACCTGAGTGGAGCAATTTCTGCTGGAATGATCCTGCTGACAGATATTCCCTCCAGGGTCCCGCTTGTCAACTTTCTTTTTAGCTGATGGCTCATATCTGCTTTTTTCACAAGCTTTAATTTAGTTTTGGTCAGTGTCCTAAATTCCCTAGCGTGAAATCACTCTCATATATGTCACATTACTGCACAGTGATGTCACTTTGAACAGGATTTTCTCAGGGATAGGTGGTCCCCTGCTACCACAGGATGCTCAACCAAGCAGGAAATTGAAAAAGGTGGAGCACCAGGTTTATAGCCCATCATCTTTATTAAGGCTTGTTTGCACAGACAGAAACGTAAGTGTGTTCATTTCACGCTTAAAGTTTGAAGTGCTAGCTCTACCCACTTCCTGCTTATCATCAGAGGGGAGCCGAGACAGATCAGCTGTTTTTACCATCAGCCGTTTAACAGATGGGGACATCAGAGAACATTATCTCAGCATGTGTAGATGTACCTGAAGTGAGGAGTCGACAAAATCAAAGAGGAATGTACGTGGAAACGCAGAATACAAATTACCCTGTGATCCGGCAGAAGCTCTGCAGAGATTAGGTCGCTTTTAAAGGAAAATATAGTTTGAAGACTGATTTTTCAGTCTCATTGTAACACGTTCAGCAAATCCTTTTGAGTCTGCCGAGGAAAGTCAAGACAACAACATTTTTCTTGAGCTCAAGCTCAAGATTACACAAATGGAGACCAAAATATGCCCAACATAGCTTCACTTAGTAGGTCTGACCTCTAAAGGAAAGGTGAAGCACTTGTTCAGGTTCAGATTTTGATTTTCACAGTTTTTCCTTAAACAACGTCTAAGTCGGAGTTTCTATGTGTTTTTGAAAAGATTGCCATTCAAACGGTACTGCTGCCCATCTGCAGACAAAGCCCAGTGTTGCATTCCTTGCACATCCAGGAAGGGATTTTTTTGCACATAGTGCAAGTAAAAGGTTTTTGTGATAGCAAAACTGTTTATTTCACATCTGGATCCTCCTCAATAAATCTAGATGAATGTTGTCACTTTCTGAACGATGTTCTGAGTGGAATTCCTTCCAGTTATTTACAAAATATAACACAAATCTAATATATGACTGAAAACCTCTGCAGAACACAGCCGCAAAAAAACTATGAACAAATGCGGCAAAAATGCTCTAAAATTTGTCAGAATCTTTACTAATTTTACTATTTTACTATACTATACTAAAAAAGGTGAGGAAAGGGAAAAAGATGTGGGAAAAGTAGGAAAAGTGGAGCTCAGTTATGGTAATTTAGGTATGGAAGCCATGTTGCGTAGGTACAGACGCCTCAGCATTAAAAGGTTTTTTCTACAATTTTCTGTTACTATATCCTCACCAGTCTCTGACCTAATGCCAGGAAAGCTAACTGTCCCAAAGACTGAAGCTCCTAGTAACTATAAGACTGACATTAACACAAAAATCATCATCTACTTTTCTTTGTTTCTCTCCACGCTCTAAATAAGTAATTTTGGCCATCAGATTACAAAGCTTCGCTTTTCTGTTTTATTCAGTCATGTAAAAAACAAAAAAGACACAAATCTCAGCAGTCTTTTCTATCTGACAGCTCTTTCATAAAACTGGTGGCTGTGTTTTTATTTGCTTCCATCGTCTCAACAAAGAATCCACGGATCTAAAAAAGTCAAACATAGATGCAGAAAACTTGGAGAATCCAAACATTTTCTTTTTTAAAAAGATAAAGGCTGAACGGGTTTTTATAAACACTATTTTGAAGTGAGTTTCTCTGTAAAAGTTATCAATAATTCATTTCTTATAGCTTCAGTTTGGAGAAACAAGGTTTCTATTCTACAGGACTGATGAACTAACAGGTGATCCAAGCACTAAGTGTATAGCTGTCCTGAAATAACTCCATTATGACATTAATTTATTAATGCTAACATACATTTTTTATTATATGGATATTTACAAGAGTAAATAGCAGCAGCAAGATATCACACCTCTGGTGCATCCAGGTTTGACTGTAATATTCTTATATTTCTACTGAAAAAACAATGAAATGCAAACGTGAAGGTAGCGCAAAGATTTATAAAAAGAAGTTTGCATAAACCTGTCAAATTTGAAAGATCAGAGCTGCTTTCAAATGACAATAATCCAAGTGAACCAAACTCCAAAGTCTTATAAACCTTTACCCTGTCATCAAGTTTGCATTACATGGTTATTTCATTGTAAAAATTAGCTAATTCCTACTGGACTTGACCCCTGGATGCACCAGAAGTACTTTTACTGGTATTTAGAATTCCATAACTGCAGAAGGAAAAATTGATGATAGTGGGAAGGTTTGTAAAATAATCTCTCCTGAACTGCTGTATAAATTGACATTGGAGCCATTTTAAGGCTGCGCTAAAATTACTTCAGGAGGTAATTCATAAATGTATCTACAACTAATTAAAACTTATTTACCCAGCAACAATGGCCAACATAATAATTTAAATGCAATAAAAGCTAATAGAAGGATGACATCTCACTTCAAGTGGTCTGTGTTGTATAAAAATAAAATCTCATAATAATGAGATAGTATCTCATTAAAAAAAGCTAATTAATAATTATGAAATTTTTTTTAAATCAGAGTGGCAGGAATGGGCTTCCATAGTTTTGGACCCAATGTTAAGGTGAATAATTCAGGAGGTAGGCAGGTGTACTCAAAAATACTTTAACCCTCTACTGCATGACTTTTTAATCTTATGGGGAAAAAATATTTCACCCACCTTTGGGGGAGCTTTCGGGTCCCTTATAATACATCAATAAGAAAATTTGATCCCCAACCGCCCAAAAGACAGATTTTAATTTGTTGCTTCAAGGCAACATTGTGCAACGAGGGTAGTAAAACACCAAGGTATTCTATGATGAGCTTTTATTAACACAGTCAGCATAAACAGATAAACAAGCAACAAATGACCAATGTTAACATTTCATTGAACAGTGAAACATCAAAATACAGTACTACTAACATTTCATCAATCATCTCTCGATGATTCATCTTGTTCACTCAGTGTGAAATTTCAGAAAGCAGTTGCGGTCGGGAGTGAAGCAAAGGTGCACATTGCATTTGCAGCACATTGCTTTTGGTGTACCATTGCACCCTGGAACTCTGCATCGTCCCTTGTTCCCAGTCATGATCAGCCAGTGGGCTGTTTGATCCAGGCGGACATCTTGGACTGGAATCGGAGCTGTGCATTTTTTTTTTCTCTTCTTCTCATATGCTCCAGCAATGGACTGGCTAGGGCGACCTCTCTTCTTCTCCAGGTTCTTGCCACACATGCAGAGGCCCTCTGCAATGTATGACTTGAAGGTATATAACCTCATTTGGTCTTTCTGCTCAATACCAGTGCCTTCACAGTCTCTTCTGTAGATCAGCCAGGTGGCAACAATGACCATGTCCAGGAAGTGTAACATCAGCCGGTGGTACCATTTTCTTGATCTAATTCTGATGCGGTAGAGTGCAATCAGTGAGTCAAGCAGGTCCACTCCACCCATGTTCTTGTTATATTCTTTCACTACTGCAGGGCAGTGGACTGTGATGTTTTTCTTCTGCTTGCGATCCCTCTACAATAACTTCAAGAATATCTTTGGAGAAGAACTTTCTGAAGTATTGTAGGGGGGACAAGATGTCGTTAGCTTCTGGCAGCTGGCCCTGCCATTCTGGGTAAGCAGTGAAAGAGTTGTGTACTTTTCTCCATTTTGGGAGGCGAGGCACTTCACCATCATCTTCATCTGAATCAACCTCTTCCTCACAGTCACTGTCTGTTGGCTGGTGTTGTTCTGAAAAGAAAATGGGGAATTTTAGAAAATAAATGCTACAAGAAGACTTGCACACAAGCACACACGCACACACACACACACACTTTACAAACTGACCCCTGAGCTCCCGAGTGTGCCTCAAACCTGATTCAGGTATCCACTCCTCCACTTCCTCACTGTCACTCCCTGATAGCTCGCTGTCTTCACTGTCTGAGGGAATATCCCTAACTGCACATTCCCTAGGATTCCTTCCATAAAATGATTTTACATCCATGTCCTGTAATTATCAGAAGGTAAGGTAAAAAACATTCACTATGACCATATAAATTCACATAAACACATCTCTTGATACACCAATGCTCATGCATTATATTGTCTGAAAAGAATTGGCTAATCGCACAGTGTTGCCTTGAGGCAACAAATGAAAATGAACACTTTCACTGTACAGATACATTCAAAAATGTATAAAAACCTATAAAACATGTTTCTTTACATATTTTTGCACCAGCAAGTATTTTTATATGTATATATTTCAATATATTTACAAAATAAAGTGATTTTTATCTTACCTTATAACAGTGATCTTGCCCATGTGGTACAGCTTGCAGAAAGGGGAATCCCCGACCCCAAATGACAGACACACCAGCTTAAACTCATCATCTTATTGGACAAGAATGTCCCTGGTAGCATTATTTGGAAAAAAAACTTTTTTTCTATTTTAAAGGGCCAGTGTAAGGTATGAAAATGTAGTTTGTTGCCTTGAAGCAACACTATGCTGTAGAGGGAGAGAAACCAGGGTAAATGATTGGCTCATTGCTGGAAAAAAAATCTTGCCTAAACAAGACAAAAGGGTGCAGCAACTGAGGAAACTCTTAAGGCTGGGGGCACACAGAAGACAGATGCGCTGCGCCACGGAAGCGCCGCGGTCACACAGGTATCGCTGCACCACTGAACGCTTCTTGGAAAGTCGCGTGATACTCTCATCATGACTTGAGAATAGGAAACGGAAAGTGACTCTTTGGTTAATACGTGATCAGACTTGCCGTCATTTTTTGTGAGACTATAATTCATTAAAAATGGGTAAGTATGCTATTTATTAGGATCGTACAAGATCTTATGCTCCTCGACGTCAACAATAAAAAGCTCCTTGTCCATGTTTTGGTAATTGGGTTTGTGCCGTAAAGCCGTTTCGTGTTCTAATGTCTGTTGTAAAGTACTCCACAATGTTGTAAACAGCCGCGCCACGGCGCTTGAAATAGAACTGGCGCCTATCTTCAGCGCCTCCGTTAAGACCAAAGACTGTATATATATGCGTTGCGCTACCCATGTAGCCACTCTCAATAACTATAATGGCTTCTTTTTAAAATGACAGGGCAGGTGTCTTCTGTGTGCCCCAGGCTTTAAACTGAGGGATGTGATTACAAAGCAGGAACAGGTAAGGTGATGGCTAATGAGACACAGGTGTGCATAGCTGGTGATTGGGGAGCTGAGGGGGAAAACCTGAACCACAAAAAAGCATACTGCCAAAAAGTGTTTTTTCCATCTCAAGTATGATTTATGCGGGAGCACAACTGAGTTTGACTCTGAAAAGTACTCCTATGCAATCAAAGATTTAGATTTATTCTATTTAAAACACCGTATGAACATTTTAAAAACTTGTAGAATTATACACAGAAGAAACAATAACATTATTCACGTCTGTAAAAGCATTAAAAGAGTTAAAAAACTTCTAAATTTACACCAAAAACAACAAAACATCACAGACAAGCTGGTATAATCTGAACCCCGAGGTAAAGATGCACGTTTTCCAAGTGTAACTTTGTCTTTTCATGTTTAGCCCTTGAAGAATCAACACAGTAACATAGGCTGCTGATGCTATTATGTACAAGCGTAACACAACAAACTGCCGAGGTTCCCCTGAATTATTTTGGGAGTTTGAGCAAATAAGCACTTTTCCCCATGCTGACTTCTGCAGCATCAGCAAGCACGGTTAAAGAAGAACTCACCGAGATAGAGCAATTTAGGAATTCGCCGGTACGTTGTTCACTGTGGAAAAAAAAAGACAAAACAAAGGGAGCTGCTTGAGACAAAAGTGGGTCATGGAAGAACATCTTAAGGGACTGCTGTGAAATTCTAAAAAGTCATTTGCTGGGAATTGGATTTCTAATGACACTAAATGAAATTGGAGCTGTGAAAGTGTTCTGCATGAGCCCCGGCTTCTACAACCCCTATGAGACTCTGAGGCAACGCATGAGGGTAGTAAAGACAGAGCTTATGGAAATGAATGGCACCATGTGAGAATCACATTTCATTGTGCTTTATTAAACTTTATGGAGGCTTGATGAGCCCCGAGGCTCTTAGGTACGATGTGGTTACTTTACAGTTTTACTTCTATATATATAAACATTTAATTGAGCTAGCTGACAATTGGATCAGCCTGCAGGACGTTGTTAAACTCGTGTGTCACAAACGTCTTTGCTGTTAAGTGTTGTACAGCGGAGTGAGCAGCTTTATTAGGGCGATAGGGCACGCTCTTAACTGTTATTGATTTAGAGATCAGCTGAGGTTAAATAGAGATCTGTCATATGTGGATGTAAGAGGGAGTTTAAAAAAAGACTAAATTTGGACTTTTGCACAGTCTGCAGAGGCAATTTGTTTTAGCAGCTGATGTGGTCAGTGCTGCTGCTGAATGAGAAATTGATTAGCACTGGAGCTGAGTTAGCTTGTGCGTTCAGAGCAACTAAAATTCATGTGTGGGCTAACAATCACCCAACTTGTCCTCCGCTTTGGTGGTTGCATGCTGACTTTCTTTATTTTTTTATTTTAGGGGTTGATTAGCAACTCTGTACAGCCAACAGAGGAGTTAGCTGACCATTATGTTATTGTTACAAGCTGTACCAGCAATTAAAAAACACCCAACAACTCACGATGGTATTTTCACATTTAAAAATATTTTATTAAATTCAATTCAATTCAATTCAGTTTATTTATATAGCGCCAGATCACGACAAGAGTCGTCTCAAGGCACTTCACAAAGTAAACATTCCAATACAGTTCAGTTCATAAGCCAATCAGTAAAAAAGTTTCCTATATAAGGGACCCAGCAGATTGCATCAAGACACTGACTAGTGTCATTGTGTTGGTACAATCCTCATACTAAGCAAGCATTTAGCGACAGTGGGAAGGAAAACTCCCTTTTAACAGGAAGAAACCTCCAGAGGATCCTGGCTCAGTATGAGCAGCCATCCGCTACGGCTCACTGGGGGTTGAGAAGACAGAGCAGGCACAGGCACACCCCGCACCCACACACACACACACACACACACACACACACACACACACACACACCACATATATCAAGTAGTGTTTCTATGGCTACACTGTGATTTCTTAGTAGAAGTTCTATTTAGTAAGAGTAAGAGAAACTTTATTGTCTTTATCTGAGTGAATCTATAATTAATTCAATAGGTGAACTAATAGTAGCACATTCTATGTTAAAGAAAGTAAGATGTAATATCAGGAAAGGGAGAATGTTAGGTGGTTGGCAGCAGTGTGCCAGCCGATGGCCCCCTCCATGAGGCCACCACAGCTCAGCAGAACGCCAGTGTAGCTTCTTCTGGGGAGAAAAACACTTAGAGAGAAAATAAAGTTAACAGCTGGAATAACAGGAAATAATGCAGTTAGAGAGTGGTGGTAGAAGAGAGTAGCAGAGTGTGGAAAGTGGTCAGTATGTCCTCCAGCAGTCTAAGCCTATAGCAGCATAACTACAGAGATAACTCAGGATAACCTAGCCTTTTAGATGGAGGCATGTGGGAGGCAGGGCCAGGGAGAAGTCTTTAACGACAGTAGTCCCCTCTGTACACTCCACCTCCCTCTGCTCCCCACTCGTCTAAACCTGGGCTAACATCAGAATTTAACCATAAGCCCTATCAAATAGAAAAGTTTTGAGCCTAGTCTTAAAAGTAGACAAGGTGTCTGCCTCACGCACTAATGCTGGGAGCTGGTTCCACAGTAGAGGAGCCTGATAGCTAAAAGATCTGCCTCCCATCCTACTTTTAGATATTCTAGGAACCACCAGTAAACCTGCAGTCTGAGAGCGAAGTGCTCTGTTAGGAACATATGGAACAATCAGATCACTGATGTATGATGGAGCTTGATTATTAAGAGCTTTATATGTGAGAAGGAGGATCTTAAAATCTATTCTGAATTTAACAGGCAGCCAATGTAGGGAAGCTAAAACAGGAGAGATGTGGTCTCTCTTTTTAATTCTCATCAGAACTCTAGCTGCAGCATTTTGGACCAGCTGAAGACTTTTGACTACATTCTGTGGACCTCCTGATAGTAATGAATTGCAGTAATCCAACCTTGAGGTAATGAATGCATGAACCAGTTTTTCAGCATCACTCCTGGAAAGGATGCTTCTAATCTTAGCAATATTCCGAAGGTGGAAAAAGGAAATCCTACAAACCTGTTTAACGTGGGATTTGAATGACATGTCCTGGTCAAAGATTACACCGAGGTTCTTTACTTTGTTCTCGGAGGCTAATTTAATACCGTTTAGATTAGGTGATTGACTAAGCAGTTTCCTTTTCTGAGGTTCTGGTCCAAAGATGATAACTTCAGTCTTGTCTGGATTTAACAGCAGAAAGTTTAGAGTCATCCAGATTTTTATGTCTTCAAGACAAGCCTGTAATCTACCTAACTGATTAGGTTCATCAGGGTTTATGGATAAATATAACTGAGTATCATCAGCATAACAGTGGAAGTTTATCCCATGTTGTCTAATGATTTTACCAATTGGAAGCATATATAT
>SSNS01000113.1:937115-966119 GCA_006937985.1 Aphyosemion australe
GCCACAATGACCTTATCAGTATTTAACACCAAATCAGACAAGAAATCTGAGATCTGATCCAAAAATTGAGAGTAGGGGCCTGGTGGACGATACAAGACTACAAACAAAAGTGGTTTTAGAGCTTTACAATCCGGATTAGGCAAACTAAGAATTAGATGTTCAAAAGAACTGTAGCTATTAATTGGTTGGGGACTGATTAATAAATCTGAATGAAAGATGGTTGCTACTCCTCCTCCTCGTCCTGTACTACGAGCAATATGATGATTTAAATAATTAGAAGGAGTCGACTCATTTAAACTAACATAGTCCTCTTGCTGCAGCCAGGATTCTGTGAGACAAAACAGAGAAATCTGATTATCACAAATCAAATCATTAACTAATAAAGTCTTTGAAGAGATAGATCTAATGTTCAATAAACCACATTTAATTGTTCTAGTTTTCTGTTCAGTAGAGTTTGTTTTTATTTTTATGAGATTATCATGATTTGCTCTATTAAGCCTGATCTTTAATCTGTTTGATTCTGGCCGTGGGCAGGACACTGTCTGGATGGGGGAGTGGGTGGGTAACAGTACAGAAGCTGCAGAGGGGAGGGTTAAACTACCACTCTGCTTCCTGGTCTGGACCCTGGGTTGTCAGGGAGGACTAATAAAATTGGCCATATTCCTAGAAAGAAGAGCTGCACCATCCAAAGTGGGATGGATGCCGTCTCTTCGGATCAGACCAGGTTTTCCCCAAAAAGTTTTCCAATTATCAATGTAGCCCACGTTGTTTTCGGGACACCACCTAGACAACCAGCGGTTGAAGGACAGCATGCGGCTAAACATGTCGTCACTGGTCCGGTCAGGCAGGGGGCCAGAGAAAATTACGGAGTCCGACATTGTTTTGGCAAACTTACACACCGAAGCAACATTAATTTTAGTGACCTCCGATTGGCGTAACCGGGTGTCATTACCGCCAGCGTGAATAACAATCTTACTGTATTTACGCTTATCCTTAGCCAGCAGTTTCAGGTAGGATTTAATGTCGCCCGCTCTGGCCCCTGGCAAACATTTGACTATGGTTGCTGGAGTCTCTAATGCCACGTTTCTGACTATGGAGCTACCTATAACCAGAGTCGGCTTCTCAGTGGGTGCGTCACCGAGTGGGGAAAATCTGTTTGAAACGTGGACGGGTTGGTGGTGTCCCACGGGCTGGGTTCTATGCTTCTTACGTACAGTCACCCAGCCGGCCTGAGGTCCCGGCTGCTCGGGTTCTACTGGAGGACCGCTACGGGGTGGTTCTGATCTAGTTAGCCCCGCGCTAGCTAAGTAGCTACGGCTATCTACAGGTTTTTCAACAGCGCGGAGCCGGGCCTCCAATTCCGACACCCTCGCCTCCAAAGCTACAAAAATGCTACATTTATTACACGTACCATTATCACTAAAGGAGGCAGAGGAGTAACTAAACATCTGACACACAGAGCAAGAGATAGGAGACGGAGAGGGAGAGACAGAAGTAGCCATAGCCGCGCCGAGGCTAAGCTAACTAGGCAAACAACCTTTCACACCAAATAAAACTGCGTGCGAACTCAAAGGGTTCCCTAAACGCTAGGTGCAACAGGAAATGTGTGTTTTCGCGTGCTTATGTACTACAAGAACTCAAAAATGTCTCAGTACAGAGAAATCAAACCAATTTTAGCAAGCCACAAACACCGAACAGCTACACTGAGTGCAAACACTGAAACAGGAAGTGACGTAATGCCTTACCGCAGGTTCAGCCAATCAGCTCTCAAAACCCTTTTATACTGTTTGATTTCTTACATGTAGTATTTTTTTAATGAATTTTCTTAAAGGGCAGGTTCACTGAGAAACCATTTTTTACTTATTATTTTTGAAAACGATCAGTCACTCTGAGTTTAACATGCAGGCTGAACACGAAAATGGTATTCTACCCCTATTTCCTGCATTAGCTTCTGATAGAAAATAGGTCGAAAAAGCCTGACAGATCTAAATCACACTGTCACTTAACATTCATGGACTCACCCATTGGCTCGTGACGGGGAAGGCTGTTGTTGGTTTAGCGTCCAGGAAACAGCAGAGAACATCTTGACTAATAGAAGCTAACCGTTAGCATTAGCAACTTCACCACACAGCAGAACTCCTCCAGGCTTGTGTTATTTGTGGAGACAAAACATCAACAATGCAGAACAAACAGTCAATGGTAGAGTCACGTTGATGTTGATGAGGCAAGATGTCCAAATTTCAGGAAATAAGACTCCAAATCCTGTCTTCTTCTGCCACTCTCTCCTCCGGCTGATTTTTACTTCCTCAAACAGGCGCACCAGAGCAGTTTTTCACATCAGTTGCAAGCTAGGCTACATTTTAGAACTCCAACCAGCTGCACCGCCATTCTGTCCAGATTTCAATCCAGCTGTCAAATATTGTGTATTTTCAACAGTGTATACATGTTAGTGCTCAGGTCTAACCTTTCACCAAACTCTGACAGCTTTTAGTTTCACAGTCGTACAAAAAACAACCCTTTTGGTATAAAATCTGATGATTTGTTCCACTCAAACCACCTCCTTTGACGGGAAACGTGAACCAAACTTTCTTGGTTTTAAAGTTTTTCATTAAACCCAATCTGAACCAAAGTCTAAATGATCAGCTGTTGACAACTAACACTGATTTGTTGAAGTGTAGACAGAAATGAGCGTAAACATTCAACAGTCATTAACACATTTTTAAATCAAGGCCCAGCGTTGTAAATTCAGTGAGTAATGCCGACTTTCCAGTTGCTGACTGATCACACTTCTCCCACCACCATTGATCTGCCTAATTCACTGAAGAAACCTGCTTCATGTCAGAGGTTTATCTGGAACGCAAATAATGACCAGATGGCAGAAGAAGCACATTGATTATTGGCTTTTGCTTATATCCATTACCTTGTCTAGACTCATCTGAGTTTTCTTCATTTCTATTTCCCACCACTGCGCCGTATCGCCACCTAGTTCTAAGTTACATAAACATATCAAATTCTACTCACTGGCAACCCCCCAAAACCCCCATCCTCCACCCCCTGCCCAAACAAACAAATAAATAAATACAAGCAAAGTGGATTATCTGTGACTCACTCCAACATTCGTGAACACTTGAAGAATTTTCTAATTTGTTAGATTATCTTTGAAGTGACAGTCATGCACAGTAATCCCAATTTATGCTAATGTGCCGCTCCTTTTCCTCCTCTCCCACACGGAGGCTGACAATATTGGCATCTCTTGGTTTTGATGTATTTGCCTGTGTTGGTCTGTAAATGTTGCACGTGAAATGTAGAACGGACCAGTGTGACTTTTTGCTCCGAGTCTGTAAATCCTGAGCCGTGGATGCTGCTCATTGGCCTAGCGGTGTTGCAGCTAATTAACAGGAAAAAAAGGTCTGTATAGTTGCCAAAATGAGCAGAAGGGCACAATCCAGATGCCAGCTGTGATCTAGAGGGTGGCTGCCTTTAGATTAACAGAGAGTTCATGGAAGGGGTGAGCTTAACTGCTTCTGTGACGGCATCAAAGTCACTTTCATGGAGATACCTGGGTTTGTGTTCGTGATGAGTGGGAAGAAGCTACCACTAAACTATGACTTCAAACACTAACCCACTACAACTGCTGTGTATAGTATAGTGTATTTAATATTGTGTGTTTACAGTGTTATTATGTATGTTAGAGACTTTCTACACAGACAAATTTATCCCTTCATTCTCCTCTGCCTCTTCATGCAGTCCCCACCTCTAAACCCATGTTTCTGTTTCCCGTAATTTCCTGGCACGAATAAAATGTCTGCTGCATATCTTTGTACTCCTTCAGCCATGGTTGTATTAAAGGTGCACAGTGAAATAATCACAAAGCAGTCTAATGTCTCAGTCAAGTTGGAAGGAAGGTTATACTGATTTCATTCTCAGCTGGATGGGGGTTGTCAGTTTTTCTCCTTTCAAAAAAAACAAAAACAAAAGTAACTTTTTACGTAGTTATTGTTTACACTGTGAGTTTGTGAGGTTGCCACATCTGCAGTGACCTAATGCTCCAGCGCAGGCATTTGTAATTCGACGCCACAGCAGCAAAAAGCTGCAGAGTTGTTTAAAGAACCGGAGCAACCCAGAAGTTTCTTGTACCCCTAAGAAGCCACGGCATCTTTTTGTTTTACTCTAATGTTGGGTAAGGCTAGAGGCTAACGTTGAGCTAACAATGCTAACGGTGAATTAGAAGCAAATAGTCGGCTCTAAAAGTATCTCAAGCTACTTTTTAAATGACCAACAACTCAATACTACAGTTAAATGTATGTGTGAAGTGAATAATGAGTCAATCTTGGCGTTATACTTCCTTTAATGAGTCGTTCAGAACTATAACAACAAGCTAACAGCACGACAACAAACAACCACACTTCCTCTAATGCCGGAGGCCTACTACCGTAATAAGTCAAGTAAGTGCTCGCTACCGTAACACCCAAGAGTGTTAACAACAGATATGTCAATGTATTTATCCACTTATCAACTTACCGTGTGTGACTCTTCTTTGCTAGTCATTTAGAATCTTCTGGTGCTGATCCGTAACTGGCAACAGCCATGAAACTCACGGAATAGGACTGAAGGAGTAATAATTTTGCTCAACAAAGAGTGAGTGGGCAGGAATGCCAGTGCAATGTTTCGTGTTCAACCCTAAAACACAATATGACTGCACTTATAAATCAGATATTTTGGCTTCACTTTTGAACAAGACAATGGTGGAGATGCTTGGCTTATATGGTTATAGCCAGACTGCTTTAATATACAGTTAAAAAACAATTTTTTTATGAAGAACATGTGTGGGAGCACCACGCTGTGGCATACGTATTGCTTTAAACGAACTGTGTGAAATATCAGTTTATTCTAGCACCTGCTAACGGAAGCTGTCTGTTGTGCATGGCTCAAATTGTACCACAGCTGCTTACGTGTGAAAGAAGCAACTTTCAGAAAAAAATGCTTTTCCAGTAGAACGGCAGCCTAGCTCATGTACTTACTCAGCCTTTGCTGAACTTCTGCAAATATAGAAATATGATATATGTATACCCAGCATTTAGAAATCCCTGTAATAGTGCAGAATCATCACTTAGCTTTGATCCTGCAAACGGTTCTAATGTGAAGGAATGTTTTCAATAGTTGAGCGCCAGTTGAGTCGTTAGACAAAGCGCCTTTTCTCATTGATTTGATATTTTCCTCGTCCCCAAGTAGACCTTTTCCACGAGTTCTGGTTAGCATTTCATGGTGCGAGCTATAACCCACAAATCAGATAAACCTGAGACAGCATGCTTGTTTGACTTTTCCCTTCCATTTATTGAAACAACAACCTCTTCGCTGTTGCAGACCTTGAAATGAATCGTCTTCCAGGCATATGAAAGTAGCAGAACCTCACAGAAGCAGTCGGCAAATCGGAGCTGCCGTTATTAATTGTCAGTGCACTTTTACCCCCTTTGCACATCTCGTGAGGAGATAAATTGCTTCACATTTCTGTTCAGATTTGGTCAAAACCATTAACTTGATGCCTACTAAGCTGGATGCTTTGGAGAATCCAGCTGTTTTGCAGGTTAAAGAGACATTTCCCCTTTTCCCAGGTGTAAATAACATATGTTCTTATATTCTATTTATAGAATGGCATTGTTTTAATAGGAGGCATATTTCCAGTGATTTACTTTGGATTTATGTTTGTGCAGACCTCGGGGTTTCTATTCCCTGCAGGCATGCTAACTGCTTTCTTTCCTCTCTTTTTCTTATGGAAAACACGATGCAGCTTATGGTTGCAAAAAAAAGCATAGCTGCAAACATAAATGCTCTTGCCAACTGTTCAGAGATTGTTGACAAAGCTGAAGTGAAATATGGCATTATTTTTCTCTTGCACAGCCAATAGTCAAGATGGAAGACCCACAGGTTCTACTATTTCTTTTTGAAACAGCTAAAATATTCTTTTTGTGGGGTAAACTATTTATATTGACTAGAAAAATAAATGAAAAAATAACAGATCAGCATAGATGAATTTTGACCGAATAATTATATTATTCTAATACATTTTAAAATAAATTTAATGAGTGTGATTAGTGTACCTGAATATATGTGAAAAAACAAGCCAATGACAAGCAAACACTGTTGTACATCGTCATTAAAGAAACCCTAAAATTAATGATTAAATTAACGCAATTTAAAAAAGGAATTAAGAGCACAAACAGGTGTTTATTTAGGCTAGAATATTTGAAATTGGATGCACAAGTAGGAAAAGTTTTCACTGTTTGTCCAAAAAGCATTATTCCTTCTGATAATAACTTTATAATAATACAGAAGTACCATACGACCTTAGGTTCAGAAAAATATGGTTATATAACACAATGTACTATCTATATTTAAAATGTTGATCAGTCTGATCAGTAACTATATCGACTATTTAATAGTTTGGGATCAGTTTGAAAATTTCTTACTTTCTATGAAAACACAAAGTTAGCAAATTATCAGAAAATGCAAGATTGTCAAAGCTACAAATCAACATTTAAATAGAAGTGATTAATGTTTCTTTTTTCACAATTATATAATAAAATGTAAAATCTTTCTTTAAAGGAACTAGAGGCAGGATCTTTAAAAAATCTGTAAAAAATGAAACATGTATGTTCATTTTTTCAAAGCTAATGGGTGATGAAGCGTTATAAACCTAAAAGAATGAGGCCACCCATGTATCGTTCCATTTTCTTGAACAGGCTGTTTGCTGCAAAATGCGCTGCAGTTCGGTCACGAATTTCCCGCGCTGCCCTACGGATGTGGCGTCAATTGACACTGCTTGCGCGTTCACGACAGCTTCAAAACAGAAAGAAAATGTGTTCGACACTGCAGATCGGTAGGTGGCGCTATTGCACCTTAAGTTGCTTGCCAACCGCCAAACTCCTAAAGAAGAACTGTGGGAATGGATTCTACTGCAACCAGCAAACGACCAAGCGTGGCACAAAGGAAGTTTATTCAGCGGCATCTCGTGAGTCAAAAACCAAATATGGTAAAAGACAGGCAGGGACCCGAATCTATATCGGATACGTGATTGACGAATGGAGGCTGCTTCAACTATATCTGGGACTCAAAAAGGATGCTGCCATGGCTCATTTCCTAGTGAGCAGGTAAGAAACATTATAGGTTGTGTTTAGAGATGATGACAATGATCTGACCTCACAGATGACTCAGAGAGAGCTAGCGTGCAGTAGCATTAGCTGTGATAGTAGCATTAGCTGTGATCAGGGCTGCAGCGTGGATTGCTTCACCGCAATATTGTCCGTGAGAGCGGCGGGGAGTTGCCTTTTCAGCGTGAGATATTGGAGGTGTGGCGTGAGAGCGTGTGAAGAGGGTCAGGTAATGGTATTTTTGTGTTTGTGTAACATAGCCGTCTGTGCACGCTCCCGTGCTGGGCTGCAGTTACTCGCAGAGCTGGGCGCGTCGCTCGTGAGCATCGTTTCTTTTTTCCTGCCTCTAGTTCCTTTAATATTTGACTCTTTAGGCCCGTTTCCAGACCGTTTCAGAGACCATCGAGTAGCTTACCTGAACTGGTGCATGTACTCGGGAAAAGGCCTGGTAGAGTCAATGGGCGGGACTTGTGGTGAACTCATGCTGATTGGTTGTAACTCAGTAGGAAGTGACATTGGCAGACGTCGCCAAACGGCTGGCATTTGTAAAATTAGAATAGTTGCAGGTGAAGCAGACTGGAAGGAAAAGAAAATAAGCAGCATTGATGATGCTTTAAAATCACCATTTCTAAACTCCCAATGCTAAAAGTTTACATGAGACAGCCACTCTCCTATTACCCCAAATGGATTAAATTACTCCATACTTTGACAAAATAAAACTTTTTACGTTATTAAAGCGGCTGTCTGGAGTATTTCTTTTATCTGATGGCACCATCTAGTGGCTGACAAGCATATCACACCAAGAGTTGTTTGATTCGGTTATTTAAGATAACGACTGCACGTTTCTTGTTTATGAATGTGCTTCTGTAGCTGACAAATGGAGCTAAAACACGTTGTTTTGCAAGTATTATTCTCATGTCATGTTGTGTTTTCATATATTTATATTTTAAAGAGTCACTTGTCTGTGAAAAGTTCATCAATGCTGCATCAGCCGTGGTGCTTCCTTAACTCTGAAGCACGTAAGAGATAGTCTAACGCTTCTGGTTAGTTCTGATCGGCGCTCAGTTCATATTGCATGGAGCTCTACGGGGCAGGGGGCGGGCTTAGCAAAACAAATAAAAAGACATATTGCTTACATTATATCACAGTACATGATAAGACAATCACTTTTACGGATTTCTGAAAATTCATACTTCCTGAAAGGGGAAAACTCTGGACAGGCACTTTAATGTCCTACACCTATCTCCTGCATTAGCTTCTGATAGAAATTAGATGGTGAAAATCTAGGATTTTACAAGCCTGACAGATCTACGTCAACATTCATGGACTCACCCATCTTGACTCACGTCGGGGAAGGCTGCTGTTGTTTTAATTTTCAGGAATCAGCCGACAACGTCTGAGCTAGCAGAATCTAACCATTAGCATTAGCAACTTCATCACACAACAGAACTCCCCCAGGCTTGTGTTATTTGTGGAGATAAAACATCCATGTTGCAAGTCAGTGGTAGAGTCGCGTTGCTGTTAGCCAATCCGAGGTGAGATGTCCAAATATCAGGAAAAAGACACCAAATCCTGCAGTGTTATGCCACTCTCTACTGCAGAAGACTTGTCTGTGCTGATCCAAGCGTTTTGGGGTTTTTTTCCCCCCGAGTGCGGCTTGCAAGGCATTTATTCCTACCAGAGACCACTGCAAATGTATTGATTAAACAAGTGAACCACACCTTTAAAGGGTGAGTAACACCATGGGCGGAGACTTATTCCAAGCAGACTTCCTGTTAGAAAAATACCTGCAAAATAGGCGTCACCTGGAGGACCGAGGGAGCGGCACTGAGGCAGCGATTGACAGCACCACCATCAACCACCCCACGTGGGCTCTCGGAGTTTCCCAGTCGGAAAAACTAGTCATTTACAAGCGCGTGCGCACTCGCGCGTGTACAGGAGCGCACAAACAAGCAAACCTAGCGCTCAGGAGAACAAGCAGACTCAGAAGCACCAGCAGGTTGGAGGATTTACTGTCCACCGCGATCACCAGAAAAAAAGGGGAGGAGGAGCTTTTTCTTTCAAGGAGGCGAGCGGCTCCGAGCTCTAACGTGTCATATCGGCAGGTGAGTGGTTGCGCCAGGTGGAGGTGCGGCCGACTCAGCTGGAGTCCAGTGCAGCGCAGCCACGTAGTAAGGTAGACAACGTCACCGTGCACTGCATCTCTACAGCAATCAGCTGGGGCTGATTCTAAATCAGTGTGGAGCAGAGTTTTAACCTGAAGGTGGAGATATAATTATGGTTTTTGCCTGTAATATTACATTTTAAGTAAGTTGCACTAAACTGCCAAAATAATGATTACACATGTCTACAGCACTATTAGATACTCATCTATACAGGTTATCAGCACAAAAAAGTTGATTTAGGTGTTACTCGTTCTTTAAATAAAGTCTTCCTCATGGTCTCACTCCCTACTTCTACCACCTTCAAAGCACCATCTGATCTTCATGCTGTGCAGCATAATTGCAAAAGGGTCCCCCCCCCCCAAACAGCATCTAAAACTAAAATCTCTCAAATTTTCCTTTAATGTAGCTAAAACAGTTCCCATCAGGAATAGAAGTTGGGCCTAAATTATTAAAGAGCAAAAGCCAAAAGAAAGGATGTTAATAAATGAATAACCATAAACTTAGCTAAATGAATGTTCCAGATTAATTACAAAGTGAAGCATCACACTGTTGCCTGCTTGGCATGCCTGCGAGTCAAGCGCTGCATTTATTTCTGGCAACAGGCATTCCATTTTACTGCAATTAATATCAATCTTTCACTGCATTAACATGCAACACGGGAGTCTTTTTTTGTGAGTAGAGCTAATCAGAGAAGTGAAACTGATGAAAACGGGTGAATGTTAGTTACCTCTGGCACATTTACATTCTTTTGTTGATTACTGCGCAGAGTCCGTGACACTTAAATAAAATTACAGTCCCTCTAAGCGATGAAATGTTACAGCGCTGAGGAAAGAATATTAACAATCTTGTTTTTGGAAAAGTTAGAATAAAGCCTTGATGAGTTAATTTTTTTTTTACCTGTTCATCGATACTAAGCTATACACTCCACTGAAGGCTTTTGTAGACAGTTTTGCAGCGTAACAGCTTAAAGCTTGATAACAGCAGTTCATTTCATGCTGTCGTAGATAAATGGATAAAAGAGTCACTAGACTTATTTGGGCTTACGGTGTTTGAATTCTACTGAATGATGCACAAATCAAAGTGTTTTATATACAAAAGAAATCTATTATTATACTGTTTGCTCAAAAATTTGAGTGCAATGGGAACAGGAAAAGAAAATAACTAAATATGAATTATGAGCTTGGGCAGGGGCGTGTCCAGGGAGTGGCCCGGGGTAGCACATGCCACCCTTGGAATTTGATTGGCCACCCTAGGTGCCACCCCACTGAGTTTGGTTTAACTTGACTTTTCATTGTCCACAAAAGGCTTGGGGTTATAAATCCTAACAACAGTAGGTTGCAGCATGCAACTTTAACATTGGTTTCTGGCCCCAGGCCTACAGAACATTTCCATACTACTATTATTATTCTTTATTACTTCTTTCATATTGACATAAATAATATTTAAAGTCCTGGTCCCCTACAGAATACAGGAAAAAGAAAATGTTCCTGAAGAAGAGTAGAGAGATAAAGGAGACATGGCACAAAGTGGAGCTCATAAATTCACTAGAATGCAAAAAATGAATGATTTGGTGCCCCCACCCCCCAAAAAAACCCTAAGAAACAAAATTTTAAGCCTTGAATCGACTGCAGGGGTTCGGGACGGGGTGGGTTAAATGAACTGTCATGCACAATTTCATAAATAAATTGTGTATTTTTGTGCTGCAATAAATGGTCTGCAGAGCTAAAGACAAATAAGAAATGCTTAGCCAACATGATCCACAAGTGACTCCAGAGTGCGGTCACTGAGTCCAGGCCTGCCGCGCTGCCTCGGTTTGCTGTCTGTGGCTATAAATAGCATCCAGCGCATCGTAGCACCTCCGTGTATTTCTCCTGTTTCCACTCCAGCTGTTTCTGTCCTTAACTTTTCTTTAATTTCTTCAGCTTGGCCCGACATCGTTCCGACGTCCACTTGAACTTCTTTAAAAATTTGCATTCCTAAGCGATCCAAATAGCTCCTCCTGAGTTTGGACTCTCACGTTGATGGTGAGGAGCGTATGAAGCTCTGAAGCTGACCAAAACTTACTGGCATTTTCTCACATTTATGTACAACTAATGAAAATACAAACAACGGAACGCTGAGGTTTGTTTTGCTTGGTGCAGTGACGTATTTCTGTCCCCCAATCAGTGGACTGTGTTGTCACTACGCCCTAGTTGTACCGCTCCACAAATTTCCGGACCAACAACAGAAAGGGGCCAAAAAAATCCTGTGACTGGCGTGGTTTGGGTCGGTTGTGTGGACCTGTTTTACAATCGGGACAGAAAAATTTGCGAGCCGACCCTCCCCGTTCTGTGCCAGTTTGGGCGGTGGAATCGAGGCTTTAGCTGCCACCCGTGCATTAAAGCAGCTATCTGGAGTTTTCCCCTTTGAGGAATTATGTATGATTTTTCAGAAATCCGTAAAAGTGATTGTCTTATTATGTACTGTGATATAATATAAGCCATCTTAAATAACCGAACCGACCGACTCTTGGTGTGATATGCTTGTCAGCCACTAGATGGTGCCATCGGATAAAAAAAAATACTCCAGACAGCTGCTTTAACAGGTGCCCTACCTGGGCCAACCCATTTTAAAAAGCCTGGACACGCCACTGAGCTTGTGCCCTTTTAGATCAATCAAAACAATACAAGAAAGAAAAAAGTGTATCTACAGTAAATTACACTAATATATTCAAACAGATCCAGTTATGGATTAATCATTTTGTCACATTGAGGTAATTCTGTATTTTACAGACTGTGTTTCTGAAATCAGCAATTGTAATTAGCAGCAAAGGGTCTGTTTACATGGAAACTGGAAAAAAAATCCCACACTGTGGCATCTGTGCTTGCTTCACGATGTCAGTCACAATGCTTCGCCCTTGAATGTGAAATGAGCAAACTAGTCTTGACTGCTGGAATCTCCAAACACAATGCTGTATTTTGAGGGCAAATGTTTGCAAATCGCACGAAACAGTAGGCTGCATCTGCAAACACAGTCTGTTAACGCTTACCCATGGTGCTTTGTGGGTTTACGTGTTTGCATTCATTTATATGTGACAGGAACAATGTTTGTATGTTTTTAATTTCTCCTTTTTGCAAGATTAATTAGCTTTTCAGCCTCAGTTTGTAACAAGAGATTCCTCATTTGGGGTCTGCTAAGTGCAATGTTTGGTTTTGGAGGAGAAAATCATAAAGCGAGAAGCAGACTTATGGGTAATGGCAAATGGCTCCACAGGTTCATTAGTAGTCAAGCTGAGTGTGGTTCTCTGTCTTGCCTCCCCATGGCTTGTCTGAGAAGAGAGCTACACTTGATATGATGCAGCGCACTGTTCTCTCCTTGCTGGCATTACAGAGATAATGATTGCTTCTGAAGGTATTTATAAAGTTAAACAAACCTTCTCCTTCACTGGATCCTTCAGTTTTCAACATTTTGGTGTTATTTCCATAGCCTTGTCTCACAGCTTGTCTCCCAATGCCGGCATGTTTTCCGACCCCAGGAATCTCATCCAGCTAATGGCGACAACTCAGCCCAGAGATGAAAGAGGCACAGCTCTCAGGTGGTCCACTATCGATCAGATGAAGGCAGCACATATTCTATCTTTATCAGCTCAAGCAGACATTTCTAACAACATGTAAAGAAACCTTTAGGCACTCTGGAGCACATTTGATGTGAGATAGGATCTTTATTTTGAGTAAAAAAATAACATTTGCTATAGTTTATTGATTTGTTAGTATTTTTAGAAGCACATACACGTTATGTTTTATATATATTTGAATTAAATTACATTACCTTTCAGCTGAAAGATCATGAAACGTTTCATTATTTTAGTTTATAGTGAAGCTGAAATCAAAACAAGAGATGTGCATGAGTTTTGTGATGGTTAATATTTTGTTTCTTTTTCAAGCTGCCACCTACAGTATATGCAGATAATTGATGTCCCTGTTATTGTTTTGTCCCATTAGATGTTAATCCTTAAGCATCGGCTGGACCAGACTTTGCATAAAGTAAAGTATAACCATACCCTAATGCAATCCAGAGTTTTCCCCTTTCAGGAATTATGTATGATTTTTCAGAAATACGTAAAAGTGATTGTCTTATCATGTACTGTGATATAATGTAAGCAATACGTCTTTTTTTATTTTGCTAAGCCCGCCTCCTGCCCCGTAAAACTCCATGCAATAGGAAACTGAGCGCCGATCAGAACTAACCAATAGCGTTAGACTACAGCTTACATGCTTCAATATACAGGTGAATATATGAAAACACAACATGACATGGGAATAATAATTGTAAAACAACGTGCTTTAGCTCTCTTTGTTGGCTACAGAAGCACATTCATAAACAAGAAACGTTGAGCCGCCATCTTAAAAATATCGACTGACTCTTGGCGTGATACGGTTGTCAGCCACTAGATGGTGCCATCAGATAAAAGAAATACTCTGGATAGCCGCTTTAAAGATGAATTGATTTGATCATGTTTTTAAGTTTAAAAAGCAACATAATAACATAAATAATAGCCTCTTTTCTGGAATTCTTTAATATAAGTTACACATTTAATGTATATTTACCCCTTTTCCTACCATATTTATTATGTTTCACTAATTTATGCATTGCACATTTTATCTATCATGCCTTTTTCTTTCAAATAAATTAACTACTATTGTAAAATATCATGTTTATGCAGGTAGAATCACTATATTTTTGTTTTAGGTGTTTAAAAGAAATCTGTCATAAGGTGTGTAATTAAGGACTCAAAAACAAATGAGCCTCTTGAGAGCAAACTGAGACAAAATAACATGAAAGCAAGATTACAAACACAACCAAAGATGCTGCAAAGATAAATGTCCATAATTAAAAATCAAGATACCAGAGGAAGGGTATGCACACAAAGGGAATAATGTAAGATATGGATGAAAGATTGAAAACCTGCAACTACGTATGCTCAGAGCAAAGACTGCAAAAGATTATGAACCAACCCCTCCGTGACATCACCTTTAGGTTTCTTACAGGCTGAAATGAAGCCCAAAGGGCGGTTCCCACCACTGCCATTTTGGCCGTGTCACACGTCTTGACACTCCCATACAATACAAAAATGGGCGAAGAGGTGGAGCTGAGAGCAAGACACTGAGGATCTGAGTCAGCCATGACACCCAGATAAAAGCTAACTGAGCTAACCGAAGCTAACGGAGGTTTGCTGGAAAACACGCGGTTGATGGACTCTAATGTGAAGCACGCATCAAGTCACCGAGCTGCAATGTTTCTGTGGTATCCCTCAGAGAGCTCCACAGGTGACAAGAACAGCTTCAGCCTCAGACCGCAAGGAAAGAAGCCCACATCATGTTAGCTTCCGCTCCGCTCCTCCACAGCAGTCAGAGATCTGCGGGGCTGCTGCTGTCCTTTGAGTAACTGCAATTTGCCTAACCCTAAGCATTACTGGTCTATTCCTAATCTTAACTTTAACTGACAGTTAATCCACACCATACCTCTAAAACCATTGTTGGGACCAACCAAATGTCCCCACAATTCCATAATGTTCCCACATTGCAGGTTAAACGTAAAAAAATGTAGTACAAATAAAGTACACACACATAAACACTCAAAACAAGATAAGCAATCACAATGGTTTCGCCAAACCGCCCAAACCAAACTCAAGGACCCAGCCGTGTTACCCAACATGCTCCCTGCTGCAGACAGGGAGAAGTGAGGGTATGAAGACAAGGTCAGCAGTTAAATTTTATCAGTAGCCCCAGGAGAGAAGCCTGGACATGTTGAAGGGGGGCAGAGGAGATAGCTGTTACGCTTAAGGGCTTCATAAATGCCAGTTTAGAAATGATGACCACGGGCATCAAAGAGCCAAAGCGAATTCTTCTCGAAATCACAAAAACTCAAAGCAGGATAAAATTTAAATGAATATATGTGGTCTTCTGTCACATCTAAAGACATTCCAGGGTGCTGGACACTAGTAAGAAGTTCTCTTTTAAATCAACATTATTAAATTTAGCTCAGTCCAATTCAGTCCAGTCAATCGGTTCAGTTGCTAAACATCAAATTATAATCCAAATCGATTCAATATGGACAGAATCAGTAAAAATGTTTTCAGACCAGTGAAAATAGTGATTTTTATCTTGAGCTTGCACAGAATGTCAGGCAGCAGTGGAAAAGAAGGCCCCTCCTATAATGGGATGAGACCTCAATCAGGACCAGGTTCAGGACTTGCAGCTATCTGGACAAAAGACCGGAAAAGAGACACAAATAGGAAAAACATGAAGGACCATGTGTCACTTTCACCTCATCATGTTACACTTTTGTTAGAAAGTCTTGCAGGTGTTGTGAAGAGAGTGTGCCGTCCACCCAGCCACATGTGAACCTATTTGCTGTTGTGGAAATTAAAGCATGACTACAAAAATTAACAATTATTTTTGGATTATACATTAAATCAATAGAAATGTTCGGTTAGCACATAGCAAGAAGGTTGCAGGTTCCACTCCATCTGAAGCCTTTCTGTGTGGACTTTTGCATATTTTTCATATGCATGAATGGGTGTTCTGATTTTCCTGTTTCCTTTTCATAGGACTAAAATTTACCAAGCAAGGGTAAGCAGTCTGTGGCATGTTATTGTCCCAACTAGAAAAAAAAGGGAAGTATTAATATAAAACTCAAAATGTAAAGATAAAATTTGGAATACTATTCCCTTCTCTTAGCTGTAAAAACAGCACTACTTGAGAAAAGGTACATTTTCTTAAATATAATCAAACTTTCTTGTCCACCTGCCAATGGGGTAAGCAAAAGTTGCTTGGCAAGAGTTCTTAAAGGTGTGGAACACTGAAAAAAACATTTTTAAATGATTATTTCTGACTATAATCGGTCACTCTGAGTTTTTCATGCAGGCTGAACATGAAAATAGTCTCCTGCACCTATCTCCTGCATTAGCTTCTGATAGAAAACACGGTGAAACTCTAGGATTTGAAAAGCCTGACAGATCTACATCACACTGTCACTTAACATTCATGGACTCACCCATCTTGACTCGCAACGAGGCAGGCTGTTGCTTTAGTGTCCAGGACACATCTAGTAGAAGCTAACCGTTAGCATTAGCAGCTTCACGACACAGCAGAACTCCTCCAGGCTTGTGTTATTTGTGGACATAAAACATCAATGATGCAGAGCAAACAGAGTCAGTGGTAGAGTCGCGTTGCTGCTAGCCAATCGGAGGCGAGATGTCCAAATATCAGGAAATAAGACTCCAAATCCTGCCGTATTAATCTCTCCTCTGATGTGGCATTCTGCTAGTTCCTGAAAAAAGTGCATCTGAGCTTTCTTTCCCTCCCAGGTACGACTTGCAAGGCATTCATTCCTACTAGAGACCACTGCAAATGTATTGATTAAATGAGTGTCGCACACCTTTAAAACTAGCAAATAAATCTGACTTTAGATTCTTTGATAGTTTTAATAATTTTAGCCAAGCGACTTTTGCGTACACCATTGAGTTTTTTTTACTCAAAACTAAAGACGTTGATCATGGTATTGGGTTATTTACATGTTTTCAAGTAGTTCTGTTTTTGCAGAAAAGAAAAAAAATCTTTTTGGACTAAAAATAAAATATCTAAAAACAAGTTTTTTTAAAAAAAAAAAAAAACTTTCTTCAAAACCGGTTTTTGCAGTGTAGATATAGTTATAATATCTGTATTGGAAAAAGCATTTTGGCTTTTTTCCACATCTCAACTTTATTATTGCCACTTTCCCTTTGTTTTTATTTTTCACGTCACCAATATGAATAATTTATTACTACTTGGTTCGGTAGTATTGTTTCTCATCCATCATTTGCTTGGCTTCAGCTATCCAAAGGTTATTAGTAGTTTTGTGAGATCTTTACCTGTTTGTGTTTATTTAGTTCATCTCATCTTGGCCAGGTTTAGTCGCAACAAAGAACCCGAAAAGGTTTTGTTTCCAAATGGACTTGGGCTGAGATCAGGTAGAAATCTGATCAAACCTGCTTTCACACTTTTGCACATTGAATAATATGAAAGAAGCATCAGCGTGGCGCTCAAGGGTCCTTACAAAGAGTTGTTATGTAGTGAGATGAAAGTCGCTGTGATCACACGTGTTCATTCTGTAGAAACATAACAAGAAAATGGAAAAACTAAAGTTTTGAAATGTGGCAACAGAAGTGATCTATTTATCCATCTACATCCCTGTTAATACTGGTCATGTTTGTTTTTCCATCATCAGGGACACCCATTCCGTCTTGTTCACACCGCCATTACCGGGCAAAGCCCATAGTCTATTTCCTAAGTCTGCATCACATTCTGTAGATCTCTCTAATAAACACAGGTCAAATAGCCTCCATAAATCATAAAACACAGCACTTTTCCTCCGGTTTCGCTGCAGCTCTACTGTAATGGAACAAGGAGCCAAGATAAATTGTTATTACTGCTCCTGTAGCAGGAACCACAGTGGAAAAAAAATCAATTGTATAATCAGTCGTAGAAGAGAGGAGGAAAGGGCGACATTGAAGTGTTCCTCCATTTCAGGTTATTCCTCTCATGCAGGCTTAGCGGCGTGCACGGCGCGGCCAAGGGGCAAAGAGAGTAAAACACGGGGAAGAAATGATTCATACGAAACAGTTCTCATCCAACTCAAACCCCCAGATGGAAATAACAGGTACGGGACTTTTTGTTGCCGGCATTACAGTTCATTTGTTTTCCCAGGAGGTAATTTTCATTAGCAAAACCAATTTCCCCACAAGTCCTCAGCTTGAATAATAAACGCGGACTTCAAGCAGAGAGAGGGTAAAAACAACGATCCAGCTCAAACTCGTCTTAGTGGTGCTCTGGAAACATTTTTTACGGGGCTCTTTTTTTGTTTGGGCTCCAGGTAAGAAGTGTCATAGTTTGCAGAGCGTGTCGTAATCATTCGCCTTGGGAGAAAACTGCTAGAGAGCTAATCATTACAACTCTGTCAGCTCGTCAGAGGCGGGGTGCATTCCTCCAGCTCAAATTTGGGCTTCTCGTCTCTCCGTGTGAGTGCCGTCTGTCAGAAGAGCTGCTGCCAGTGTAAACGGCAAGAGTGCATCAAAATCCAGTCAGAAGAGAAGTTTATTTTGATGCTGATTGAGGATTAAGGATTATCTTCCTTTAATCAGAACACAGTAACAGTGTTTTCAGCAGTTTGTTTATAATTTGATTTATAATTCAGCGGCGCTTTTGAAAGAATAGTCTGGCTGTAACATAACATTCTGACGAGGGAATTATAGTTTGCTTTTCAGCAAGCTCTTACATACAAACTATAACAAATATCACCATCAGTGTGGTTGGTTTCTTAGAAGTATTCTCAACCTTAGCGTCATCAGACCATGATCTCCATCTTTTGCTGGAGTAGTTCAGAGCCAAGTGTGCAGCATCCAAGATGAGGATCAGCACCTCCAAATCCGAGACCATAGTCTTGAATCAGAAAAGGGTAGAGAGCCTTCTCCAGGTCAGGTAAGAGGGTCCTGCCCCAAGTGGAGGAGTTTAAGTATCTTGCGTTGTGTTCACAAATGGGGGGAAAACGGAGCGTGAGATCAACAGGTGGATTGGTGCTGCGTCTGCAGTGATGAGGGCATTGTACCGGTCTGTCGTGGTGAAGAGAGAGCTGAGCTGAAAAACAAATTTACTGGTTGATCTATGTTCCCTAACCTATGGTCACGAGCTTTGGGTAGTGACCGAAAGAACAAGATCACTGACACAAGCGGCCAAAATGAGTTTTCTCCTCAGGGTGTCTGGGCTCTCCCTTATGTGAAGCCAAGAGAGGCTCGGAGAAGATCCGCTGCTCCTTCACATCCAGAGGAGCCAGTTGAGGCGGCTCGGGCATCTGGTCAGGATTCCTGGTGAGGTATTCCAGGAATGTCCAATTGGGAGGAGGCCTAAGGCCTGGAATATACTTGCCTTTTAACAATGCATATGCCTGTTTAAAATGGCTGCCTTGTGTAACTTGCGTTGATTAGAAATGTCATTTGTATGCGCCCCCCGAAATTAACGTAACACGTTCGCACGATGCGATATACGAGTAACCAGTAGGCGGAGTTGACAAAACGAGCGAGACACACTCACCATGGTGACTCCATCTCTGGTTTAGAGATCTTTTACACCATAGACATCATATATATCACTAGATGCCTTACCCGCGCTGTTCGTCGATTGGACGAACGTCCCTACGTGGCGGCCATCTTACCTGGGACAGCTGCCCCCTTTCGTAACATTGGTGTCAATGGTGCATGTACTATTTAAACAACTCTAACTTGCTCAATTTTTAACCGAATTTTAAACGGTTTGGTTTGTTTTAAACGCCAGAGATGTGGCTCTAAAATATGACGGATTTGGCCCGTTAATTTAAAAATGTTAAAGTATGTCCTATCAAGCCTATGTGTTATACGGATTGTAATAATGCAACCCGCTTGTAAATCCGTTCATTTTTAATCGAGTTAAGAGTGTTTTTGTTTAAGTTGTTCACTCACCTTCCATCTGCTACCATTGAGAACGAAACGTAAGCTGTCCGAAGTAAGATGGCCGCCGTGTAGGGACGCTGTCGACTCCCAGTTAAGGCATCTAGTGATGTATATGATATCTATGTTTTACACTGTCTTTTTTTCTGTCGTGATCTCAAAATTACCCAGTTACTGACCTCTTCTATTGACACCATGTTTGTTTTAGTTGTACCCACAAACCCAGCTCTCTATCCAGTCTGAGTTCTCTACTGTTCCCCCTAGTGGAACACTCCAGTACTACATGCAGTGCAGCAGCAAGTTTGTGAACAAAGACGCAGCTTGCGTCAAAGCAAGGTTAAAAATCAAGTATATTCCAGGCCTAAAGGAAAAACCAGGACACACTGGAGGACTATGTCCCTCTGCTGGCCTGGGAACACCTTAGGATTCCCCCAGAGGAGCTGGCCCAAGGGGCTGGGGAGAGGAAAGTCTGGGCCTCTGCTTAGGCTGCTGTCCCCGTGACCCGACCCCGGATAAACAGAGGAAACTGGATGGATGAAAATGATCTTATAAAACTGTTGAGGGAAATAAAGTGATTTTCCAAATGTTTAGGTTTGTAACTTCTTTCCATCTTGGAAGTTTGTGGTTTCTAAAACTTAACATAGGTAGAACACAAATGCAAAAGAAACACATATCTTCTTCACTGTTGAGTGAAAATGGAAAGTAAAGAAGGATGTTACTTAAAAGTAGGCCAGCATTTTGATTACGTCTGATCTAATCTTGATAGCTCATCTTTAACATTCACAGCAGCACTTTGTCCGCTCCCTAGAGCGACCAGATCAAATTCTCAATTAGGCTCGTTGCAAGTGTGCCAGCGACCTTGAGAAGAGTTTCCTCTTTTTTTAAGCGACTCCTGGTTTGAATGTTAAACCTTTAAAGTCACACGAGGATAAACAGGTACACAAACCTAGGAAGGAACTGAGGAACAAACATTTACAGATGCAATTATTTAATTTGACATTAAAAAAAGTAAAACTAGTGTTTGCTTTTGTAATAAAGAACAGAACTAAAGCAGTTACTCTCTGTTTTATGACAGAGAATAAATTACAGCAAGCACAAACTCACACCTGATACATCATTTCTAATTGGTCTTAAATTGAAGCGCTGTGAGTTAATAAAAATCAACTGCTCATGTCTTCTTGGAGTGTTGAATCTCAGAAGGAAAGTGATTAAACTGCTTATTAAACAGGTGAGATGCTCAAATAGTGGCATGATTAATTCCCTCGGCAGCACCTCTTGCAGAGGCATCCTCGGAAAAGATGAACATAATTATGACGGTTTTCACCCTGAGCTTCAGCCTGTTTCACTGTCAGCCTCTGGTGCAGATTAAAGGGGTGCAAGCATAACTAGGAACACAAACACCGTAACCCTGGTTACAAGAATATATGGCGAAGGCACTCAGGCTGTAATCCTTAACAATACATTTAACTCAAGTAATTACAGAGCAATGATCGAGGGATTTATTAAAGAAGACAAAGCACTAACTGATGTCGTTGACGTCTCAGGACACGTGCCATGAGGAGTCACATTAGTGCAGTCCTGTCAGAATATCAAGTGATGTGTAGAACCGTTTACACAAACACCAACAGCACCAACAGGCATGATACTAGATTAATCAGATGGTCTTCTGGGCGTTGATAGAAATAAATATTCATCAGCATCAAGCTACAAATAAGTTTTATGAAAACAACAAAAAGATTAATAATATCTGTATGCGTCAAAACACACATATTACCCCTACTTCACACTGGAGGTATTAGCGGTGCGGAACGCAGTGGCGTCCCCAAGGGGTGGTCAGGGGTGGCCATGGCCACCCCAAGAAAATAGCTGTCCATCCCAGGGGAGACCAGTGTTCTAAATAAATCATGTTAATGTTCACTCAAACCATACATTCATCTTATTTAATCAAGACATAAATGTAAAACCCAATAAAAAAATTATACAATTAGTGAGTAAATAAATAAGAATTTTAAATAAATTATATGTTTCTGCTGCTCACCATTTTCAAAAAAGTTTATATCGCCATAGCTTTTAGTGAAGACAGCAACAGGCAAATAAAAAAAAATTAAATAAATTTTTAAATAAATTTAAAATAACTTAAATGTATTTTTCTGAAATGTTTGTGTTTCTCAAATTTGAGTTAAAGCAGCAATCTGGAGTTTTCCTAGAAATCTGTAAAAGTGGTCATGTACTGTGATATATTGTAAGCAATACGTCTTTTTTTTTTTGCTAAGCCCTCCCCCTGCCCTGTAAAATCCATGCAATTGGCAACTGACCGCCGAGTAAAACTAACCAATAGCGTTAGACTATCGCTTACGTGCTTCAAATTTAAGGAAGTAACTTGGCTGATGCAGCGTTGATGAACTTTTCACGGACAAGTGAGTCTTTAAAATATAAATATATGAAAACACAACATGACATGAGAATAATACTTGTAAAACAACGTGTTTTAGCTCTTTGTTGGCTACAGAAGCACATTCATAAACAAGAAATGTGCAGTCGCCATCTTAAATTATCGAGTCGACCCGACTATTGGTGTGATATGCTTGTCAGCCACTAGATGGTGCCATCAGATAAAAGAAATACTCCGGAGAAATACTTTAAGTGTTTTGGATGCATATTGTTTTGTAATAAAAAAGAATAAAGGAGCATGCAATGCATCGCCACAGGCTAAACTCTCCCAGAGTTACTGCAAGGACCATTTTGGTGTGCCACCCAAAAATGTTCTCTGGCCTCATCTGGCCAACCTTATCAAAATTTTCTGGGGGCGCCCCTGGCGGAACGGTTTACAGGAGGCGCAAGTCCACACCGGGAGAGTCTCAGCCGCGGAGCTCTTTCAGCGCAGCAGCACTGCTTGATTCCACTGCAGGAGTTCAAAGGGTTTTGTGTGTGTGTGTGTGTGTGTATCTCCCAAGTCTGTAAATGTAGATTAAATTCACAATGTTACAGTTTCACTGACTGTGCTGCCAATTTCCTCGTCTCTAAAATGTGCTCACGTCATGGTCAGTTTGCTTAAAGAGGACCTATAGAATGTAAAGCAACATTTTCCTTGTTTTTTGTAGTTGAATAAGACAGCTTGGGTGGTCAAAAGTAACATACCAAAAAGTCAAAGCCATGTGTGACCTGCTTTTTATGTAAATTAGAAAGTTGAAAAAGGCGAGAGAAAACCTTCTGTTCTGAGAAAGCCTTCCTTAACACGTCATAAGGGGGAGCCACGCCTCCTCAAACCTGCATGTCTCCAGTGTCTGAGGCCTTCTGGGGAAACCAACCAATCAGCAAGCAGCTCATTATCATATTCATGTCCTGGCCGAGTGGGAGGGGCAAACAGCTCTTTTCACAGCAAGACTGGTTTAGGGGTTTTAGAATGGCCTGTATAGGGCTCCTGGGACAGATGAAAGCCAAAAGAACATTTCTGATGCTTTTTAGAGGCTCAAAGCTGTTTTAGATTGTTGATTAACTGCATTCTAGCTCCTCTTTAAAGTTGCGTACATTTTCCTGTCAAGTTTGCGTGGAAAATTACTCGCATAGTTTTCATTTTGTGCGTAAACAAGCTTTATAAACGAGGCCCCAGATCATCTCAAACTCGTTTCTTGAACATAACAATGACTTTACTGGACTCTAACGACCTCCACCCTGACCAGATTTCAATTCAGTCCAGAATCTTTGGGATGTGGTGCAGCAGGAGATCACATCATGGATGCAACGGTGTGATGACATCTTGTCAATACAGAACAGGACCTAAGCAAGCTTCCCAACACATTGTTGAATCTATGACATAAAGAACTATAGCAGTTCTGAACCTATAACAGCAAAGCGTACCTAATAAAGTGGCCAGTGCCAGATTGTTACATTTATTTGTTCCTTATTAATTCTGTTGATTCTGAAACATGTTTCAAAGATAATAACAGTATAATTTAACATCTGCAGCGCTGCTCTTCTAGACATCTCTAGTATCTGTTAGTAATAAAGGCACAGCTTATATACTTGATAGAAAATGATCTTAAAGCTACTTCTTGACCTTGCTCATTCATTTTATTGCTTCCTACTTGAGATTTTCTGCCTGCAGAGCATTTGCTTCACACTGGTGTTTCATCAGCTGATAACTGTCGTCCATATACTCTCTTTAGTCTTCTCCCGGATCTTTGTCATCATCTTGGTTTTGCTCTGTTTCCTTCCCTGTTCACCTTCCTTTTCATGTTAGGATTTCTATTTTCGAGGTTATTTGTTTTCTTCCCCTCCAGCACTTTTGGATAAGACTGAATATTTTTTTTTCTTTTGTTTTCTTACCTGCTGGGTTCCAATTCTTGTCTGCCTTTGAGGCTTTTTATGAGTAACAATTTAACTGCCTATGAATACATTTCTGATGTTGCAAATAATCGCCCAAAAAATAATGTTTTAAGACAATAAATATCATAAACTGGAGGAAAAAAAGCTTTACTACAGGTACGAGCTGGTGGAGCAAACCCATTATTTTTTCACTTTTCACTTATCAGGCTTGTCAGAAATCACAGTGACTCACACTCCTCAAAATGACCAACACTCAGCGATACACCCATTCATAGGAGAAAGGAGCAAATATAATTTTAGGGACATTTCTGAGTCATTATCAGTTTGCATCATCGCTGGCTGTTGACACATTCTGTTTTAGGATTGCTGGCAGAACATAGTAGGCAACATTTTTGGAGATATATTTAAATGGTGCAGAGAGTAAGTTCTGCTCTTTCAATGGAATCCAGAAAAAAAACAAGCCAGTTGTGATTTTTTAGTGGTTAAACATAAAAATTTAGCATTTTTTAAACAATTTTCATTCTGCAACACCGCTCTCAAATATTTTATAGATGAAGTACTGCTCTGAATACATTGGTTGGGAATATTTCAATGGTTGTTAGAAATAAAGAGACAACACTAGAAAAGATGTAATAGTATGCCAAATAAGGTATTCTGTGTCATTTTGTTGTTATTGTACTGCAAAATGTGCAAGATGAGAAATATGTCACAGTTTATTGCATAAATATAGAATAGGTCTCTTATGAAAATGAGAATTTATGTTTCTCGTCTGGCCAGGGAACACCTTGGGATTCCCCCGGAGGAGCTGGCCCAAGTGGCTGGGGAGAGGGAAGTCTGAGCCTCGCTTAGGCTGCTGCCCCCACAACCTGACCCTGGATAAGTGGAGGAAAATGATGGATGGATGAAAATAAAGGTTAAAAAACAGGCACCTAAGGACCAAGTGCTTCTTACGGGGGTTTTGTTCAGATTTACTGAAGCAGGTTTCTGAAAAAAAACAAACAAACAAAAAAAAAAAAAAAAAATTATGAACAATCATCATCTTACCTGTTGGAGATAGCTTCTTGAACTACTTCAGTTAGCTGAAACAGAGATCAGTTCTGACATGATTGACAAGCTAACAGCTAGTCGTGGCAGACAGCTACAAAGACAAGTATTGGCAAGAATATATAGAATTTATATGAATGCGTATTTTGCAGTGAACAGTTATTATATTTGTATAATCAAATTCTAATTGTGTCACATAGAAGTCTAGCACTGCTGTTACCTTCCATGCTAGTAAGCATAGATTTCTATTGTACATAAATAAATGATGGTGCTAAGTAACCATAACATCCATAACACTCTGGTTGCCAGATGTAAACAATAGCTACGCCACTGGGCAACATATCTAACCTTTCATCTGACACTTTGCCTTGAAGATCCGTTGTACAGGTAGAACTGTTTTGCAACTCAATTTATTATGAAAATCCATTTAAAAAAGTCGCATCTTAATGATCTCTTTATGATGAGTTTCCCTTCATCTTGATAGCTTTTCTCAGATTTACTAAATTAATTATTTCACACAGCCCTCTGCTGAATCTCTGCCTGTTTTTGTCAAATGCAATATTTTATTAAAGTTGCACTTTTTAAAGATTAAAACGTTTAACATATGAAGGAACCGCTCCCAAATGTGTCAGACAAAAAGCCTGTCACTGAAAAAAAAATGATTTAAAAAAAAAAAATGATAAAAGCTGGTTGGATGGATTGGGATTTAGACAAGAAATTCAAAAGTTCCTCAAACCTGAAGCCTCGTCTTCAACACCTCAGAATTCCCTCAGGAGGTTTTCAGAGTTTTGAGGCTTGTTCTGTAAAACTGGAGGGCTGGGGTGGGGGTGTGGGGGAGTAGACGACCAATCCCCTCGGATCGTAACGTTAAGAACACTGTCACAGCTTTGTCAGAGATTTCTGATCAAGCTGAGAGAGGGGAAACTTGAAAAAGGCTTGCTTGCAAGCTGTGTCGTGACAACGACACACACTTTCAAAGATAGCTGTTTCATCAACAAAAGCTTAGACGTGTGATGATGGTGGCATCAGTCACCTTATGACATACAACAGGAGCACCTTTGCTCTGGCTGCTGTTACAGCTCTACTCAAACGTTTTCACTAAAACCACATTTCTTTCACTTTTTACTTCGCTGTTTTTAAAATCATCCATCCATCAATTTTCATACGCGTATCCAGAGTCAGGTCATGGAGGCAGCAGCCTAAGCAGAGAGGCCCAGACTTCCCTCAAACCACCACTTTGACCAGCTCCTCCGGGGGAATTCCAAGGCGTTCCCTGGCCAGCCAAGAAACAGATGACCGAGCTTCTCACCCTATCTCTAAGGGAAAGCCCAGTGGAGAAAACTAATTTCGGCTGCTTGTATCTACGATCTCATTCTTTAGGTCGCTACCCAAAGCTCGTGACAATAGGTGAGGGTAGGAACGTAGAGAAGAGCTTCACCTTCCGGCCCATCTCTCTCTTCACCACGACAGACCGGTACAACACCTGCATCACTGCAGACGCAGCACCAATCCGATCGATGAAGATACTTAAACTCCTCCACTTGAGGCAGGACCTCATCCCTGACCTGGAGATGGCATTCTACCCTTTTTTGATTCAAAATCATATTGCACCAATTTCTTGTATTTCTGTTAGTTTTTGTTCTCCAACTTAGTTTGTTTTTTCTGGACACGTCACCGTGGAATTGCGCAGCTGCATTGAGGCAATGTGCAAATTATTTCCCAGGTGAGTTCAACAGAGTCCAGCCGAATGGATGTCTTCTTTTCTGTTAATGGAGTGACTCTGTATTTCTCTGTGGCCCAGTCTTGTAAGATTAATGACGGGGGCAAAGCCCTGTTTAAGGCTCATTCATTACCACGGGCTCATCTCCCCGTAGCCAAATATAACACCATGAATCATTGTTCTCACAGCTCTCTGGACATCTCTGGATCAGTTTTCTGTGTGTAATTTCCTACTCAGAAGGAGATAGTTGTTGTGACGGCAGAAATGCACGTGTCGTTTTGTGATTGGGGATATTAAAAAACACAAGCATGTTCCTGTGCACATAAGGAGAGTGTATATTCCTGCCAAGGAAGACATAAAACCTGTCAGAAAATATAAATCCTCTTGAGAACATAGTGCCAATTTTATTAGCAGGATTATGGCTGTAAGAAAATTTGGAAAGAATTTGATCAGTTTTAGCAACACATTTAAATTAATTAAATTATTTTATTGACAAAATCCATGCCTGGAATGTATCACGCCAAATAATTTGTTGTATAGAGGCTATAACAGTCATTTGGATGTTTTGAAAAAATGTATAGGTTCAGGTATTATTTATGATATTACTATAAATGTTCTTTAAATGTGTTTTCTCCCTGACATTCTTTTGTTTCTTTCAATTTTCTAGGTGAAACTGAGAGTATAGCGTCGTTGAACACGCTACAGATTTTTTTGCATTACTGCATAGAGCTGTCATTGTACATGTAATATCTAAGCGTGGGATTTTTAAATGTATTTAAAGGAATTACTCAGTAGATGGTAAAAATGAACACTGCTGCTGATTAACCCTCAGGCTTCATTAGGGACGTTTTTGTCCATTTGGGCAGTTTTTTGCTTTTCTTTTTGATGCCATTTCACCATTGTTTGTGCATATGGTGCAAACTTTTGTCGCAAAACCAGGCTCTAGACAAATTTTGAAATTCAATTTGGAATTTTGAAAAAAGACCAAGGGAACACTATGAAATAAAAACACTATACTCTTGAGTCATTAGAGGACAAAAACGTCCACTGCTTAAAATGGCTATAAAAAATGTATACAGTAATATTTTTTTTAACTTTTTTTTTTCATAGATCTGTTAAACAACTTCTGCCCTGCTCAAACATATAAAAATTTCAATCATTTTGAGGATTTTAACCCTTGAAATGCCAGTTTGAATACTCAAAGGCACTGCTGTAATTTATGAAAAAAACACAAAAACTGAGTTATTTTCCCCAAAATAAAATTTTTTTGCTCGGGGCGTTCATTACAAATCAGTCTTGATTATGTTATCAAATATCTAAAATTTTGAATTTTTTGCATTTATAGTTTTTACATAGCAACAGATTTAAAATTTACTACCCTCTTGAGCCATTAGAGGACAAAAACGTCCACTTTTAAAACTGCTTTAAAAATGGTCCAGATTAATATTTTTTTCTGCTTTTTGGGTCTAAATCTTGTGATCAACTTCAGTTCTGATCAAAACAATCAAAAATTGAACATTTATCTAAAATTTAACCCTTTATATGCCAGTTTGATTACGTGATGCTCATTTTTTCATGAAAAAAACAGACAAAAGAGGAGATATTTTACATAAAACATATTTTTTGTGACTGAAATATTTTTTTTTAAATCAGCCTTGGCTATGTCAAGAATGTGACAACATATCACATTTTATGCTTTATTAGTTTTTGTGTAGCAGCAGATTTAAAATGTACCACCCTCTTGTGCCTATTATGGACAAAAACGTCCCATTGACTTCAATGCAAACCACAGTTTTTGATCCTGTAACATCTGCAGCAAATAATCATGCTTTCTGTGATATTATGGTTTCATTTAGGAGAAAAGTGGTCAAATTTATGATTTTTACTGTTCATCACCAAATTCAGTCATTTCTCCATATGTTGCCCAGGCGAGAATGTTTACACATTTCTTTAGATCTTCTGCTCTTTTTATTGAAGTCAAAAGGTCAACCTGACCTCTGATAAGTAAACAAAACATACTTTGACTCTCTTACTGAACTTCAAAGTGTAGAAAACAAAACAATTAGTATGTTTATGCACCTGCCACATTCAAACTACTTGGGC